>JAQMCO010000026.1:926358-1328623 GCA_028451465.1 Erethizon dorsatum | reverse complement strand
CTGGCTGCTGCACCTGGTGGCTACAGTGCCTCACCTCTTAGGACAGGCAAAGGTGACAGAAGAAGGGTGAAATAAATGATACCTTCTGTCCCCAGTGAAGCCTGAAGAACTAAAACCACCTCATGGGATAGTTAAGATTCCCAAATGTGAATTTCATAAGTCCCACTCTTCAGATCCCTGGTTTCCCCTCACCATGTCCTCTTCCATGTTCTCTCCAACACCAAGGTGCAAGATTGGAGACCTCAGAAACCACCCCCCTTCTATCTTGAAAGGGGAATTAGTGCCACCTTACACATATCAGTATCTATTGTCTTAGCACAACACTAAACACAGACATTGCCACAACCCCTGACACTCACTGCCAGCCTGGCAGGCAGCTAGGCTTAGTCAGATTGCTCCTGAGATGAGGGCTGGCTGGGCTCACCGGGTACCTCCACATCCTGGTTGTCTGTGAAGGACAGAGAAGGCAGCAGGAATTAGAAAGGGTACGAGAAATCTATTTTCAGACCCAAGGTTTTCTCACTGTTCCCAGCTCTGTGGAGAGTGAATTCACCTTTAACTTGCTAAGTAGGGAGGCTGGCAATCTAGGGCTAACCATGTGGTACAGATTCAACTTCTTGCTCACACTCTGCATTTCCCAAGCTGGTGGCAGTAAGCAAAGTTCCCCACAGCTTTGACCCAGGTTGCCCTTCTGTGAAATGAGCCCAACTTGCCTTGGCAGCACAGGGATAAGATGAAATAATAAGGGATAACCAACTGTCACTAAGGCTTTCATGGTTTCAGTTTGTATTCCATCCTCAGAGGATAACCTCATGAGAGAGAAACCTCAAAATAACTTCACAAGGAGGGACCCTTTAAAGTTAATGTCAAGTCAATTTTTGCAGATACTGAAGCTAACACAGTAAGGCATGAATGCATTTGCTCAAAGCCACACAGTGGGTAAGTGCTGCACCTAGGACTCACACACAAGCCATTCACACTGGGCCACACTATGCTAGCTCATGGCTCTATGCATCACACACACAGTAAGTATACAACAGGCTTCAGTTTCCTCTTCAGTGAAATGGGGAAGATAGTGCCAGATTTACCTAGCTAACGAGATGATTGTGACAGTCTTTTTAAAGAACTCTGAGCTTGCTGCCCTTTCCAAACCACAGGAGGCTCAAGTAGGACTGAGAGGAAGAAAGTTCTGGGACCTTTAGAGCCCCGGGGCACTTAAAAGAAATTCTATATTGTTCTCACAACCAGAAGCTCAGTGGAGCTTCCTCCCTATAAACTGTGAGTATCCCATGCTATGGATGAGAAGACTGAGACCAAAATGTCAGGCAGCTACAGAGTCACACAGGCAGGTTATCTCTGGTTGGTATCACTCCAGAGTGCCCCCTGCTTACGGCTCTAGATCCAGTTTCTGATGTTCCTGCATAGAGCTCCTGCCCCAGCAAAGAAACCCAGACTCTGGTTTGTATAATACCCCACAGGCAGGCATCCTCTGTACCTCATCTGCTGTGCTGATAAAGTGAGGAATGTGCACTGGACTCGAAGCCAGAGTCCTGCTCAAACCCTACCCTGCCATTCAATGCACGGAGTGTTAGTCTCCTCACTTAGGAATTCCATTCCCACCTCCCCTTAGATACATCCTATGGAAAATAGAGAAGGATGTGACAAAGAGCTTATTCCAGACTCTACTGTAGTCTAAATCCTACATCCCAGTTCTTCCTCTCCACAATCATTCCAGGTAACTCCCTACTCCAGAAAGCCTTGCTGGCTCCCTGGGAAGTAAAAAGCCTCATACATCTTACCAGTACTCTCAGGCAGGAAGTGGAAGGATCCTGGTGGTGGAGGTGGTGGTGGTGGTAGAAGGGGGAACCCAGAAAGGAAGCCAGGTGGGAGGAATGGGGGCTGTGGCCGCTGCTGTGATGGTGGCACATAATAGTTTGGGTGAAAGTCTCCCATTGGTTCTGACACCTGCACATAAACACAGCAGAGGCTCAGAGGGCAAATGTTAGCCAGTCAGACTGATCAAATGTGTCTCACTCTCCAATAGGATGCTCCCCCTAGTATGAATACACTTCTGTGACTGAAGACATGGTGCAGGTCACTTGGAGCAAGGTGTTGGGCAAACATTAGCCAAACTGCTGATGGCAAGAGAGACTGCAGGGGTGTCTTGGGTAAGTTTGGGGACAAGCTAGGGTACCACACTTAGATTCCTGTAATGCCAGGGCATAGGTTTTTCTGCTAACCTGGCTGGATTGATGAAATACAGGTGGGTGAGAGGACCTACAGGGCCAGGGCCATTGACCTGGTCAGTGAAAAAGACAGACTGGACCCCAAGTTTGTGACGTCAGCCCATTCAGGTAACTATAGTACTGAGGAAGGGTCTGAATGTATACTAATCCCTTACAACCCCTGTGCAGGCCCATGAATTGACTTTACCCAAAGTTCTGGAGGCTCTGGGAAAAAAAGTACAGCATGGTGGATGCAACCAACCTGTTACTGAGGTTAGGGAAAAGAGGTGACTCAGGCAGTCCTGCTGTGCTTTTGCTACTGCTGCAGAAAGTGGCAGTTAAGCCCACTCCACATCATTTGGGCCCAGCAAGGGCATCTGCAACAGCTCATAGCTTCACCAGAAAGATAGAAGGAATATGAAGTCCCATTGCATTCCAGATGTGATTCTCTATAGAGACCTCAGAGAAGCACATCCCAAGTTGTAAGCCAAGGATACCTAGTCCTATAAGGTACTACTCAGTACTTTTACAAGTGTTCTAGCCAGGTGCGATTGAGAAATTACATATACTGCTCCCATATTGATGGGGCCACACACAAATATAATAAACGCTTGGGTAATACTAATTTCATTTCATCACAAGGGAAGAAAGTCCACTTTCAGTTATTTGCTATGTGCCAGATCTTGTGTTAGGTATGCCTACCTCAGCCTATACATGAGATAGGTAGTCTGCCACTGACAGACCAAGAACTTCCTGAGGGAGGTTCTCAGAGAAGAGAGAATCTTCACTGGGACACATGGCCAACAAACAACAGAAGTGGGACTGAGTCCAGTGTCTGTCCCACCTGTCGGGCAGCAGTACATGGGTAAAAGTAATTCCCAAGTTCTTGGGTTTGAATCAGCCTTGCAAATAAATGCCTGATCTACCCTTCAGACATGAAAAGGTAGGAAGGGAATTATTAATACTTTAATTCTGAGGTACTTAACCAATTCTCTCCCTGGATAACAGTTCCTTCCTGGGGTTTGTGGTGGCATCTGAGATCCAGATAAAATGTCTAAGATCACATTCCGAACAAAGGACCTCTAGCACACCTGGCAATCAGAGTCTGCCCTAGATGCCAGGTTCTAGGCTTCTGTATGAGCAGACAGTACAGGCTCCACTCAGTCTTAGCCCCCCTGCAATAATGGCCAAATGCAGTGCCCACATCTTTCAGACTGGACAGCCAATGGTGGTCAAGAATCAAGGGACAGGTTTGTTGGTTCTGTATGAGGGGCACACTTGGGGCAGCAGATACAACCTAGGCTCTACAGTCTGGACAACCATGGTACAACCAGCTGTATGATCCGAAACTCAGTCACTCATTCACCAATCTTGTGATCTTTAACAAAAGTTTAGCTTCTTTGGACCATTTTTCTCAACTACAACAGGGTAAAAACACCTACCTGACATTTAGATAGGCAGGTATGGACCAGTAGATATCCAGGAAATTATCAAGACCAGCAGATTTCAAACACTTTCACTGAGTCAACAAAAAACGACTTCTATGTAAAAATGTACAAAATCTAAATGAAAGATGCTAATGAGCTGAGAGTGAGAACTAGTCCCCTCTGGGTCTGGCCTGGCCCCACAGGTTGATACGTCAAATTTGGTCCATTCTGGGATTTAATGACTTCCAACATGTAAATACTAACTAAACTTTTATCTTTCTTCTTCATCCCTTTCCATAGTAAACAAAGAAACCCCTCTCTCCTCACTTCTCTTCACCCTTGGAAAATATCTTAATAGATACCAACCATAGTAAACAAAGAAACCCCTCTCTCCTCACTTCTCTTCACCCTTGGAAAATATCTTAATAGATACCTATGGTTATGCTTCTGTTCTGTGGGAAAAAAGTAAAGGTAATTGTAGTCACTATTTCTCTGAACTTGCTCTGTGTTTGAGCCCACCTCTCCCATAGGTCCAGCTCTGCAGAGCCAAAGTTAGGGCTAGTCATTGAGCCTGTTCCTGTCCTGTAGTCCTGATGGTTTCAGAGGCTGCCAAAAGGGACAGGACTTTTAACCATCCCGGTGTACAGAGAGCTAGTAATCAAGGTCATATATTTGGTCACTCCTGCCTCATACTCCACACAAGTTGATCTGACCTTTTATACACTGTTGTTCAAAACTCCATGATTAAAGAAAGTATTAGTAATCTTATAAGAATTAAATTTCATTTATTCTTTCTACACTTTTTTAAGGTTAAGGTGACAAATGCTTAAGAGAAGGTTACTGTATATTTCCTGACTCAGCATACATGTCACCTCCTCCTGAAAACCTTCTGCAGTCTAAAGCTACATCTGTGGACAGGTGATCTCTTCCTTAGTCTCTGCTCTGCCATAAACTTTATAGCTCTAGAAAACTGTTATTCCCTCCCTGGTGTTAGCAGAATGAAGGTTCTTCTGGCATCTGCATCCCAGAGGTCAAAGGCAATGGTCATTCCTGGGATCCCGGGCCTTTTGCCCCCAGCCATGAAAAGCATATGCACAGCCCAGGCTTAGGAGTGCAAACTGGTCCATACACATGTACTACCAGAGACATACCACTGATGATAACTAGATTCTTAGACTGAGAATTCACAAAGGAAGCAAGAGCAGCAGAAGGCACCTGGGTTCCACAGCAATAAGAAGAACCTGGGAAGGAGTCAGGGCTAATACTCACCAACTGTCCACCTTGGTAATTGGTGTAAGAAGCATGCTGGAATCCCCTCTGTGGAGGAATCCCAAAGGCCAGGGATGCATCCTGGTAGTCCAGTGGGAACTGGCAGTATGAGTGCATGGTGGAGCAGCCAGGGTATGGCTTGGAAGGCTCTCTCTGACCCCAACACAGAATCTGAGTTGACATTCAGAGGGCATCCTAAAAAAAGCAAGCAGTGAGGAAAGTATTAGAAATACAACTGAGAAAAAGAGGAAGGGTAACAATATAATAAACACTTTTGTCCAGCTACAAAAAACTCTTATATTCATTACGCTTTTGACCTCACTAATACATAATCCTTTTATCGCTGCTCTTGCATTCATCTCAAGGCCACTGTAGCTATGGGAAGTTTTTTTTTCTCACTTCACTTTGTCTAAGTCCTCAGTATAGACAGACTATAACTTAGGATGGGCTGAATAAAAATTTTTCAACCGTACAATGGTACAAAGGCTCCCAGAACCCACATACGAAAAAAGGGCGTGATATCGCTCAGCGGCACGGGTCCTGAGGTCGACCCCCCCGGTACCCACAAATAAATAAATAAATAAATAAATAAATAAATAAATAAATAAATCTTTAGAGATACAGTTCTCAGTTCTCAGATATAGTTCTCAGATACAATTCTCAGATATAGTACTCATCGGAAAAGAAAAGCATTGGATGGTCCCTGATTTGCTCCTCCCCAAAGATGCTGCATCTGCTTAATTTATGTCCCCTGCAGAGGAAAAAGCATTGATAATGATGATCACAGAATATTCTCAGATAATTTGCAGGGAGACTTTCTTAGGGCATGGCCTCACAGAAATTTTGATTGCTAGAAAATTGATGTATGAAATATATTTCAGTAACGTGGCATATTGCTATTGGTCATACTTTCCAGAGTAAAGCATATTTAGGATGTGTCCCATTCCTGTCCCTTAAAGCGCCTACTGCCTGCCCCCCACCCACCTTGGAAATATGTGCACCAAACACCAAATACACAGCCAAGGTGGAACAGATGCAAAACCTTGGACATGGCAGGGCTTGGCAGAGTTACTGACCCTGGCAGGCAGTGCCTGATCACCTGGAATTTCACTGTCTGGCAACCAGAAAAGGGAGTCTATATGCCAAAAACTCCTGCTCTGGTGAAATTCCTGGTACTGTACAGCACCTCTAGCAGGCAAGAGATGCGGGGTGCAATATGTCAAACTTAGTGGATTTCTTAGGGGAAAGGGGTAGAGGGAATATATGGTTCTCAGGAAAAGTATGTTTCCCTGCTGGCTTCACCATGATCTAGTGCTGATGGTAAACATGCCACAGCACTGAAAGAAAGAATTAAACAAACAAACAAATAAATAAAAAGACATAAAGAAAGAGGAAAGAAGGAAGATAAAGAAAAGGACTGTAGAAAGAAACACAGAGAGACTTGCACTAAACAAACAACCAAACCAAGTCTTACTGAGGAATGGGGAGGTCTATGTGACTATCCTATCCAACATTCTCCTTGATAGCCAGTGTTTCCAAAAACTGTGAAACTGCTCAGCAGTATGAGTCATTTGGCACTTTATGTAATATGATTGCACAAAATTTATGAATACAATCCAACAATCATATGTCCAAGGACATGTACATGGTGCAGATACACTTTTCCTTTTGGCTTTCAAGTATTATTGTTTTTTCTCCACTCCAGCATTTGGAACCAGAGACCTCATGCATGATAGAAAAGAGCTCTGCCATCAATGGACATCACCAGTCTGCAAGGAGTCTCCAGAGCTGTCAGTGTACCTTCACTACAACAGCCAAGTACCAAGAAAATATAATTGCCTATACAGAAGGAGACATCACTAGCTCCCAAGTAAGAGAAAAATTATGTAGGTAGGAGAAACTATCAGAAAGCACAAGGCAGTAATAAAAGAAAGTAAAGAGATCATAAGAGAATAAAACAGAATGGGTTCCCAAAAGCATGGAAATGGGGTTTGGTAGCAGAGTCGCTGAGATGTCAGCTGCATAGTACACAATGGGTACTACCTTAAATGCCCTGTGGAAGATGAACATGGAAGTAAGATCAGGGAAATGCACAAAAAGGAAAATAAAATGGAAGAAAAGAAGGCAGTTAATAAAATATCTCATCCTGACTTCCTCATGTTATCCAAGAAGACACACACCCTAACAAAGATAAGGCAAAAGAACATTTGTAGGCCTGGTGCACTGTTGTATACTTGTTAGCCCATCTTCCAAGGAAGAAAGACTCTCATGGCTGGGGTCATCCTACGTAATGCTGCAAAAGTGTATTCAAAAGAAAAGCTAACTAATAATAATAATAGTACAATGAAAGAAACAAATAAAAGGAAACCGAAAAATGTAGGAGAATATCATGTATGTCCAAAAATCATCAATAAGGGCCAGCGAGATAGCTCAGTGGCATAAGCGCCTGCCTGGCAAGCGTGAGGTCCTGAGTTTGACTCCCGGTACCCACATACGAAAAAAGGGCCAGTGATATCACTCAGAGGCACTGGCGCCTGCTGGCACAGGAGGTCCTGAATTCGACTCCCGGTACCCACCAAAAAAAATCAATAAAAGATGTGGTATTGGGCTGTGAGATAGCTCAGCAGCGTAAGTGCCTGCCTGGCAAGCGCCAGGTCCCAAGTTTGACTCCTGGTACCCACATACAAAAAAAGGGCCAGTGATATCCCTCAGCCCCATGGGCACCTGCTGGCTCGTGGGGTCCTGAGTTCAACCCCTGGTACCCACAAAAAAAAAAAAAAAGATGTGGTTTCACAGACCCTCACCAACAGCACAATCCCATACAGTTACACACACACACACTCAGACACAACTGTGGGGGCCTTCCAGTGACTGATTTCTTAGCTGACTGAGAAAATGGCAGGCAGGGTAAACCTTTTGATAGAGAAGTCTGGATTTTATGTTTATTCTTGTAAGGTCTCATCATTTTGAGGCTCTTGAAGTCATGTGGTACAGGAGGAGTCACAAAGCAGTGTCCAGGTGTTGTATTTAACCACTGCTCACATCTGCCCAAATCTGGACACCAGGGAAATTTTATGCCCCAAGTAATTTGTAAAATGCAGTCCTGTATGTATCAGTTGTGAGGTATATTTCCTCTTCTTTTTCTGGGTCTTGTGTATATGTTGGTTTTTGTTCACATGGATGATTCCTGATGCAGTCATACTCTAATGAAATTGGATGCATCTTCCTGGGATTTTCAGTGATCCTGGCACATAACTGACTGTTATGAGAGTCAGGTACCCCCATGCCTTAAAGTATGAGCCATGTGACTATCCCAAGTCCCATGTTCAAAAAAGTTCCTGATGAATGCCTTCAAATGGCAACAGATGGTGGGATAAGACCTATCTTAGTGCCTTACTGCACCTGTGGAAATAGCGATGATCCAACTGTAAGAAGAAATGGAATACAGTAACTGATTTTCAACTCAATAGTCAAGGTATGGAATATGGTGTTAGCCATTTGATTTTAAGTCCTTGCTTCTTCTTTCACTGTTCTTAGTTTTTACAGAATTTTTCATGGGTTTGTTTGTTTTGGCTTTTTTTTTTTTTTTTTTGCTTGTTTGCTGCTTTTTCTTACTCCTTTTTTTATTTTCATCAAGAGATTTCCTCTATAGTTGAGGCTGCCCTTGCAGGGAAAAGGAAAATGATAGTTGAAAGCAAGCAAGCAAGAAAGAAAGAGAAAGAGAGAGAGAAAGAAAAACTGAAAGAAGGCAAAGAAAGGAAAAGTTGCACTAGGCAAAAATCCATGTCAAGTCTTACTGAGGAACAGGCAGGTCTATGTGAACCTTCCTTCTTCAGAGGTAGTGATTCCTAAAAGTATGAAAGTGTGCTGAGCAGTATGAGTCATTTGGCACTTCACATAATGTGATTCACCAAAATTTATGATTAAAAACAAGAATCTTATGTCCAAGGATATGTACATAGTGCACATACACTTTTCCTTTTGGTTTTCAAGTATTCTTACTTTTTTTTTTTTTTTTTTGCCTCTCCTGCATTTGGAAACCTGATCCTCATACATACTAGTCAACTGATGGACACCACCAGTCTATAAAGTGTCTGCAGAGCTATCAGTGTACCTTCATTAAAATGTCCAAATACCAAGCAAGAAATAATTAGCTGTACAGAAGGAGAACTCAATAGCACATAAATAAGAGAAAAATTATGTATTTAGGAGAAACTATCTGGAAGCACAAAGCAGTCCTAAAGAACAGGTAAACAAATATCAGAGAAGAAGACAGAATGAGTACCCAAAAGCATAGAAACTGGGTTTGGCAGCAGCATCAGAAAACACCAGCTGCACAGGAAGCGCTTAGCACTAGCTTAAATGGCCAGTGGAAGATGGACATGGAAGTGAGATTAGAGGAATGGACAAAAAGGGAAATAAAATGGAAGAAAACAATGGGGATAGTAAAATAGTCAATCCTGACATCCTTGTGGTAACCAATACCTTGTGGTAACCCATACCTCAACACAGATGTGGAGAAAGAATAAATGTGGCCTTTTGCACAATTGTATTTTGTTAGCCCACCTTCTCAGGAGCAAAAGATCTGAAGTCCGTGGTCAACCTATGTAATGCTGCCTGAGTATGATCAAAAGCAAATATAATATTGAAACTGGCAAAATAATTAATAATAATAATAATAATAACAACAACAAAATAATAATAATAATAATGCAATGTAAGAAACACATGGAAATAAACCAAAAAATTTAGGAAGAGAATACCATCTATTCCCAAAAATCATCAATAAAATATGTGATATCAAAGACCCTGAATGCCAAGCACAATACTATACAGAGCCACACATAAACACACACACACATATGCACAGAGACACACACACTCAAATGAACTATGGAGCCCCACGGTGACTGATTTCATAGCTAACTGAAAGAAAGGCAGCCTTGCTCGCAGCTGAGAAGCAGAAAACTTGTCCTGGCAATGTACGGAATTCATGCATGTTCTTGTTAATGTTCAGACTCTGGAAGTCACAGGGTGCAGGAAGGTTCACAGACCAGTGACCAAGTGATGGGTTTAACCAAAGTTCACTTGCCCAAATCCCAACACTAGGGAAACCATGTGCCCCTTATAATTTGTAAAATGTAGTCTTGTCCATATCAGTAGTAAGATATATTTTCTCTTCTCCTTTTAGCTGCATCTTGTGTATATGTTGTTTTTTCTTTGCATGAATAATTCCTTCTGCAGTCATACTCTATTGAAATTGGGTGCATCTTCCAGGTATCTGCAGTGATCCTGTCATGTAACTGACATCAATGATTGGCTGGTGTCCCCATGTCTGCTCAAACTGTGAGCTACCCCAAGGACAATATTCAAGGAAGCTCATGACAAATACCTTCAAAAGGAAAGTGATTACTATGATTGTTCTGGATGTCCACTCAAAGGCTCATGAAGTCGGGGTGGGGGGGCTTTTGTAGGGGGCTGAATGTAGAGTTAATGACTTATTCATAGTTCAGTGCTAGAATTAAGGATGCTATGATTAAGGCTGGGTGATTGCTGGATCACCCAGCAATTGTATTGGCACCACCCTAATCCTAGCAGTCTGGGTAAGATGAAAGGGGCAGAAAGAGGCCTGTTTCCCCAACAGTCCTGCACCCCAAACTGTACTGTTTGTACATTGCACTTCACTAGCTGATGGGCAGAAATGCTTCTTGGCTCCTGAGACTCTTGGACAAAATACAGTGTGGTCACTTTTCCCTCCATTACAAAGGGTTTTTATCTTGGGCCAAAATAGGACAACTTGAGGCCAATATTCTTATACCATATATTGTGCATAATAAAAAGACTGCATGAATGGAGTGGTCTGCAGAGTGGTCTGTCAAGAAACTTCAGTTCTTGGCACCTAATTTTGTGCAGCTGCTGGGAAGTCATAACTAACCCGGCCATAGCTCTAGGCCATGATTTGCTGAGCATCATTAAAAAGAAATCTCTAGGAATTGTTATATGCACTTGCCCAAGGAGTGCTGAGTCACTATGGTAGAAGTTGCTGTGGAGATCTGTAGTGAGTAAATTCTTAAGTAAATCAAAAGTCAAGTCAATGACAGTGTTGTAAACACTGGTTGAATGGAAGCCTAGAGTGCAGCAGGTAATGTTATAGAGGCACATCAGCCACAGTTTGTACATGGAAATTCCAGCATCAACTACCCATGAAAATAAGGCCAGGGAACATCAAAGTCCCCTTTCACTGGCAATGTACTGTTGGAAGCGATCTTTCTCCTAGCAACTTCTTTTCACTCTGTGTGGTCTGTCTATGCCTTGAATACTTTTGCCCTAATGACTACACAGAGAATTTTGGGACTCATCCAGAGTCATTCAGAGAAAGAAAAGTGGTTTTTCACCTCACCATAGATTCTGTAGGCATATCATAATTGAGGTCACATATTGTGATTGCAGAGAACTTCAAGAGGAATTTGACTGGAATGTTAAGTTTCCTTATGAAAAAACCTTCATCCTGCTGCCATAGTGAATGTGTGAGCAAATATCCAGGATTTGGTACATCGGGAAAAAATGGAACAAAAGAACAAGGAACAAAAGGCAAAAAGAGAGAGAAAAAAATGGAAAGAGTGATACAGGGAGAGAGAGAATAGATGCAAAGAGACTGAGAAAATGGAAACCCCAAAATGAGTAAAAACTTCTTTTTAACTCGTAGTTTAAGGGAATTTAGGATGAAAGTGTATAGATGTGAGGTTGCCCACCCTTGACTTGTTCAACACAAGTCAGGAGATAATCAAGGAATGCTAGAATATGACAGATTACATCAGAAGGGGAAAAAATTTGAGCCTTTTTATTGTTTGATAATGTGGTTGGAGTTCCACAGTGTCAGTAGGAGTAAATTTCCTTTCCAGTATGGGTCAATACATTGCAACATAATTTTAGGTGTGATTCTTTCTTTTGAATGGAATTTATTTGGATGGGGCAGCTGCTTCTACAGAGTTCAGCATATGAAACGAATTAATATTAATTAAATGTTATTTTTTTCATAAAATGAATTGGACTTTTTAGCCTTATTTATAATCATCATGGAGATATATGTCCTTATTTTATGTATGAGTTCTAAAACTCTTCTAAATAATTATTTCTGTGATATAATTATTTTTCATGAATTTAATTGTTAATGTTTTTATTGTCTGAGAAGACCTGAATAATTATTTCAATCCAAATGTAGATCTTTTTAAATATTTTATGGAGGAATTGGCTCATTTTTCCAGCCTAGGGTCCAGTGTGTCTGAGACATATGCACCATGGTAGAATGAACTTAAGGATCAAATGAGAACAAGTTTTTATTGGGAGAATTGTTCATATGTTGGAGCTCTCTCTAAGTGAACAATATCTGTCCAATATGCTACACTTTTGAATGTTTCCTACTTAAATGTTGTGCTTTAGGCAAGTGCTGTAGCCCTTTGGCTTTGTGTTTTAAGTGCCATATGGTGTCCTCTAATGAGCTGCTTGCCTCTTTATTCGAGAGACAACTGAAAACTTAAAGGAAGCCTCTCTGACCACATAACTCTTGCATAGAGCATCCATGAAAAACCAGCATCCCACTGAGGATCTCAATGCATGCTGGCAGTGCAATTATTTGGTTGTCCAGCCTTTCTGGTCCTTTCTGGAACCAGGAGACTCTATGTGTTTGGCTAGGTGAATAGCATGAAATTAATCCTGAGGAACCACTTACATAAGGTGATTTCCTTGTTAGGCTTCACAAGCATTTTATTCTGACATTAAAGTTTGAAACATTGTTCAGCTGATCCTGTGGTGGGAGTAGTCTGGCTCTTCTCTAAAATGCCCTCCAAATATTTTTCTTCTTGTCCATATATAAAGCCATTGGTTTCTTGTGATCTCTGTCTCTTCAGCATCAACTCCAGTTTACCTGCAAACTTCATATGTCATTCATTATACCTTAAAATTGTTTTGTACAAGATGAGATATATTTTGATTTTGGCCAGTGACAGATGATGAAAAGCAAGATTTATGCACACTAGACAAGCACTGTGCCACTCAGGAAGATCCCTATCCCTATTTAAGTATTAAAACATTTTTGAATGCTTATTGGTTTTAGAATTCACAGCTTTGGAAGTTATAAATAGACAACACACTTAACAAAATAACTTTAGGAAAGATACTGAAAAGTGCACAATCAAAAATTCCGAAAAAGGGGCCAGTGAGATGGCTCAGCAGCATAAGCACCTGCCCGGCAAGCTCAAGGTCCTGAGTTTGACTCCTGGAACCCACATAAAGGAAAAAGAGGTCCAGTGATATCACTCAGTGGCACAAGTGCTTGCCCAGCAAGTGCAAGGTCCTGAGATCGACTCCTGGTACCGATATAAAAAAAAAATCAGAAAAAGATACAAAAGTCTAGTATTCAATATAATACTTAGCATTTTTCTGGAAATTCTCGTGAACAAAATAAAACGGGTCAAAGAAACAGCAGGAAATAACACTGGTAAGAAAGAAAACATTTGTATTAGACTAAATGCATATCAATCTGACAAAACCAAGTGAATTAATCCAAAACTAGTAATAATAGACTTCATGAAAATAGATGGACATGCAGTCAATATGGAAAAATCTGTTTTTTTTTAAATTTCACTGGTAACTTTTGGAATTTTTTATTCAAAACAGATCATGCTCTTAACATAACAACTACCTTAACATATTCAAACAAATGGATATTTGCAAAGTAAGCTCTCACACTGTATTAGAGTAAAACTAAATACTGTTAGCTGAATTATACTTACAATGCAGAGTTTCCCAACAGAAAAGTGCAAAACCTGCTGTAGGATCCAAGGGAGCAAAGGCCTTGGCCTATGGCTGTGGGCACCAACCCCAGAAATGCCAATTGCCATTTAACATCCCTCCGGGTCCCCAAAATATAGTCAAATGTGACCAAGGTCTAGTGTCACTGAGCTTGTCCCAGGTTTCTGTGACCTATGCATACTGACCATTCTCACCTAGTGGCACTTCCCACACTTCTTTCCAGGCATGGACACTGGGTCCATGATTTCAGCCCAAGTGACATGGACAAGATTGGGCAATGCTGCCAAGTGTAAAGGAGGGCAGCATGTCAACAACACTACTTACTTGCCTTGCCAACTGTCTATTTTTGTGAGTTTACACATTTTCTAAGAACCTTTTGGTTAAATGAATTATTAATTATTGTAAAACATATGTACAGTATATATTTAATCCAAAGAAGAAGGATCTTGGGCATTTGGGGGTTTGAGGATTTGTACTATATTTCTACTACTTACTCTTTGGCCTCCTTAAATTTGGGATTTTGTGCCCTTGAGGGAATTTTGTGCCCTCATATTAAGAGACAACCACATGGCCAGTTTGGTGTGGCTGTCACTAGAGAAGGTGTTTTGTTGTTGTTGTTGTTGTTTCTGGTTTTTCTTTTTGGTACTGAGAATCAAACTCAGGACCTTGCACTTGCAAGGCAGTCACTTGTGCCACTGAGCTATATATCTGCCCTGGTTCAGCTGTCATTGTATGGCTCAGCCCTTCTCTAAGTTGGCATGTCACTCAATGGAAAGGGAGGAGAGCAAAGGACAGAGGTGTCAAAACAACTGCTGTAAGGAGGAGCTTTTCAACATAAAGGGAATTCTACAATGATTTCTTGCCACTCTTACTACCTGAGGCATTGAACCTGGCAAAGGAACTGGATAGAGTACCAGATGTAGCTTGCAGGTGTATGAATCCAGACTTAGAAAGAAACAGAGTAATTCTGCCATTTCCTAGAAATGGACTCTATTCTCTCCTACTTGCTGTCTCTTTCAAAAGTCAAGGACTGTTACCATATCCTCATTGACATCAGCATCATCGGAGTCCCACTGAGAAGCATGGAAGTGTTCAGTGGGCCCTCCACACCAAATGAGGTTTAAGCTACCCCAACCAGTAACTTGGGCATGACTGAGGCATAGCTGGTGGAGGGTCCAACTGTGTATCTTGGCAGTCTATTCATACTCCAATGGCTTCTTTATACTGGCAGGCATCAAGGATGTGAGCCATTGTGCAGGCTTACTGGCCTGTGTCTTGCAGCCTCAAGTGGGCCCTCTGCATTCCACTGCATTCCACTGCACCAGCAAGTGGTCAGAAGTGCCCCTGGGCTTCTCCTGGACAGAATATAATGTTGTCACCTTTTCCTCCATCTCAGAGTATGTTTATCTTGGGCCCCTGGACAACTTGAGGCTAATATTCTTATACAATATATTGTGTATAATAAAGAAATTGCATGACTGAAATGACCTGGGGAGCACTTTCTGTCTTGGGCCCCTAATTTTGTGCAGCATCTAGACCTTAGCTCACCAGGCTATAGCTCTTGGCTATGATTGGCTAAGCATTATCAGGAGCAAGTCTCTAGGAAATGTGAGTTGCAATAGGCCAAGGAGTGCTGGGTCACAGTGGTGGAAGTTGCCATGGAGACCTTTAGTGAGCAAAGCCTTGCTGGGTCATGGACAAGTTAAAAACAGTGGTTGAATGGAGACCATGTGTACAGCACATAATGCTGTGGAGGCACCTCTGTCACATAGTTTGTATACGCAAATTCCAGCATTATCTACCCATGAGAACAAGGCCAAGGGAACATCAAAGATGCCTGGCAATGGGAGATAAGCTGTCTTGAAATGTTTCTCCTAACAACTTCTTTTAATTTTGAGTTGTCTATGTTCTGAATATTTTTGCTAAAATTCCTAAGCATAGAATTTCTTACCTCATCCAGAGTAATTCAGATGAAGATAGGTTGGACTTTACCTCATCATAGACCCTGTTTGTTGAGGGTGAAACTACCTGTATGTTGGGTATCTAGGACAAGGACAAGGCCACTGCTTCTCAAGAGTTTGGCAGGGCCCCATGAGAAGTATGCATAGCTCAAGGAGCTGATGCATATAGTGACTTGACCTTCACTTGAGATAATATAGACACTTCCCTTCCTGTTTCCCATGAAGCCACCAAGGCATGCTGTTCTGCTGAAGATTAAATATTCTTCCTGTCCCAGATTCTACCCTCCACTTAACTCGCTGTAAACTTATCCATAGGTTGATTGTATAAATAAATATGGTGCAGGTGCCAGGCAGATCCTTTCTTCTATCAGGAAAGATGGCTCCACCTGACCCCAGATTTCTGTATATTGATTCCTGTCTTCTTCATCCACTGCCATCCTCACTTGGGAGTTTCAAGAGCTGCTCTGGATGCAGCACCTGCTGGCATATCTGAATTAAAGTCATATAATGTGGTTTAAAAAGCTGCTCAGTAGTCTTTGCCTGAAATGTTATGTCTCATTATTAACAAAGCTACAACTTTTTTGATGATCAAAATGGTAGCAAATATATACAATTTGGTGCTGTTGTGGGAAAAGTGAATCAACAGTAACCAGGAGCTCAGGAGAAGAAAGGAAATTTTATTGATACTATGGGACCCCAGAGGAGTAATCTCCAAAGTCTGAGGTGGTGATTAAAGAGAGCTTTTCTTTTTTATTTGGTGGCAAACAGAAGTTACAAGAATGAGATAAGATTTAGCTGAAGGCCATGATACAATGGGTACCTTGTGGTAAGTATAGCTGGGTGTGGAAAAGTTGTTTTTAGCACATTCATGAAAGTTTTAATTTGATGACAAATCCTATGATTTAGCTGAGTTCAGTGGCAGAGAACAGAAAGACTGCAGCTTTAGTGTAAAAAATGGCTGCAGTTAGGTCAGTATTTCTGCTTTAGCACATCAGGGACAATCTGGAACAAATAAGCAAAAGAAGAAAAAGAAAATGAAAGAGATTCAGTGAGAGAGATTATAAAAAGAGAGAAATCGAGAAACATGGGAAACCAGAAAAGTGAAAACTTCTCTTTAACTGTTACTTCAGAGTAACATAGGATGAAAATAGTGAGGAGTGTTCTTACCAGGCCTCGGTTTGATCAACACAGGAGAAAATCAAGGATCCCCTAGAATATGACAGCGTATAGAAGAAAGGAAAAAAAAAAAGTCTTAGTCATTTTATTGTTTCCTGTTGTTGACACCTAGTGCCAATAGGAGTAACTTTCCTTTCCACCATGAATCTGCATATAGAAGTATAATTTTGGAAGTAAATTTTTCTTGATTGCAATTTTTTTCAATAGAGAGAGCAGTTTCTATAGAGCTTAACACTTAAAACTCAAATTGCTATTAATTGTATATTATTTTACGTCACATAAACAATGTCCCTATTTAGTATTCTTTACCTTCCTCATGCAGACATATATATGTCCTCATTTTATGTGTGACTTCTCCAACTCTTTAAAAAGGCCAGATTTCATTGATAATTTAGTTTTCCTTGGATTTACATTTTACTGTTCATATGGTCATTATTTCAATACTGATTTAGATCTTAAAATTTTATGGAGGTATTTTTTTTTTAATATATGGGTACAAGGAATCAAACTCAGGATCTCATACTTGCCAGGCAGGCACTTATGCCACCGAGCTGTATCACCAGCCCAATGGAGGTAATTGTTAACTGGCTCAATATTCCAGCCTATGTTCCAGCAGGTTGCATATTTCAACATCATTGTGGAATAAAGTGAAGGATCAAATCTGCTCAGTAAATGAAAACTGGGATGCCAGGAAATAGTATCAGTGACAAAGAGAAAATGAAGCATAAAGAGCACCCAAGAATATAAGTCTTGATATACTAACCATCATGCTTTACTTCTCTTGTAGGCATTTCTTAATCAGATAATCCAAACATTAAAGAATTAATGATCACAATGAATCACTTGTCAACTTCATACATGCACCATTTCCTAAATCAAAGAACAAAAGACAACTATCCTACCAACAACTGAGTATGTCATGAACATTTCCCCCAATCATAATAGTTCCAGAATTAATCAAAACCTCAGGTCCATGTCCATACTTGATGGCTGAAGGTCTGATGCCCTCAGCCACATGCTCAGGCCTCTGCTAGCAGGGAGACTTCAGCACTGTTGACACTCTTCTGTTGGGAAACACTGTATTCTAAGTACAACTCAGTGAACAGTTTCTCCTTTCACTGTAATATAGTGCAAGAGCATACTGTGCAATATTTCCATTTCTTTCAATCTGTTAAATAGTTGGTGTGTTATGAGAATGATCAGTTGTATTAAATTATTCCTAAAGAAAAACATGGTGGTTATAGAAAACATAATTTTTATTTTAAACAGAAAAAAATGAGAAATAGCAATAAAATAGCATTTCTAACAGGCTTGTAGTAGAGTAACATTAATCAGCATATTGCACATTGTTGTATTCAGAGTAGTTGTTCAGAGTACAATATACAGGCATGAAACATTGCCCAGAAAATTACTAGCACAAAACTTTCCCCAGTGAACCAAGAGAAACCAGCAGTACAACAACCTTAACTGTCTTGTGTTTATATATCTTTTTCTTTTTTCACTTCCTTTCATTCCCCTTACTCCCATCACAGTTTTTTTTTCTATTGAACAGTTTCTTTCCTATTCACAATATCTATTGTACATTTTGTATCTTGTTTATCCTTTCAGATTCTCACATTAGTAATACAATATCATGTCTACTCATGTGGGTCTGGTTTATTTCACTTATGAGTACAGTCTCCAGTTGAATCTATTTTCCGTTAAAAGTCTCAAGTTTATCTTTTCTTATTGCTGAGTAGTACTCTATTATATAAAAATACCATATAGTTGTATCCATTCCTCAGCTGATGGGCATTTGGGTTGTATCCCAGATTTAGCTATTACAAATTTTGCTGCTATGAACATGTGTGCACAAATAGTGCTGTCATATGATTTTTTTTTAATTCTTCTGGGAACACACAAAAGTGGAATAGGTGGGTCAAATGGGACCTCTAATCCTAGGATTTAAGAAAACTCCACACTGATTTCCGCAGTGGTTGCACCAGTCTGCACTCCCACCAATAGTGGAGAAGGGCTTCTTTTCCCCCGCAGCCCCACCAGCATTTGTTATTTGTTGATTTTTTGATGGTAGCCATTCATTGTGGAGTGAGATAGAATCTCAGTGTTTTTGTAAATTTGCATCTCTCTAATGACCAATGATGTTGAACATGCCCTCATATATTTATTTGTCATTTGTATTTCTTCATCTGAGAATTGTGTATTCATCATAGATGCCCACTTTTGGATTGGGTCTGTGTATTTAAGGGGTCTGATTTTTTTCATTTCCTTATACATTCTATATATAAGTCCATTGTCTGAGGGAAAACTGGATATAATCATTATCTCACTCTGTGGGTTGTCTTTTCACTTTATTGGTGATCTCCTTTGTTGTGCAAAAGCTTTTTAATTAGGTAAGATCTCATTTATTAATTCTTTGTTGTATTTCCTGTGTGGTCTGTCTTTTGTTCATGATGTCTCTGACTACACTTATATCTTCAAGATTTCTACCTATTTTCTCTTCCAGTATATTTAGTGTTTCTGTTTTAATATTTAGATCTTTGATAAATTTTCATATTAGTTTAGTGCATGGTGATAGGCATGGGCCTAATTTTAGTCTTTGACATGTGGAGAGCCAATATGTCCAGCACCATTTATGAAAGAGACTTTCAATGAACATGTTAGGCTCCTTTGTCGAAGATAAGGTAGTTTATTGTGTTTGTAGTTGCATCTGCATCTTCTAGTCTGTTCCACTGATCCTCAGGTCTGTTTTTTTGACAATGCCATTTTGATAATATCACACTTGCTTTGTGGTATAATTTCAGGTCAGGGATCGTGATGCCCTTGACTTGTCTTTGTTGCACAGAATTACTTTAGCTGTTCTAGGTCTTTTCTGGTTCCAAATGAATTTTAGGAATATTTTCTCTAGTTCTGTGAGGTATGCTAGTGGTATTTTGATTGGGATTGCATTAAGGCTGGCTGTACAAAAGTTTTGGGAATGGGGCCATTTTCACTAAGTTATTTCTTCCTATCTATGAGCAAGGGATGTCTTTTCATTTTCTGATGTCTTCTTTGATCTCATTTTTCAGAGTTCTATAGTTTTCAAAATGTAGATCTTTTACATCATTAGATTGATTCCTAAGTTTTTTTTTTTTTTTTGATGCTGTTGTGAAAAGTGTGGTTTCCCTAATTTCTCTCTGTGAGTTTGTTGCTTGTGTACAGGAATGCTATTGATTTTTGAGTGTTGACTTTGTATCCAGCTACTCTACTGAATTTGGTGATTAAATCTAGAAGCCTTTGGTGATTAAATCTAGATAATGAGCTTTTGTGATCTTCTATGTAGAGTATCATGTCATCTGCAAATAATGCTAATTTAACTTCTTCTTTTCATGTCCTTATTCCTTTATTTCTTTCTTTTGTCTAATTGCTCTGGCCAATATTTCCAGAACTATATTGAATAGGAGAGGTGATAGTGGACATCCTTGTCTCATTTCTGATTTTAGAAGGAAAGCTTTCAGTTTTTGAAGATTTAGTATGTTGTTAGCTGTTTGTTTGTCATAGATGGCTTATATCAGATTAAAATAAAGACATTCAATTTCAATTATTTTGGGGGCTTTTACCATGAATGAGTGTTGGACTTTGTCAAAATCTTTTTCTGTATCTATTGAGATGTTTCTGTGATTTTTGTCTTTGGTTCTGTTAATATGGTGTATTACATTTATTGATTTGCATATGTTGAACCATCCCTGCATCCCTGGTATGAATCCCACTTGGTCATAGTGTATAATCTTCTTGACGATTTGCTGTATTCTCTTTGCCAGTATCTTACTGAGGATTTTTTTCATCTATGTTCTTTAGGGAGACTGGACTGTAGCTTTCTGTTTTGGTTGGGTTCTTCTCTGATTTTGGAATTAGGGTAATACTTGCCTGCAGAAATTGTTTTGAAAGTATTGCTTTCCTTTCAATTTCCTTAAAGAGTTTCAGCATTAGTAGCATTAGTTTTTCTCTAAATTTCTTGTAGAATTTGACCATGAATGATTCAGGGCTTTGGCTTTTATTTGTTTCCAAGTTTTAATTACATTTCCAATTTCATGGGCTGATATCAGGTTATTTAGAAATTTTATATCTTTTTTATTTAGTTTTGGCAGTTCAGTTGTCTCTAGGAATCTGTCCATTTATTTTGTTTTCCATCATTTTAGAATATAGGTTCTTGTAGTAGGTATTGGTGTTCATCAGAATTTCTGTAGGCTCTTTTGTGATTTTTCCCCTTTTCATTCCTAGTTGCTTGAATTTCTGTTTTTACTTTCCTTTTCTTGATGAGGTTGGCTAATGATTTATCCATTTTATTAATTATTTCAGAGAATGAACTTTTCAATTCATTGAGTATTTTATTTTATTTTTTAGGCTCAATTCTATTAATTTCTGCTTTTATCATTATAATTTCCTCCCTTGTATGAAGTTGGGGTTTGATTTGCTTTTTCTAGAAGTTTGAAGATCACTATCAGGTTGTTTATTTGAGCTCATTCTTTTTTCCTCATGTGAGTGTTTATTCCTATAAATTTCCTCATTAGGACTGTTTTCATTGCATCCATATGTATGGAATGCTTTATCAGCATTATGATTTAATAGTATATGCTGTGTAATTTTGTGTTTAGTTTCCTCTTTGACCCATTGGTTGTTCAGCAGTGTGTTGATTCATTTCTATATATTTTTGTAGTTTTTGTGATTTCTTTTGCCATTGATATTCTGTTTTATTGTACTATGGTAAGATACTATCTTACCATAGAATGACTTCAATTATATTTACTTAAACTTGTTTTGTGGGCTACTATGTTCTCTATTTTTTAGAACTTCCTGTGTGTAGCAGAGAATGTTTATTCTGATCTTTTGGGGTGGAACACCCTATAGACATGTGTTAAGTCCATTTGTTCACAGGTTTGATTTAATTCTGATATTTCCTTGTTTATTTTTTGTCTGGTTGGTCCATCTATTTGTGAGAGGGGATATTAAAATCCCCCACTGAAATTATATTGGTGCTTACTTGGTCATTCATGTGTGTTGATATTTGTTTTATGTGGTTGGGTGCTCCTGGGTTTGGTGCATATATATCCTTGTAATCAGTTCTTCTTGAAATTTTTCCTTAATAATTATGTAGTGACCTTCCATGTTTCTTTTGATCAGTTTTGGCTTAAAGTTCATTCTTTCTGCAAATAAAACAGAGACCCCTGCTTTTTCTGGGTTCCTGTAGCATGGAGAATTATTTTCCATCCTTGACTTTTAGTCTATGAATTTCTTTTTGGGTTAAATGTGTTTCTTTAATGCATCATATTGATGGATCTTGTTTCTTTATCCATTCTTCAGGTCTGTTTCTTTTGATTTGTGAATTGAGATCATTTACATACCATTAAATGTGCTGCCAATTTTTACAATCCCCATTGAGTTTCATTTTATGGCAGAGCAGTCACCCATATGTGGCTAAATTCACCATGGCAATGTATCCCTGATGAGATTGAAGGGCTTTAACTTGATTACCTATATCTAAACAGTTGCCTGAATGGGACTGACTTGTACTTCTTATTTTAAATCTTATTTTGTTCATCCCTAAATAATATGATGTGTTTTTTGTGAGACGATTGAAAAATGTGTGTACTCTCCAGGCTAGGGATACAGACAAGATCACAGTAGTGGAAATAAGGGTGACTGAAGAAATAATTCCCAGAATTATTAGACCCACCATTCTCACTGGATGAGTTCTTTTGTTTTGTTTCATGCAAGGAATTTAAATCAGGACATTGCACTACCAGGCAGGCACTTGTGCTATTGAGCTTTATCCCTGGCCCCATTTTTTGTGAATTTTTTTGATACTTCTAGACCTTCATCATAGTACCATGGGCCAGAGATATCAGTAGGAATCATAACAACTGATGGATGGTACAATATTAAAATATATTATCCTATTTTAAGTAGTAATGCATGAAGTAGGTTTACAATTGTTGCAACTAACATATTAATAATCATATTGTATGATTTTGATGGTCCTCACCAGAGGAATAGACACACAGGATTATACACACAGGTTGTGGACAAATATTTTTGAGTACCTACATGATTACTGTATTTGATACTATGACTAGAATCGATATTGGAGGAAAGGCTAGAGGTCAAATGCCATAAATACTTTGGGAGACATTTCTGAGAAATATAATGTAGAGAAGACAGATAATGCCCTGTAACATTGTACGTAGTGTAGGATCAATTCATAATAGAGACATTTATAATGGCAGCATAATGAAGTTGATGAGTGTAGCATTCCTCCCAGTACACAAATTTATTTCATGACACATACTAAGTGATGTTGTGGCACAAGGTAAGTGGACATGAATTATTCACAACTGTTAGGGACAGATTGAAACTATTTAAGAGGAGTAACTCATGAATTATGGAGAATATCAGTTTTTCAATAATTCAAGGAGACAAATATAGGGAAGATTATATAACACAGAAAAGAAGGCCAGCCAATTGACTAGGATAATTATATAATAAATATTTTTGAAAGATATTTGTATGAGTGTGGCCACCAGAAGTTGGGATTGATTTGTATAAGGAAGTATTGAAGCAGGAGCCTCCCAATATAATGGGTGCACCAAATGTGGATCAACAAAAATGTCCAATAAGGCACAGCATGTGAAGCTCCTACCTGCAAAGAGAGCTAGTTGATCATGGCCAAGAAAACTGTACCAGGATTATTAATGTTTTCATTCTTGGTTACCATCTCCTGGGTATCCTGTGTTAATTTCTTTCATTGTCACTAGGTTGCATATAGCCCCTTCCTTACCTGCTAGCTGCAGCACGGTCTTGGAGGCATCACAGCCACAGGACTGACCAAAAAATAAAATTTCCAACTTTTTTTGTGAATACCAGGGGTCGACCTCAGGACCTCGCGTGCCAGCAGGCGCCCGTGCCACTGAGCGATATCACCGGCCCCTTTTTCGTATGTGGGTTCTGGGAGTCAAACTCAGGCCCTCGCACTTGCCTGGCAGATGCTTAAGCCACTGAGCCATCTCACCAGCCCCTATACAGACAATTTTAACATCATTTTGAACAGCTAGCAACTTTGGTGGAAGCATAACAGAAAAATGCCTTAAAAATCCAAAAATGAAAAAGAGGAAAAATTTGTTTAGCTCAAATAAAGTATCTGTTTACATATTGGACAGACAGAAACAAACAAATACACACAAGACATTTGCTTATAAAATCAAAGTGCACTGAAATACATAATTGCCAATTTAAATTTTAGTGCTGGCAATGTAGCTCAGTGGCACAGCTCCTGCCTGGCAAGGCATGAGGTACTGAGTTCAATTCCCATTATGAAAAAACAATCACTTCTACAATTTTAGAAGCTGGTAACTATAAATAGACTATTCAGAATTCTTTGTAGGTCAATTAGCAGAGATATGTTATAAGAACTTGCAAAGAATAAAACCCTTTTGTCTAATATATATATATATATATGATGTGTGTGTGTGCATGTGTGTGTGCATGTGTGTGTCTGTGTGTGTCTGTGTGTGTGTATTTTACTTTGTCCTAAGAATACTGGCAACCTACTTGTCACTTTCATTCATGTAGCTTCCAGGTCAGCCATCCCAACACACTCTGTCACATACTCAGGGTTCCTTTATTTTCTAATAGCATTCTCTGTGTAAGACTTAATATGATTTGAGTTAATATTATCACTTATGTAGGCTCTCTTTACTAGTAACTTTGATTTGTATTTTGCTAAGTCTGTGCCTTACCCCACTGATCCTCAGTTGCTATGATTATGTACAAAATGTTCCCTGGTAAATATATATAGTTCCAAGTGCTGCAGACATTTGTGATGTGAGTAGCTCCAGGGTCCATGGAGCTCTTTGTTTCCCATCTACTGTTGATGCATTGCATGCACTGGCCTTTTTCCTCCCCCACCCAGCATAGGTGCATAAGAACTGGTGAAAAGACCAGAAACCAGTGGTTTCTCCCTGTAAAATAACACTTTAAATTTCTGTAGTGGTCTAGACAGATTTCTGCTGGTTTGCATTTCTAAACTGTTTTCCCACCTTCTCCCTTTTATGTTAATTTACAGTCCCTTCTGCAAAAACAGCACATGCCTTTTGTACAAAGAAACTTTGTCAATAGTGAGTTCTTTACATTTGAACATTCTGCTTTCAATAATACAGCAAGCATTCTATGTACAAACGTCACATTTGTGTGCTTGTTTGCCCCATATTTTACAAGTGATAAAATCAATACTGATGAAATCAATGCACCTCTCTCCCTTGTCATTCTCCAGAGCCTGTTTTGTTTGTGTTAGGGGTCCACTCACCATAAATGATTAGTTTCCTTACACTCTGGCCTTGTTCAGACACCAAAATACCACATCCAATGCAGCTCTTGAAACTCCTGAGTAAGGAGGGTGGTTGATGAAGAAAAGAAGAGTGAAGATGAAGAAAGCTGAGGTTAGGCTGTGCCTTTTCTCCTGCTGGGAGAAAGGAACTGACCAGCACCTGCAGCATGTTTGTTTACACAATCAGCAGAGGAAGAAGTTCACACAGAGTTTAAGGAGAGCATAGGATCTAATCTTCAGCAGAACAGCATGTGTGGTGATTTCACAGAGAACAAGAGAGGAAGTGTTTAAATTATCTCAAGTGAAGGTCAAGTCACTATGTACATTACACTCTGTCAAACTCATGAGAAGCAGCAGATGTGGCTTAGGTACCCATGTACAGACAGCTTCATCTGCAACAGGTTGCTATGACTACAAGTTCTTCATAGCCCTATATCTACGTCATTGGCCTGAATTGCTGGCTATGTTGGTCCTTGAAACAAGGAAGTACTGGAGAATTCCTTCCAGGCAGGAGAGCTCCTCCTGCCAGCATATATTTAGTGCACATTCTTTTTTTTTCTTTTTTTTTGTGAGTACCAGGGGTCAAACTCAGGACCTTGCGTGCCAGCCGGTGCCAGTGCAGCTGAGCGATATCACCAGCCCTTTTGTTGTATGTGGGTTCTGGGAGTCAAACTCAGGCCCTCGCTCTTGCCAGGCAGGAGCTTTTGCTGCTGAGCCATCTCACCAGCCCTAGGGCACATTCTTGCTCCTCTGCTTGTTTTCTGTTCATCTTTTGCCAGACACCAAGTTAGAGGAGGGGAGCAGGCATCTAATGACAACCATGTGGTACTAGCCATGTGGATGTCTCTTAATTTGGAATCACAGAATATACTTGAGGGCCAATATTAGCAGGGTTTCCCAAAACACAAAGTTAATAAGGTGGAAAAGAAAACCTTACAAATGAAGGCCTAATCCCCTAAACCCAAAATGCCTAAGATCTTTCTTCTTTGGATTAACTATATATTATATCCTACATATCTGTTTAAAAATAATAATAATTCCTATACCCAGAATTACTTAGAAGACTTGTAAACTGATACATCTTGTAAATCAGCAAATTCAGTAAGCAATTCTTTTGCCATGCTCCCCTGACTTCCACTTGGCACCCTGCCCAAGAAAATCAACAAGATTAAAGGAAACAGATTTTTACATGTTGATTTCATGTCCGTTTACCTTGTGAAGGCTTTTGTTATATATTTTGTATTAATTCACATATATTTGTCATGTCAGCATGCATAGAGGTTAAGAGAATATGGCCAGTCACAGAGATCATGAAAGAACAGCAAATGGCTGTTGGAGCACATGTAAACAACATGCAGCAAGTCCCTGAAGAATGGCCATTTATGTTGGGAACTTGAAGAGGTGTAAAATACAGGACAGATTTTGTTCACTTCAACAAATGGATCCAAAATCTGAATAGTTCTGGCTGAAATGGAACAGATTTTTATACCAGAAACTTACTCTACCGGACACCCTAGGGAAGTGTTGGTAAGCAGAATGTGAATGTATTCCCAAGGAAATTCCCAGAATATCCAAGTATTGCAAGTTTCAGAATAAGGCCATTTGCATGGTAACTTCAACTAAATAAGTAATACCATGGGCATGGGATTACATACTTGAAGTCACTTTTTACCATTACATGTCCTAGAACACAAATAAGTAATTGTTAATATGACAGGATGCCCTGATATCTTTGAATCTTGCATTGGTCTCACTTTACTTTCTGTTCCCATATTTCTTTTGCTTTGAATAAAAATGTGTATACTGTGCCAGGCTATCTTGGAGTTTTGTAACTACTAATAGTTTTCTCTATGGGTCAAAGTAACATTTGCTTTAAGCCTGTCAGAGAAGTGTACCTGTATTTTTGAGAAATGCTGGAAGTATGGGAAATTCAGGGAAGTATTTATGCCTATCCAAGAGAAACACTGACCAGCATGCTTTACTGACTGCATACACATTTTCTAATTCAGATAATCTAGACATAGCAGAACTAACAGTTACAGTGAATCACCAGTCAAATTCACACCAGCACCATTGCACAAACTATAATGAATTACAGATGAAAACAATCAATTCGTCAGCAGTCTGAATTACCCAAAACAATTACCATGCCAACAACTGGAAATGTAATAAATATTTCCCTGAAAAATCCATAATTCCAGCAGTTCTGTAAAGTACACATATACTTCCATCGGCAAAACTTGCAGTTATGTATAGGTTTTGTATTATGCAGAATGCTGAATAATTTATTGTTTTCTTCTCTCATTCAGTATAGTTTGTGCAATGATGCTAGTGTGAAGTTGACAAGTGATTCATTGATTCATTCAAGTGATTCATTGTTAATTCACTGTTAATTCTAGTATGTCAAGATTATTAGAATTTGAATTGCCTAGCCCATTAGTAAAGCATATTGATAAATGTTTCTCCTGGCTTGTTCTCTGGGGCTCAGTATGACTCTTCATGTGTTTCTCTCTGACATCATCCTCTGGCATTCCAGGTTTCATTAACTGAGGAGATTTGCACCTTCCTATCATACCACAATGATGTTCATGCCTCTAACCCCTGTACCATTTGTTGGAAAGATGAACAAATAAAATATTACCACATAAAATTCTAAAATCTACATTAGGATTGAGAAAAAAAAGTGCAGCAATTGTCAGACAGTGTCATTTGTATAAATTAAATACAGGACAAATTTGTTGTATCACTGAAGCATTTTCCTCCAGAGCAGTCATAGAAGTCATAGGTAAAATGAGTACATAATTGTCTGCATGAAAAATGTAAATGCTAATAAAAAGTTAACTTCATTCTTGAAGAGAAAACATTGAATTAATATTGATTTAAGTTTTCTTTGCTGAACTCTGTAGAAACATGTCCCTCTATCCAAAAATTCCAAATCCGAATAACAATCTCATCTCAAATTGTACTGTGATATGTGGATGCACACTGTAAAGGAAAAGATATATTGGCACTTGGTGGAATCCCAAACACTGCTAAAAAATGAAATAATTCAGATTTATCTTATTTCCTCTGCTGTAATCTGTCCCTGCTACAGATTCCTTGATTTTCTCCTGACTTGTGTTCCATAGCCATGGCTGATAATCACATATATGATGACTATCATCTTAAATTCACATTAAATAACTCACAAAATTTAAATTTAAATTCATTTTTTTCATTCTATCCCTTTCTTACATCTTTCTCAATGGATCTCTCCTTCATGTTTTCTTTGCTTTATTTTCACTGTTTTTGCAGCTTCCTTTGTTCCATTATTACTCTTAGTATTCAAAATTCTAGATATTTGCACAAATATTAATCATGGAAACATGTTGCAATGTAGATAATAAGGAAATTTATCATTCCATTAAAACTGAATTTCAGGCTCAACTTCAACCACAGTACATGACTTCAATTTCTGTGAGCTTACAGAGAATTTAGTGAGAAAAAATCACATTCATTTTTTCAATGCCTGTAGATGAGGTCAGTAATTTTTCATATAATCATTTAGGCAATATTATTCAGAACACAGACAGACCACTCATGGTGAAAAGAAGTTGCTCAGTGGAAGATCATTTCCAAGAGATCATCTGCCAGTGCCAGGGATCTCTGATGTTCCCTTGGCCTTGTTTTCATGAGTAGTGTTTTTCTCATACTTCCATGTATGAACTCTGTGCAAATACATCTCCAGAGAATTATCTGCTGTACAAAGGGCCTCCACTAAACTATAGTTCACAACACCTTCCTTGAAGAGACCTCTGATTAACTCAAAATATCCATGGCAATTTCCACCATTGTGACTCAGCTTGCCTCAGGCAACTGCAAGGCACAATTCCTACAGTTTAGCTCATAATCCTGATCAGCCTATCATAGCCAAGAAATATTGCATAAGAGATATGGTATCTTCCCTGCTGTGCAAAATTAGTGGCCCCACACTGAAGCTTTCCACAAGACACACTCCCAGCCATTCCAATCATGCAGTTTCTTCCTTGTATGCAATACATTGTATAAGAATTTTGGTTTCAAATTGTCCTGATATGGCACAAGATAAACACCTGCTAAGAAGGAGAAAAAGTTGAGATCATCATTTTGTCCCAGGGACTATGGAGCCCAAGCAGACCTCTGACCATCTGGTGTTTTGGGGAAAAGTACAACTGTTCCAACTGTGGTCTCAGGATGTAACAGGAAATCCATTCAAACATTTCACATTCTCTATGCCTGCTAGTATGAAAAGATCCATGGGAACAGGCATGGACTCAAAGATCTTATATTGGATCCCTCCACAAGAATCAGTGGGAGACATGTGGTTTGCTGGGGTAGAGTAGTTGAAACTTCATGTAAAGTGGAGTGCATGCTTGTAGATTCTGTGCTGCACTAAGATAACATGAATGAGGCTGGTGCCAAAAATTCTATGGTGGCAGCCACTGTCTCTTAAAGTGACTGTGATATGGAGAGAATAACTTCTATGTCAATGAATGGCAGAATTACTCTGATTCTTCCAAGATCAAGAGGGCCTTGTTGCTATAAGTACAAGCTTTGCATAGCCCTCTGTCTAGGTCTTTGGCTTTCATATTCATCTCAGTTGGTACATGACATAAGGAATCACTGGAGAAGTCCCTACAGATGGGAGTGATCCTCCTGCCAGCAACAATTTAGGGCACCAGCTTTCTGTTCTCTGTTTCTTTTCTGTTCACCTTGTGCCAGATGACAAGTTAGAGGAGGGGAACACACATTTGATGACTGCCATGTGACACTAGCCATGTGCTTGTCTCTTAATTTGGAAGCACAGAACATCCTTGAGTGCAGTATTAGCAGGGTTTCCCCAACCAGAAAGTTAACAATGCAGAAAAGAATGCCTTAGAGTTGAAGTCCAAATAGCCAAACCCCAAAATGAACAAGATCTTTTTCTTTGGAATCAATATATATTCTACACATCTGTTTAAATAAATAATAATTCCTTATGCTCAGAAGTTCTCTAGAAGACTTGTAAACAGATATACCTTGTCAGTCAGCAATATGAATAATTAATGCCATTACCACGATCCTTCCTTTTCTAAAAGGCTGTCCAGGGCCAGTGAGATGGTTCAGCAGCATAAGCACCTGCCTGGCAAGCACAATGGCTCGAGTTCAACTCCCAGAACCCATATACGAAAAAAGGGCCGGTGATATCGCTCAGCAGCACGGGCGCCTGTTGGTGCACAAGGTCCTGAGATCAACCCCCGGCACCCACAAAAAATAAAAATAAAAAAATAAAAGTTTGTCCATATTGCATGGGCTGACGTATGAAGCTCATGGACATTGGCTGTGCCTGCAGGTAGTGCTGTCACCAAATGAGAACAGGACAGGTGTTGCAGGGTACAGAAAATAGGGACTGCGTGGGGAAGCTCAGTAAGGGCCACAGGGGACTGAGCTATGTGGACATTGAAGGGTTTTCAGTGGCAATTGGATGTTCAGATTATGATGCCCCCAGCCACATGCTGAGGGCTCTATTCTCATGAAGACATCAGCACTGTTCATACTCTCCTGCTGGAAAACTGTATTCTACATATGACTCAGTTGACAATTTCTCCATTCAATTTAATATAGTGTGACAGCATACTGCACAATATTTTCATTACTTTGAATCTCTTTACTAGTTGGTATATCATGAGAGTGATTGGTTTGAATAAAATAATTCCTAAAGTATATCATGGAGGTTAAAGAAAAGAGATTTGTACATATTGATTTCATGCCCATCTATTTTAGCAGTCTTTTATTACATAATTTATATTAATTCATTTTTATTTGTTTGGTCAATGTGTATACAGAATAGGAGAATATTTTCCTTTTATTCCCATGCTATAAATTATGATTCCTTTCACTTATAGTCTGCTGTTGAACAGAACCTTCAGAAAAATAGTTGCATTACTATAAATTTTTTATCACATTTTTTAATTTCTTATGAGAGAATTTTCAGTATAATTCTCAAAATAAATTTTAAGTTGTCTACTTGCAAAGATGTGTAATCCACTACTGGCCATAAAACATTAGAGTACATTTCAATAATTCAAAGGGGTATTGAATTTCCACAATGGCAGAGTTCTTTCCTAGCACAAATAAGGGTGTTTTTTTTTTTGTAATATTCCATAAAATGAAGCTAAGGATACATCTTATTTGATGAGAACAAATGTTTATGTATAAGAAATGACAATGACTACAATCATGTAAACTGGAGTCGATGATGAAGAAATAAGCACTGATTACAAGAAACCAAGGACTTCATACCTCACAAGAACAAAATTTTGAGCTAAACATGTGGGCAAAGCTGTTGCCATGCTCTGTCCCCAAAAACTTGGAACCCTGCCCAATGAAGTTCATATCACAGGATCTGAGTTAGTAGACACAATGTTACTGCCTGTGGCTGCAGGTGGATGTTGACAACAGAGAGAATAGACCATATGACACAGGGAATGGAGGTAGAGTCAACATGTTACTTTGATAAATGGCACATGGTGGTTCAGTGTCTGATGCCATCCCTCACAGGATCAGATCTCATCCTATGGAGAATTCAGCACTGTTCACTCCCTCCTTCCAATGAACTTTATGTTGTAATTATGACACAGTGAACCGATTCACCTTTCACATTATACTATGGTAAACATATGGAGGCATATTTCATATTCTTGATTCTGCAAAATATTATATTATGAGAACATGTTTGAATATCTATTTCCAAATGAACATCTTTGAGTTTAAAGTACAGTTGTTTATGTGTTCATTTCATGTCCATCTCTTATTGACTACAGATATGCTGCATCTTTGTTACTAACTTTCTCCTTCCAATTAGGTTGATTTTCATAGTGGATAAGAGCATATACTCATTCCTTCACACTTTACAAATTAGTGTTTCTTCCATTTATTGTCCTATATAGAACAGAATAATGAGAAAGAGTTTATGTACAACAGTATCATTTTTATTAACTTTCTGAATTTATTATGATACCAGTTTTGGTGTGACTCTAAAAATAAAGTTTAATTTTGTTGTGTCCTTGTAGATGTAAAGTTCTGTATTCTTGTAATGTACAACTAATTTTGGAAAGCATTTAAAGAATTCTGAAGGATATGGATATTCCAAGGTGGCAGAGTGCTGTCCTTCCATGCCTAAAATTTTTCAGTAACACACTGTAAGAAGATAAGAATTCAGATTATTGTGTTCAGAACAAATTTCAATGTATATAGAATGATATATCCCAAAGACAAGTAAACTGGAAGTAATGATGAAGAAATTGACTCTGATGACAAGAAGACAATGACCTTGTACCCCACAAGAAGAGCCATGATTTGAGGACATTGGATAAAGATTTCAGAGTCTAAAAAACACAGATAGGGTGAAATATTGAAAATTTAATTTCAGAATGAAACATCTGGAAAACTAGCAAGAGGAGATCCACTTACAAAAGTAGTACCTCAAGATTCATTTCAGTCTGTTCACCTCTACAAACTCCAACAACCTGCAGCTTGTAAAAAGCACCCAAAAGGATGGAATGCACTGCCAGCATGCATCCACATCATTAATGAGATGTTCATTCTATGAGCATGAAGTATGTATGAGTTGTATGGTCACTGAGTCTTCTGCACAGATTGCGCTTGAGTCTGGGAGTGCCAATAAAGGAGGTTAGGAGAGAACAGCACATGGCTTTTGGAGCACAAAATCAACAACATGCAGCAAGTCCCTGAATCATGGCCATTTATGGTGGAAACCTTAACAGGTGGAAAATAAGACAGATTTTGTTGGCTTCAAAAATGGAAACAACATCTGAATAATTCTTGATGAACGAAACTGGTTTTTATGTCAGGGACTTATTCTACTTGATACCCAGGGAACTGTTGGTAGCCAGAAATTGGAATGTCTCTCAAGGAAAGTCTCAGTGTATTCTGGCATAATGTCTTACAGAATGAGGACATTTGCGTAGTGTCAGCAAGAAAACTGTTAATAATAAAGGAATTGGCTTACCCATTTGAAGTTATTTTTTACCATTGCATGCCCTAGAGTCCACATAAATAGCTCTTAGAATGACTGGCTACACTTCTCTGTTTGAATTTTGCATTGGTCTCAATTTCTTTTCTTTTTTTTTCTTTTTTTTTTTTTTTTTGGTGAGTACCGGGGGTTGACCTCAGGAGCTCACGTGCCAGCAGGCGCCCATGCCGCTGAGCGATATCACTGGCCCTTTTTTCATATGTGGGTTCCAGGAGTCGAACTCAGGCCCTCGTGCTTGCCAGGCAGGCGCTTATGCCGCTGAGCCATCTCACCGGCCCTCAATTTATTTTCTATTCCCATATTTCTCCTGCTTGGAATGAAAATGTGTCTTTTGCCAGTCTATCATGGAACTCTCTATTAATTTATTTTTTCTAGTGCTCACAGCAATATTTGCCTGAAGTCACGCAAGGAATTTTATCTGCACTTGAGAAGTGCTGGAAGTATGTAGACTTTAGGGAAGTGTTTATGACATTTCCAGTTGTTGGCAGAGTAACTGTGTGGGATCATTCAGAATGCAAAATAACTTATTGTTTCCCTCTGTTTTTCAGTATAGTTTGAACAAATGTTCCAATCTGAAATTAACAAGTGATTGATTGTAACTGTTAATTCAGAAATGGCCAAGTTATCTAAATTAAAATGCCTATCCAATCAGTAAAACATGCTGGCCAGTGTTTTTCCTGGCATGTTCTTGGGATGTCAAGTCTTCTTCTTGTATTGCTATCAGACAACATCCACTGGCATCACAGTTTTCATTAACTGAGATGATTTCCTCCTTCCAGTAATTCCACAATAATGTTCATGTCTCTGAAAACTGTACCATAGGCTGGAAAGGTGAACAAATTAAAATATTACCCAACAAAATACTACGGTCTACATCAGGATTGAAAAAAATTTGAAAACTTGTCACATAGTCAAATTATACAAAAATTAATTTGTATAATACAAATGTCACTCCAAAAATTAATTTGTATAATTTGAATCCAGAGAAAATCTATTATATCACAGAAATATTTTCCTTCAGAGCAGTTGTTGAAGTCATACATAAAATGAGAACATATTTCTTTCTGCATGAAAAAGGTAAATGGTAATAAAAAGGTTATTTCACTTTATGAAAAAGCCTTGAATTAATATTAGTTTAAGTTTTCAATGCTGAACTCTAGTAACAGGTCCCTCTATCCAATGAAATCCCAATCCAAAATAATGATTTCTTAATTTACATTTTGATATGTGCATGCGTACTGGTAAGGAAAGATCACCTCTCAGGTGAGAGTAACCCAAGTGCCACAGTGCAGAGGACTGGGGTCTGTATGGAAATGCTCTTTAATGTCCACAGAGGACTGAGCTAGTGGATAACTGGAAGGGTGTTGAATGACATTTGGTGGTTCACAATCTGGTGCCCCTAACTATGTGCTCAGTTCTCTGCTCCCATGGAGACTTCCGCACTGTTCCCACTCTCCTGATGTGGAACTCTGTATTCTACATGTGACTCAGCTAACAGTTTCTCCTTTCATTTTAATACAGGGTGAGAGCAAATTGTGTAATATTTATATTTTTTGAACCTGTTAAGTAGTATTTATTTTGAGAATGATCTGTTTTAATTAATTCCTAAAGAAAACCACTGTGCTTAAAGAAAAGAGATTTGTACATGTTGGATTCATGTCCATCTATATTTGTGATGGCTTTTATTACATATTTTGTATTACTTCACTTTCATTTGTTAGGCAAACATGCATAGAGGATGAGAGAACATTTTCCTTTTCTTCCTGTGTTTTAAATTGATTTTTTACATATATTCCATTGTTGAACTAAACATTAAGAAAATAGACACACTACTGTAAATTTTTATCACAGTTCTGAATTTATTGATACACTTCAGTATTATGCTCAAAATAAATTTTAGGAATGGTTTCTATACCTGCAAAAGTGTGTAATCTACTACTTACCAACAGACATTTGAAAATGATTTAATAATTTAAAGGGATATAGATTTTCCACAGTGGTAGTGTGTTTTCCTAATATGCATAAGTTTCGTTGCAATATTATATAAAAGGAACAAAAATTACAACTTATTTTATTCAGAATACATTGTAATGTATAAGGGATATCATTAACTGCAGGCATGTGAATGGAGTTGATGATGAAGAGATCAGCACTGATAACAAGAAAGGAAATGACTTCCCACCTCACAAAAAGAAAAGCATTTTGAGGGCATTAGATAAAGAGTCCAGGGCCCATCCACAACATAGTTAAGGGTGATATGTTTGAAATTTTATTTCAGAAGGCACCTGGGAATACTTCACCAGGAGGTCCCTTTAGGAAAGATGTGCCTCAAGATTCTTTTCACTCTGCTTGCCTCACCAAACACAGTCAGCAGCTTCTGAAATGGATCAAAAAGACTGGCTGCTACTACTTAGAATTACACTGCCAATGGGCATAGCCATCATCAATGAGATATTTTTTCTATGGACTTGAAGTATGGAAGAGTTGTCTGGTCACTGAGGACTCCACCCAATTTCACTTGAGGCTGGGATGGCCAGTCAAGGAGATCATGAAAGAACAGCACATGGCTGCTGGAGCACGAAGTCAACAGCATGCAGCAAGTGCATGATGTTAGGATCTATAACAGGTATGAAATACTGGACAGATTTCATTGGCTTCAACAAATAGCTCCAACATCTGAATAATTCTCACTGAAACTGAACTGATTTTTAGTTCAGGAATTTACTCTACTGGACAACCCAGGGAATTCTTGGCAGCCAGATCTTGAAATGTCTCCTAAAAAAGCTGAGACTATCCAGGCAAAGCAAGTTGCAGAATCAGGCCATTTGCATGATTTCTGCAAGAAAACTCTTAATACCAAATTCATGGGATTAATCATTTGAAGTCTCCTTTTACCATTATATGCCACGCAGGATACATAGTAGCTATCCAAATGACTGGCTGCCATGCTTTCTGAGTCTTGCATTGGTCTCAATATATTTTCTTTTTCTTTTTCTTTTTTTTTGTGGGTACCAGGGGGTCGACCTCAGGACCTCACGTGCCAGCAGCCGCCCATGCCGCTGAGTGATATCACTGACCCCTTTTTCATATGTGGGTTCTGGGAGTCAAACTCGGGCCCTCGCGCTTGCCAGGCAGGCGCTTAAGCCGCTGAGCCATCTCACCGGCCCCCTCAATATATTTTCTATTCTCATATTACTCCTGCTTTGATTGTAAATGTGTATCCTATGCCAGTCTTCTTGGAAGTTCCTACAGAAGGAGATCTCCTCTGGCCATCAAATATCTGTGGCATCTGCTCACACTTCTCTGCTTTTTTTTGTTCACCTTATGCCAGACATGAAGTTGGAGGAGGGGAGCAGACATTCATTGACAGAATTTTGATTCTAGCCATATGGTATTCTATTAATATGAAAGCAGATAACATTTGTGAGGGCCAATATCAGTTTCTCAAACCCCAATGTTAACGAGGCCAGAAAGAATAACATAGAAATGAAGTCCAAATCCCCAACACCCAAAATGCCCAACATCTTCACTGAATTAAAAATATACTCTACACAACTCTTCAAAGAAATAATTCCCCATGTCCAGAAGTTCTTAGACGACTTGTAAACTGATACACCTTTTCAATAATCACAATATGTAAGTAATGCTTTTGCCAAGCTCCTCTTTCTTCCACGTGGCACCCTATCCAAGAAGGTACAAATCACATGGGTTGAGGTACTAGACACAGGGACATTGGCTGTAGCTGCAGGTAGGTTTTCCAACCAGGAGGAAATATAACAGTTCCACAGAGTGCAGAGAATTGGGGGTTGTGTGGAAAAGCTCAGTAGTGACCACAGGGGACTGAACTACTGCATGCATGGAAATGTGTTGAATGGCACTTGGCGGTTCAGGAACTGGTGCCCAAGCCACATGCTCAGGCATCTTCTCCCATGGAGACTTCAGCACTGTTCACACTCTTCTGCTAAAGAACTCTGTACTTTAAATGTGACTAATCTAACAGATTCTCCTTTCATTTTAATATAGTGTGAGAGCATACTGTTCAATATTTCCATTGCTCTGAATCTGTTAAATAGTAGAAACGTTATGAGAATGATCAGTTGTATTAAATTATTCCTAAGGAAAACATGGTGGTTAAAGAAAACAGATTTCTACATGTTGATTTCATGTCCATCTATCTTTGTGAAGGCCTCTATTACATATTTTATATTAATTCACTTATATTTGATAGATAAAAATAGATAGAGGTCAAGGGAATACTGTCCTTTCTTTTCCATGTCTTAAATTATGGTTTCTGAACCAGTGAGATAGCTCAGCAGCATAAGCGCCTGCCTGGCAAGCACAAGGTCCTGAGGTCGACTCCCAGTACCCACATAAAAAAATAATAAAAATTATGACTTCTTTCACTTACATTTCATTGCTGTACAGAATATTCAGAAAAATCATGCACTACTGAAAAATTTTCATCATATTTCTGAATTTATTATGGTACAATTTTTCTTATCATTCTCAAAATAAATGTTAGGAGTGGTGTCTCTTTATAAGTGTAAAGCTGTGTGTTTTTATCACTTACTAAAAACATTTTTAAATATTTTCATAATTAAAATTATAAGGATTTCTCAAAGTGACAGAGGGCTTTCCTAGCATGCATAAGTTTGTTTTTTTGTAATATTCTGTAAAAGGTAGAAATAATACATCTTATTTTCTTGTGAATAAATATTAATGTTTAAGGAATTACATTTATCACAGTAAGGTTAACTGGAGTTGATGAAGAGGTGAGCAATAATCAAAAGAAAGCAAAAACTGGGCTGGTGAGATGGCTCAGCAGCATAAGTGCCTGCCTGGCAAGCGTGCGGTCATGAGTTCGGCTCCCGGAACCCACATACGAGAAAAGGGCTGGTGATATTGCTCAGCAGCATAGGTGCCTGCTGGTGCATGAGGTCCTGAGGTTGACCCCAGTACCCACAAAAAAAAAAGAAAAAGAAGAAGAAACCAAAAACTTTGTACTTCACAGGAAGAACAATTTTGGATGGTATTTGAGAAAGAGGCCAGATGCAAACTACAACAGAGTTAAAGGTGAAGTAGGTGAAAATATCATTTCTGAAGAAAGTATTTTGGAATCCTGCACCAGTAGGTCACCTTAGGAAAGTGGTTTCTCACGATTTCTTTCACTCTGCTCACCTCACCAAATACAAATAATCAGCAGCTTCTGAAAGGCACTAAAATGACTGGCTGCTACTTAGGGTTGCACTGCCAGCAGGAGTCGATATCATCAATAAGATGTTGATTCTAAGGGTATGAAGTACGCAAGAGTTGTGTATTCCTTAGGTTATGAACCAGATTTCACTTGAGTTTTTGTTGGCCAGTCAAGGGGATCATGACAGAACAGCACATGCCTCTTGAAGCACAAAGTCAATGGCATACAGCAAGTCACTGAAGCATGGCCACTCACGTTGGAAACTTGAACAGTTGTAAAATATAGGGCAGATTTTGTTGGCTTCAAAAAAAATGGATCCAAGGCCAGTGATATAGCTCAGTGGCATAAGCACCTGCCTGGCAAGTGTGAGGTCCTGAGTTCAACTCCCGGTACCCGCATATTAAAAAAAAAAAGGATCCAACATCTGTATAATTATTGCTAAAACACAACTGATTTTTATGTCAGGGACTTACTCTTCTGGACATCCCAAGGAATTGTTGGTAGCCAGAATATGGAATGTCTCCAAAGGAAAGACTCAAAATATATAGGAAAAGCAAGTTGCAGAATCAGGCCATTTGCATGATATCTGCAAGAAAACTGTTAATACTAAAGTCATGGACTTACTCATTTGAATTCACTTTTTAAAATTACCTGCCATTGGGGCCAGTGAGACAGCTCATGAATGAATGAATGAATGAATGAATGAATGAATGAATGAATGAAAATATTTTTAAAGTCTAACATTTCATTTGATGCCACTCTAAAATTTTGAGTTTTTTTTGTTTGTTTGTTTTACACTTAAAGAAGGGATAAAACAGGTCAAGCTTTTAAATTTGTATCATTAGCATTTGTGCATCCCATGACTTGCCAATATTCTGTTGTAGAATCAGAACCAGAACAAAGGTGTTTCACTCTGTCTTTTCCTCTTTCCTTTTCACTCTGAGGATTTCTGGAAAACATGGGATAGGATCTCTCAATACACATTTTAACCTGCTTGGATAATGTCAGTCACTTCCCTAAAAGTATGTCCTGCTTCCTTTAAGCCTAAAGTCCCATACCCTACCAGTGTCCTACCTATACCCCATCTATTTCAGTACTTTTGTGGCATCTCCTTTACAAGTTGCCAGCACCAAGAAATGCCTATATTATCATTTTAAATAAAACTAAGGCAAATGAATAAAGCAAATTTATCCACAGAGAACATGTAATGTGATCTAGCTCTTTATATAGTTATCTGCATAGACTTTGATTTTTATCTTTTACAATACAAAAAATTGTCACCTAAATATACAATGAATCTTTCAATTTCAATTGTAAAAGACAATTTACCATTAATGCTCACCAAAATAATACCCCTTCCTTCAAACACACCTATCCCATCGTTCTTACTACTTTCTGAAGAAATTCTGGAATTCCTCTTTCATGAATATCTTCATTTTATGATCAGTATTTGGGGAGTGCTACTGCTGAATACCATTAAGACAATTTCAGACTTGCAAAACATTATGGTGTGTACTATTCCTCTTTATTCACCAGTTCTGGCACCATTGGATGTCTGGGGTCTCCTCCAAGCTCAAAATTACCATGAAAGGTACATATTTTGAATTGATTGGGATATCAAAGTAGAAATGAAAAAGAGAGTAAAGACACAAGAAAGGAATTCAAAACTGCTTCCGCAAGGATGAAAAGCCACAAGATGAAATAAATATTCTCAAAGTGATGGGGAGTATTTCGTGGAGATTAATGACAGTGTGTCTTTTACATTCTAATTTTTATATTAAATACACACCACAATTTTTAATCATACTTTCTGTTTGCACACATGTATGCACACAAACACACAGACACATCCACCCACCCATCCGCCTACATACAGAAGTTTTCACTTATAATCTACCACCGTTCAACTTTGAAGTATGAAGCAAACATTCCAGTCTTTAGTTATTTCAACCTTATCGTATCCTGGTTTGGTCTATAGTTTTCATCATTTTCTCCTAAAGACTTATTAGATCTCATCCTTTTTATATCTGATTTTATATTTCACCCAGTTTAAAATAAATTTAATGTTGTTATACCTACTATAATTGTTGTTGAATTGTGTCAAATTCAGAATTTTAGAAGCTTAAATAAATTGCCTTGGAAATTCTACATTTTAGGGTGTAGAAGAGCCACAGTAGTGTAAGTCCTCACCTGGATAGTATAAAGGGGAAATGAGGAAGAACAAGTCTGCTTCTGTACTTCAGAGGAGCTCCAGTCTTTGCCTTCAGCTTGGGTGATATTTCTAGTTTCCAGCACAGACTCTTTTGCTTCAGTCTTCCTTCACAGACTCACCTGATACAGACTTGCATGGACACTACCATGAACTCCAGACCTTAGACTGCAACTTGCAGTATCCAGTGTGCAGACACCTACTGTACTATCCTTCATCCCACTCTGTGGTTTACCACTGCAAACAGGTCTTGTAATTTCATATACATTGGTATAACCTTTGTTATGTCTGTTTCTATAGTGAAACACTGACTGATACAGTTACTCATCAAAACAAAAAAGAAGAAGTTTCACAGTGAAAGATCATTGCAAGGAGATCATCTTCCAGTGCCAGGGGGGATGTTCCCTTGGCCTTGTTTTCATGGGTAGATTTTTGCTGGCACTTCTATATAAAATCTCTGTGCAAAGAAGCCTCCAGAGAATTAGGTGCTGTACACAGGGCCTCCACTCAACCATGGTCTTCAACACTTTCCTTGAAGAGACACCTGATTAACTCAAGGTCTCCATGCCAATGCTGACCATTGTGAGTCAGCTCACCTCAGGCAAGGCAAGTCACAGTTCCTAGTCTAGCTCATCATGCTGCCCAGCCAGTCACAGCCCAGAGCTATTGCATGATGAGCTCTGGCCTCCTCCCTGCTGTGCAAAATCAGGGGCCCCTCACTGAAGCTTTCCACAGGACACACTTCCAGGCATTACAGTCATGCAGTTTCTTCCCTATACACAATAGGTGGTGTATAAACTTTAGTTTCAAGTTGTCCTGATGTGGTGCAAGATAATCATCCTCTGAGATGAAGAAAAAGTTGAGGGCATTATATGGGGACCTAGGATTATGGAGAACAACATACCTCTGACCATCCACTGTTTTGGTAAAAAATACATTGGATCCAGCTGTGGTCTCAGCATGTAAGCCAGAAATCCTTCAGGATGTGGCACATCCTCCATGCTTTCCAGTGTGAAGAGAGCCATGGGAATAGGTGTGGACTCCAGGGTCATACCCTAGACTCCTCCACAAGAACGGATGTGTCACATGTGGTTTGCTGCCGTGCAGAATCTGAAACTTCATGTGGAGTGGAGGGTGCACTGGCACATTCTATGTTGCGCTAAGAGAACTGGGATGAGCCTGGTGCCAAAAATTCTGTTGTGGCAGCCATTGTCTCTTGAAGAGACTGTGATATGGAGAGAATAAATTTCATGTCAAAGAAATGGCAGAATTACTCTGTTTCTAATCAGGTCAAGAGGACTTCATTGCTATGACTGCAAGCTCTGCATAGCCCTCTGTGTAGGTCTCAGGCCTGCATTGCTGTCTCAGTATGTACTGCAAGCAAAGCAGCACTGAGCAGTTGCTTGTAGGTGAGACAGCTTCTAGTCCCAGTGAATTTTGGGACACTTGTTTGCTTTTCTCTGCTTCTTATATGTTCACCTTGTTCCAGAAGCAAGTTAGAGGAGAGGAGTAGACATTCGATGACAGCCATTTGACACTAGCAATGTGTTTGTCTCTTAATACGGAAGTGCGGAACATCCCTGAGAGCCAATTTCAGCAGGGTTTCCTGCCATATCAAAGACAGATCTTGGTACTCTGAAGGGAAGACAGTGGAGGTAGAAGAAGCAAGGACTCAGTATACAGAATCTGAGGTAAATAGCAATTCCTTCTGATGGAAGAAAGGAACTATCTGGCACCTGCAGCACATTTATCTGTACAATCAGCCTTTGAAAAAGTTCATGGAGAGTTCAGGGGAAGATAGGATCTGGGACACAAAGAATGTCCAGTCTTCTGCAGAAGAGCATACCTTTGGGCATGACTTTGTGGTTTCATGGAGAACAAGAGAGGAAATGTCTATATTAGCAGGTGAAGTTCAAGTCACTATGTGCATCAGCTCCCTGAGCTCTGTCCACTTCTCATGGGAACCTGCAAACACATGAGAAACAGTGGCCTTGTCCTAGACACCAAAGGTACATACAGCTTTGCCCCACAGTTTTCCAAATCCCAAAGTTAACAGAGCAGAAAAGAAAACATTAAAAGTTAAGTCCAAATCCCCAACACCCAAAATTCCCAAGAGCTTTCAACTTAAATATACAAGTCCTAGAAGACTTGAAACATGATACATATTGTCAATCAGAAAAATGAGTAACCAGTGCTTTTACCATGCTACCCTCTCTTCGGCTTCTACCATCCTTCTGTGCCTAAGGCTGTCTATATCACATGGGTGATTTACTTGACACAGGGCCATTGGCTGTAGCTGCTGGTATGCAATGCCACCAGGTGAGAACAACCCAGGTGCCACAGTGTTCAAAGAACAGGTTGATGAGCAATGATTACAAGAAACCAAGGACTTCATACCTCACAATAGCAATGTTTTTGTGGCATTTGAGAAGGAGGCTAGACCCAGCCCACAAGAGTTTGGGGTAAAATGTGTGAAAATTTCATTTCAGAAGAAATCTGGGGATCCTGCAAAAAGAGGTCCACTTAGGAAAGTGGTTCATCGGGAATCATTTCACTTTTCTCACATCACCAAAACAAGCAATCAGCAGCTTCTGAAAATTAACAAAAATTCTGGCTTCTAGTTAGAGTTGCATTGTAAGCAGGCATTGACATCATCAATGAGACAGTGATTATGTTTTGATTTTTGTGTTTTGTTTTGTTTGTTTGTTTGTTTTTTGATACAGAGTCTCACTGTGTAGTTCAGGCTGGCCTTCAGTTCACTATATAGCCCAGGCTGGGCTTGAACTCACAGCCATCCTCCTGCCTCAGCCTCCCAAATGCTAGGATTATAGGCATGCACCACCATATCTGGCAGAGATGTTGGTTCTATGGGCATGAAGTATGCAAGAGTTGTGTGATCACTGAGGCTTACACCCAGATTTCACTTGAGTCTGGAAAGACCATCCAAGGAGATCATGAGAGAACAGCACATGACTCTTGGAGCACAAAGACAATAACATGCATCAAGTCCCTGAATCATGGCCACTCATGTTTGAAATTTTACAGCTATAAAATATGAGAGAGCTTTTATTTTCTTCAACAAATGGATCCAACATCTGAATAATTCTTGCTGAAACAAAACTGATAGCTTGATGAGGGACTTACTCTACTGGACACCCCAGGGAATTGATGATAGCCAGAACTTGGAATGTCTCCCAAGGAAATTCTCAGAATATCCAGGCATAGCAAGTTGCAGAATCAAGCAGCATGCATGTTATTGACAAGAAAACTGTTAATATCAGAGACATGGGCTTCCTCACTTGAAGTCACTTTTGCCATTACATGCACTAGAGAACACACAAGTAGCTATCAGAATTACTGGCTGCCCTGCTTATTTGGACTTTGCACTGAACTCTCATTTTATTTTCTATTCCCATATATCTCCTGCTTTGAATGAAAATTTGTATCATGTGCCAGTCTATTATGGAGTTTTCTATTAATTGATTTTTTTCTACGGGTCACAGCAATGTTTGCTTTAAGTCTCACAAGTGTATCTATACTTTTGAGAAATGCTGGAAGCATGGGAACTTCAGCAAAGTGTTTATGACATTTCCAGTTGTGTGCAGGACAGTTGTGTTGTATTATGCAGAATGCTAAATAATTGACTTTTTTCCTCTGTCATTCAGGACAGTTTGTGCAATGGTGCTGGTGAGAAATTGACTGGTCATTCATTGTAACTATTAATTCTGCTATGTCTAGATTATCTGAATTAGAAACGCCTATGCAGTCAGTAAAGGAGGCTGGTCAGTGTTTCTACTGGCATGCTCTTGGGGGCTCTATATGCTTCTTCCTGTGTTTCTCTCTGACATCTTTCCCTGGCATCCCAGGTTTCATTAACTGAGGAGATTTGTGCCTTCCAGTTATTCCACAATGATGTTCATGTCTATGAACCCAGAACCACAGGCTTGAAAAATGAACCAATTACAACTTTCCCCAATAAAATACTAAGGTCTACAAAAGGAGTGAAAAAATGTTTATCTCTTGTCAGACAGTCCTATTTGTGTAAGTTAAATCTGGAGAAATTTGTTATTATATCACCGATGTCTATTTCTTCAGGTCAGGTGTAAAATTCATATATAAAATGGGAATATATATCTGTGTGTATGAAAAAGTTAAAGTATAATAAAAAGTTAACTTCATTCAACAGGAAGCCATTGAATTAATATCAATTAAATTTCAGATGCTGAACACTGTAGTAATGCAATGGCATGCAGAAATACAAAAATTATACAAAGGATTTGGAGGCTGATTTACTTATGTTGATGGGCACTGATTGGGATCATTTCCAGAATATCAGGCCCCTAATCCCTCATGGTCTAAGGCTTATATAGGATAAACAAGCAGGAATTACAAAGGCAGAATGGCTTGTCAATTGGGGATTGGCTTATAAAATGTGCATCATAGTGACTAGCTATGCATCAGAGTGACCATCTGTTTCTAAGAGACAGGAGCCTATATGTAGAATAAGAAATATTACCTGGGTGACTAAGAAACTGAACTTCTGCTACATTTCCCCCCTTTTTTGGTTTCCCCAGCAAATCTTTGGTGGACATGTTACATGTGATCTTCTGAGACTAAGCCCAACTAAAATTTAGGCCTGTCTGTTCTATAACATTACTCTGTCAAGGGAGGGAAGGAGTCAGTCTGATCTAGGAGAGTGTCCAATGTGTTTTGGATGCTTATCAAATCTTGATCAAGTGTTTGATTGTTCTATTCTCTTGGGGCAACCATTCACAGAGAAACAGCTAGTAAGGGATAGGAAAGCAAGGACTGGGGTAAGCAGCCTGAAAAGGCAGAGAAATCAGGGGAATAGGTATGGAGCAATCCTGTGAAAGATGTCCTCAGGCTTCAGTCATGCTTATGTTGTCTCTTCAGAGTGAGGCTTGGAGGAGCTGGCCAGGTAGATTTTTAAACTTGTAGATGTATTAAATATGTACCTGGGTTATATGCATGTGCAGGAATTTCTACAGATAGAGCTGGTCTTTGAACTGGTTACAAACTGTATGTAGTTTTTTATTTAATCTAGTTGTTAAGTTACCTCTGCTACAAATGCAGGCCTGTTGTCACTGCCAGTGATCAAGAGTAGGCCATATCTAGTGATGATTTTTTTAAACAGCAGGACCCTAAACCTTTTATTGTCTTTTAAGTATGGGTAGGGAATGGAGGTCAAGGCCATGAGCTGAATTATGAGCTGGTTGCAGAAGTATGGGTACCAGCACTATGACTTGAGCTTTCAGAACAAATTGTGGGGACATGTCTAGCTCTGACCTTCCAGGAATACCAAGTAAAGTACTTTGGCTGGGGTTGGTGTTTCAGTCAATTGGATCCCTGGAGAGGGTTTAGGCCTCTGTACTGAGTTATTTTGCATTGTTGGTGGAAGGTTTCCAAACAGCAGTTGTCATGCAGTTCATCCCTGCAGGAGAGTTTTGGCCAGAATAGTTTCGTCCAAGGTGACCACAGCATATCTAGCCTGTTGGACTTCATTCCTAACAGAACTACTTCTGCCCATGAACAGGGTGTAATAAGCATGTCAGGGGGTCCACATTTTAGAACAGTTGATCCCAGGACAGCATGTGGATGTGGCACTTAGACAGTTCTTGTTCTAAAGTGAGGCAGTCTTTAGCGACTAAATCCAAGTATTTGCACATGTAGGCCACTGGGCACTCCTAGGGGCTGACAATATGAGTAACTCAAGGATCCAGATTTTATAGAAGCCAACAGCTCTAAGAAAGTTCAGTTTTTGTGACCAGTTTCTGCCAGATATTGTGGCAGAGCTTCTTGTCTTTTTAGCAGGCAGTTTGGAAGTGTCATTAATCAGAAGTGCTTTTTAAAGAGGGAACAAGTTTTGGACCTCCAGGAGGTTGAGTCCAGGTCAGTTGAGAAGAGAGGCTGGCTGAAAGGAGCCAAGTGAAGGCAGAAGAAGTCATTCTTAGGTCCAGGCAATTGTGCCAGCAGGCTATGTGTGGCAGAAGAATGAGACAACATATAAAGAGGGCAATTGCAGAAGTACTGGCAGCTTAGAAATCTTGAAATGGCTTTACAGGTAAGAGAGATGTACTGTTTTATTTAGGTGGGGGTTGCCTTGGGACAGAGTTCAATCACTAAAGGGACATGATAGATAACAAGCCCCAGGGGTGAGTCCTTTGTCCACACATCTGGAAACGAGTGTCTCAAAATTTCAGGGTTATGATTATCAGTCATTCAGGTTGATATAGTTGCTATTTTTCTTCCTGGGGTGCAGTCAGAGTGAACATCAAGTCCAGAATACTGGACCCAAGTGTGAGGAAGGCTGGTCATGTCCCAAGAGAGATATAGGGCATTGAAGCATGTACAGGAATTCATGTTTGATAAAGTGTCCTCTAATCTCACAAGATCTGCTTTGACAGAAAATCTTCAGTGGGGACTCTAGTGGGTAACTTCAGTAACTTTAGACATGCTTATTGGCTCTCCCCTCCCTGTTTGAGTTCTGCCAGGAGAGCAGTGCAGTACTGATCTAAGGCTCCATGGACTCCATCACATTATAGTCCCAGTTTGGATGTGCTTGAAGGAGGACTGGGCTCACCCAAGCATCAGGATCCACCACAGTGGTGGGAACTTTTGACTTGTATCCATCTAAAATGCACTGACATTCTCCAGCATTAAACTAAGACAGAGGAGTTGCTGACAATCTTCCCATGTTGACAGGTGAGTACACAAGTGTGGAGCTAAGGTGGAAGAGTTCTTAACTCCTTGTGGCAATTGAGTCCAGTGAGCTTGACTTTAGGCTCAGGATTTTCCCAGTTGAAGGAGCTTATGGGAGCAACTCACAAGTAGAGGCTTTTAAATCTAGAAGAATGTGCATTCTTGATGGAGATTAATAGTATATCAGGCTGATGTGTGCCTGGATGCCTGTTTGTGCTTCCATGACATCTGCAAAAGGGGTTTCAATGAGGTGGCATGGTTGATGTCCCAGCCCAAAGGCAAGTCTTTAGTTCATACCTCTGGGAGGAGACTTTTTTAACTTTAGGATTGCGGTTATCTGTCTCAGGCTGATGCAAGCATCATTTTCCTCTTGGGGAACAGTCAAAGTTGAATGTGCAGGGTTAAATGAGAGGGAGGCTGACTGGCTTGGTGCAGAGGAGATGTCCTCCCAGGCTGTAAGTTTCTGCCTGGCATAGGGGCGAGAGGTGAGAGTCTCAGTTGCTCCAGTGATGGTAACATTTTGACAGAGGGAAATTTTGAAGGCAGAGAGTTCTGTCCCATTGCCTATAAGGAAAGTTACAGGTGTGCCCCCAACTTTTGTAATGACCATGGGCTTTTGGGGGACCAATTTGATAGAGCTCAGTCTGTCATACCTATTGAGGCCTGACAGGGTGCAACTCATTTGTCAGGGATGACAGTAAAATTTTCTTCAGTCAAAATGTGGAACTCAGAAAGAATTGCTGACAGTCATTTTGGGTGGGCATTAGGAGACACCATCTGACCAGGATAAGCATGTCTCCATGGTTCCCCCATGGCCAAATGTAGGCAATGATCTGCAACTGTTTCAACTGGCTGAAAGTAGACAAGTCGGGAGTAGGGAGCGAAGATATAGGTGCTGGCAACAATTTCAGCAGCTGACGAGGGTGCCAAAGGAGAAGTCTCAGGAAGAAAGGTCCTCTTTTATCTTTTTTATTCTTTGAGATACAGGGAGTGGTTTTATTTCATTTTTAACTCCATTAAATCCCCTTTTTCTGTATTAGGGACTGTTTATCTTAACTAAATATTTCCTATTCTATCTCCCTACACTGTATGTTGTTAACACTTGAGTGATGCTGCAACACACAAATGGTGGGTGCCCTTCAGAGAGAGACCATTCAGATGCCTGCCTGGCCATGCCCCTTTCAGGGACTTAACTGCGACTTAGCTAAGGAGGGTGCATGGTATCTGTTATGCCATATGTCAATCACCACAAAACTGTGTGTGAGAGCCCAAACAGCTACTACAACCAGTGCTTCCCAGTCTTGGTGCAGAGATGGAACAGCCTATTGCTTAGGCTGTCCATTCCACTCATTCAGCAGGCACTCAGAGGTTAAACATTCCAAGCCCCTTCCCTTGAGGGTGGTCCTAACTAATGGGAGTTGATCAGACTTCCTATTCTGCTCCTGCTGAGCAGGGCTGACAGACAAATGGGGGTGTCCCCAGGGTTTTTACCAGAATCATGCAGGCAAGCAGGCAGGCAGGCAAGCAAACAGATGGCCAGATTGCATCCTCCTGACTTTGATGTCCAATATGAGCCACTAAAGCAGGGAGCAGGGAGCCTCCTCCAGACCACTGAGGGGACTTGAGAAATGTCAAGGGCATGCCTTTCTGTTGGGAACTGGAGAGATACTTGCTATGTCTACAAGGGCCATGACCAGTGACCAAAGAGATCTGCATTGTTGGTCTTCCCTACTGATGCACCAGATGCAATGGCAAGCAAAATCACTGAAATGACACCTAGGATTTTGAGGCAGATTTCTTTACATGGAAGGGACTGATGGGAATCATTCCCAGAATATCAGACCCCATCTCTGGTGGTCTAGAACTTATATTGGATAAGCAAGCAGAAAGTAAGGAGGCAGAATGGCTTGTCAATTGGGAGTTTATACAATGTGCATCACAGTGGCCAGTTATGCATCACAGTAACCAATCATTTCTAAGAGACAGGAGCAACTGGATCAGGAGCAGAAACTGTTACCTGGGCCACTTAGAAACCGAGGTATACTGGTTTGGGGGCCATTTTCTGCTATAGGAGCAGATCCTTCTATCCAATAAAATCAAAATCAAGGCAAAAATTACATCTAGACTTATGTGAGGAGGAGTGGATGCATGCAGGAAAGGAAAATATCTCCTGACAGCTTTAGAATACCCAACTCTGTTACAAAAACAAAATGATTCAGAGATTTCTTTTCGCTTTCATCTGTCATATGCTAGGGGTTCCTCAATTTTCTCTTGACTTGTGTTCAACAAGCAAAAGTAAGCAACCACACATCTGACAACTCTCTTCCAAAATACAATTAAGTACCTGATAACAAATATTTTTTAATTTCATTTAATTTTCTTTCCTTTTCCTCATTCTCTCCCTTTCTTAAGTATTTCTCACTGGATCTCTCTTTCAAGTTTTCTTCTCTTCCTCTTCACATTTCATACAGCTCTCTTTGTTCCATTATAATAAATTTATAAATAAATTTGAGAAACCAATAGCCAACAGTCTTAGTTAATTCTTTCTCATTGCTGAGACAAAATACCTGACTCTAAAAATTATGGAAGAAAAGGTTTATTTAGCTCACAGTTTGCAGAAGTTTCAGTCCATACTTAGCTGGCCTCAAGGCAGAGTGGCACATGGCAAAAGACAATGGTTCCTGGAAGCAGGAAATAGCAAAAGCAACAAGAGCAAAAGGGATAAGAAGAGTGAGAGAGCAAGCCTCTTTCCCTCCTTTATATGCAGAGTACCTGCCCCAGATTGGGTGTAGCTCTCACAACCACAATCCCAGCACTAGACAATGAATCACAAACTCTAGAAGCTTGCCACCATGAATGCATGATGCTTTGGGGGCACATCCAGACACCAACCATAACACCAACCCTATCAAAAAAAGGAAAGACAAGACTCAAAATCATGCACTGAGAAATAAAAAGGATGAAATCATTGCAGATCCTGTCAAAATTTGGAACATCATCAAACCCTACTTTATAAATTTTACTGTCATAGGATGTAAAACACATATGAAATAGACACATTCCTAGATCCATATGAATTACTAAAGCTGAATCAAGAAGATATAAAAATTCTGAGTAACCCAATATCAGTTAAGGAAATTGAAAATGTAATTAAAATGTTAACAACAAAAAAGCCAAGATCCTGATGGATTCACTGCTGAATCCTACAAGAAGTTTAGAGATTTAATATCAATACTCTTCAAAATCTTCAGTGAAACTGAAAGGGAAGCAATACCCCCTAATTCATTCCAGTAGGAAAGTATTACATAGATTTAGGCAGAGAGTTCATATACCAAACACAAACTGTAAGGGAAATATTAAAAAGAATTAACAAATGGGATCTCATCTTATTAAAAAGCTAGTGCCCAACAAAAGAAATCATAAACAGAGTGAAAAAACAACCCACAGATTGGGAAAATGTGTTATCCAATTGTCCTTCAGACAAAGGACTTCTATCTAGAACACATAAAGAATTGAAAAATTTGGACCTCCCAAATTCAAAGGCCCAATCCAAAAATGGGCCTCTGATATGAATAAACATTTTCCAGATGAAAAATACAAATGGCAAATAATTATATGAGAAAATGTTTGACATCGCTGGTCAGTGGAGAAATGCAAATTAAAACAACACTGAGATTCCATTGCAAGAAAGAAATGCACCCAAATGATCAACCAATAACAAATGCTGGAAGGGCTGTGGGGAGAAAGGAACCCTTCTCCACTGTTGGTGGGAGCTTGGACTATTGCAACCACTGTGGCAATCAGTGTGGAGATTCCTCAAAAATCTAGGATTAGACATCCCATTTAACTCAGCTAGTCCCCTTCTGTATATCTCCCCAGAAGAATTAAAATCATCATATGAGGGCCCAGAGAGATGGCTCAGCAGTTTAAGCACCTGCCTGGCAAGCGCGAGGGCCCGAGTTCTACTCCCGAACCCACATATGAAAAAAGGGCCGGTGATATCGCTCAGCGGCACGGGCGCCTGCTGGCATGTGAGGTCCTGAGGTCGACACCCCGGTACCCACAAAAAAATAAATAAATAAAATAATCATATGATAGGGATATATGTGCATCAATGTTCATAGCAGCACAACTTGTAAGAGCTAAATCTTGGAACGAACACAAATACCCATTAACCAAGGAATGGATAAAAAAGATGTGCTATTATTGTACAACAGAGTACTCTTCAGCTATAAATAAGGATAAATTTGAGATTTTTACTGGTAAAGTGATTGAATTTGAGACCATACTCATTTGTGAAATAAATCAGTCTCACATGTGTAAACATCATATTGTCTCTATGGTGTGAGAAACTGAAAGAGTAAATAAGGTCTCACATATCAAACATATACTGGGAAATGGGAAGAAATTATTAAAATGGTAAAAGGAACTAGGATGGGAGAAAGGGGAAAGAAAGGAATGGAAAAGAGAAGAAATGCAATTTTGTTAGATTATTAGTGTCTCCTAGTTCATAGAAAAGGAAGATTTGCACTAATATCAATTGGAGAAATTTTTATGCCCATAACTTGTACTCTGAGGAACTACTTTAAAGATAATGATATGCAATTTACTAACTATTGCTATTCTATTATCTTGTTATGAATTTTGTTTTAACTTTTTTCCAGAAAAGTGTATTTACTCACTCAAAGATAATAGTACAGAAGGAAAGAAGGAACTAGAAAGCTTTATATTAAGGTAAGTTGAGCTCAAGATGGCTAGACCTTGGCATTAATTTTGAGCTGAAGTTTCATAGAATTAATGAGGAAAAACATTGTTTATACATAAAAATCAGTCATATAAGAGTATTACTGCTTGTGGATTATGAGAAAAGTTGGTGCTCCCTTATTTTGTCAAAGGTGATTAATGATATGGGAGAATTCTTCCTAAATGTAAAAGCTGTTAAAGTACAGAGGCATCATATGTAGAAGAAAATTAAAAGCATGTAAGTTTGTAGCTTTTAAAATCAGGGGCACAGATGCTTCTCCTTTTGGTTCATTGAAGAAGGATTAACTAATTCTGGAGAATTTCTGAAGACCTCTGGACATCTCTGAAGATCTCTGAACATCTCTGAAGATACTGACTTTAGTTCATAAGCATGGCTCATTGAAATGAGAAATATTTTGAACATTCATAGACATCCATCAGTCTGATCAAGGGCAAGACAAAATGATGGCTCACAGTGGTGTCTCTGGTAATTTGTTCTCAGATCTTGCTTAATAGGAAAAGAGGAATTGGCAGTGAAACTCCTTTTTGTGCCTACTACAATAAAACCTTCCTAATTGGTAGCAAAGCCCTGGCAGTTAAGCAGTCATCTAAGTTATCTAGAGCTGCTCTGGCTGTAGGATATTTGGTTTACGGGGACTTATTATTTAAAAAAATCAAGTCACTCCTGTAGTCAGAAGATGACTGTAGGCCAAGCTAAAATTAACAAAAATATTTCAGAGAAAGTAGTACAGTTGAAGGGATACAGAATTGTGTGTGTGTGTGTGTGTGTGTGTGTGTGTGTGTGTAGATTGTGGAGGCAAAGATTCATCTGTTGAACTGTTTATAGCAGTGATGGTAAATCTTTTAGAGCTTTCAGTGATACAAACAGCCCTCTGCAGCATTCAGGCCATAGATACGCCACCACCAGTTTATATAGAGTTGTTGAAAACCTACAGGATTAAAAACTTTATCTTTTTCTGAGATGTATGCAAAACACAATAATTTGGTGATTCATAGGCAAATCTTTCTTTGGGGTAGGTACAAGGCAAGTTTGTTTCCATTAGAAAAAATACATGGTTTTGTAAAATGTTTTATAGTTTGCAAAGGAAAGGTGGCCTTTCCTGATATATCTTCTCTCTATGGCTTCAATATACTTGTGATTCTTAACAAGCTGTATTATTAAACACTTACTATATAGAAATAGAAAATATTTTTAATTGAAGTAATAATTATATTAAACAAATTATACTAAAACCTTATATTACTTGAAATATGAAAATGTTTTACCATTGAAGGAATACAATATATTGTTAACAATGCTGCAGAGAACATCTTATGATTGTATTCCTCCATCTAAAATGTTGTGCTATATTGTATTTTAAGGCAGCCCTTTGTTCCACTAGACTTTGAAAACTGTTACCTTGGAATCCCTTTATAGTAGTCAAACAACATTGAATAAAGAAAATAGCGAAGGAAGGAAAGAAAGAATGAATGGAAACATTTTTAAAGTCTACCATTTCACTTGATAACATTGTAATATTTTATTTCTTCATTTTACAATTGAGGAGAAGTTAAAACAAGTCATACATTTAAATATGGAATGGTAGTATGTGTGGATCTCATGACTTGCCAATTTTCTGTAGTAGAATTAGAACCAGAGTAAAGGTGTTTCATTCCAAGTCTTTCCCTCTTTCCTATTTACTCTGGGGTTCCTGGCAGGACAATGGGAATGACTTTCTCAATACACAGTCATCTGATCATTTTAAACTGCTTGGGTAAAGTCAACCCCTTTCCTAGGATTTCTCCTGCTTCTTTTAAGGCTAAAATTCTATACCCCATGAATTTCCTACTTATACACCACCAATTTCAATACTTTTATGACCTCTCCTATGGAAGATGCCAGTATCCAGAATTGCCAATTTCATCATTTAAAATAACCCTAAGGCAAAGAAAAAAAGCAAGTTTATCCACAGAGAACTTGTAATGTGATCTAGCTATTTATATTGTTATCTGTGTAGAATTTGTTGCTTATCTTTGTATGTAATGCAAACAGTTGTCACTGAAATATACAATGAATGTATCAGTTTAAAATATTACAGTAAGACACTTTGCCATTAAACCTCACCAAAATAATCCCCATCACTTGAAACACACCTATCCCACAGTTCTTGCTATTTTCTGAAGTTATTCTGGAAATTTCATGATTATCTTTATTGTATGATCAAAAATATGGTGAGTAATACTGCTGAATGCCATTATTGTAATTTCTGGCATGCAAAAAATTATAGTGTGTACTCTTCCATTTTATTCACCAGTACTGGCACCATGGGATGTCTGGATCTTTTCCAAACTCAAAAGCACAATGAAAGTTAAAAATTTTCAGATGATTGAGGACATCAAGGTAGCAATGACAGTGAAACTAAAGACACAAAAAGGACTCCAAAACTGCTTCAGAAAGGGTGAAAGGCCACAAGATGAAACAAATGTGGTCAAAGTGATATGGAGTAATTTGGGGAGGATTAATGGCAATATGTCTTCTACATTTTAAAAATTTATTAAGTTAGATATGCACCACAATCTTTATCATACTTCCTGTTTAACACACACACACACACACACACACACTTCACTCATAATCTACCACCATGCAACTTTAAAGTATGAAGGAAAAGTTCTAGTCATTAGTTACTTCAGTGTTATCCTATCCCAGTTTGGTCCAGGGTTTTCAAGACTTTCTCCTAAAATATTATGAAATCATATATTTTTTATCTCTGCCCTTTTTATATTTCCTCTCTCCACCCATTTTAAAATAAACTTCATGTTTTTATACCTACTGCAATGGTTGCTGGATTGTGTGAACATCAAAAGTTGAGAAGCTTATCTAAATTGGCTCAGCAATTCTATACCCTAGGGAGTAGAAGATCCATCCTAGGGTAGCTCCTCACTTGGATGGTATAAAGGGGAAGTAAGAAAGAACAGACCTACAGACCTGCTTCTGTTCCTCAGAGGAGCTCCAGCTTTGCCTTCTGCTTGGATGTCATTCCTGGCTTCCAGCAAATACTTTTCTTCTTCTGTCATAGATACTTCAGGCTTCCATCACAGACCCACCAGATACAGACTTGCAGGGATATTACAATGAACTCCAGAAGTTGGACTGAGTGCTTAGGTTTCCACTGTGCAGACATCTACTGTACTGTTCTTCATCTGACTCTGTGGTTGACCATCATAAACAGCTCTTTAATTTCTTAGATCTGTATATCATGTGCTATGTCTGATTCTCTAGTAAAACACTGACTGATATACCTGTCAAAAAAAAAAAAGAAAGAAAAATTGCTCAGTGGATGATCATTTTAAAGAGATCATCTGCCAGTGCAAGGGGTCTTTGATGTCCCCTATGCCTTGTTTTCATGGATAGACTGACAATTTGGTTTCATCGAGAATTACTCAAATTTTAGATCCATTTGTGGAAGCCAACAAAAGTTGTCCTATATTTTACACCTGTTAAATTTCCCAACATGGGGCTGGTGAGATGGCTCAGTGGCATAAACGCCCACCTGGCAGGTGCAAGGGCCCAAGTTTGATTCCTGGAACCCACATACGAAAAAAGGGAAGGTGATATCGCTCAGCGGCACAGGCGCCTGCTGGCACGAGGTCCTGAGGTCGACCCCAGTACCCACACACAAAAAAAATTCCCAACATGAATGGGTATGCTTCTGTGACTTGCTGTATGCTCTTACACTTGGCATGTCTCCCAAGGAAACTCAGAATATGCAGGCAGAGTGAGTTGCAGAATCAGGCCATTTTCATGGTATCTGAAAGAAAATTGTTAATACCAAAGGAACAGGGTTGCTCATTTGAAGTAACATTCAATATACAATCTCTAGAGGCCACATTAGTAGCTATCAGAAGAACTGACAGCCCTGCTCTCTTTGAATCTTGTATTGGTCTCAACTTGTTTTCTATTCCCTATTACTCTTGTTTGAGTGTAAAGGTGTTATCCTGTTCTAGTCTATCTTGGAGTTGTCTAATTCTTAATTAATTTTTTCTAGGGGTCATAGTAACATTTCATTAAGTCTTACTTGAAAAGTGTACCTGTACTTTTGAGAAGTGCCAGAAGTATGGGGACTTCAGGAAGTGTTTATGACATTTTCAGTTGTTGGCAGGACAATTGTGCTGTGTTATGGAGAATACTGAATAATTGATAGTTTCCTTCTGTCATTCAGGATAGTTTGTGCAGTGGTGCTGATGTGAAGTTGACAAGTGATTCATTATAACTGTTTATTCTGCTATGTCTAGATTATCTGAATTAGAAATTCCCATGCAGCCAGTAAAGCATGCTGGTCTGTGTTTCTCCAGAAACACAGGTAGGGTCTCTATATGTTTCTTCATGTGTTTCTCTCAGACAGCATCTCCTGCCATCCCAATTTCATTAACTGAGTAGATTTGCTCCTTTCAGCCATTCCACAATGATGTTCATGTCTCTGATCCATGTACCATAATCTGGAAAGATGAACCAATTACATCTTTCCCTCAAAAAATATGATAACCTACATCAGCATTGAAATAAAGGTCAGCTCTTATCAGACAGTTCTATTTGCATAATAAATCCTGGAAACATCTAATATATCACTGAAATCTCTTCCTTCAGAGCAGTTGTAGGAATCATATAAAAAATGAGAACATATATCTGTCTGCATGAAAAGGTAAATGATCATAAAAATTAAGTTTGTTCTATGAAAAAACATTGAATTAATATGAATTTAAGTTTTCTGTGCTGATCTCTATAGTAGCAGACTCCTCTAGCCAATGAAATTCCAATCTAAAAAAAAAAAGAAATTTGCATCTGAACTTACATGGTGATGTGTGAATGCCTGCAGGAAAGGAAAATATCTCTTTTTGACACTTGTTAGATTCCCCAAAACTGTTACAAAAATAAAATATTTCACAGATTCTTTTCCTGCTGCTGAAATCAGTATTATGCTAAGGGTTCATTGATTGTCTCCTGACTTGTGTTCAACAGGCTTAGGTAGGCAACTACAAATCTGACAACTATCATCCTAAGTTCACTTTAAATACCTGATAAAAAATAAATTTTAACCTTATTTTTTCTTGCTTTTCCTGTCTTTCCCTTTTAAATCTATCTCACTGGATCTCACTTCTTGTTATTTTCTTTGCATTCTTTCACATTTCTTGCAGCTTCCTTTGTTCCATTATTATTCCTGATGTCCAAAATTCTGGATATTTGCTCACATATTGACCACAGAAATTGGTTGAAACTTTGGTAGTCAGGACACTTATTAATCCAATAAAACTGCCCTTGAAGTTCAATTTTAACCACAGTACATGACTTCAGTTCCTGGGTTCTTACAGATCCTTTGGTGAGGAGAAATGCCACTTTCCATTCTTTTAATGCCTCTGGATGAGGCTAGCAATTTTTCTTGGAAACATTAAGGTAAAAATATTCCAAATATAGACAAACTGCACAGAGTGAAAAGAAATTGCTGAGTGGATGAGGCTTTCAATGATTGTATCTGTCATTTGCAAAGGTCTATGCTGTTCTCTTGGCATCTTATGCATAGTTGTTGCTGGCACTTCCATATACAAACCACGGTATATATATATATATATTCTTCATATCTCATCTCTTTAAGTAATTAACAATTTCCTATGACCAGAAGTACTTAGAAGACTTGTAAACTGATACATCTTGTCAATCAGTAAAATGTATAATGCTGATGCCACACTCAACTCTCTTCCAATTGGCACCCTGCCCAAGACTGCCCATATTTCATGTGCTGATGTACTGGACACAGAGTCTTGGCCTTTGGCTGGAGGTAGTGCCACCAGGTGAGTGCAGCACAGGTGTCACAGGATGCAGAGAACTGGGGGCTTTGTGGGGAATCTATGTATTAGCCATGTGGAACCGTGCAAGTGGGACATGGAAGTGTGTTGAATAGCACTTGGGGTCAGATGCTTACAGCCACATGCTCAGGCCTCTGCTCCTATGGATACTTCATTACTGCTCACACTCTTCTGCTGGGGAACTCTGTATTATAAATGTGATGCAGTGAAGAGTTTCTCCTTTCTCTTTAATATGGTGTGAGTGCATCTGCAACAAAATCTCTACTTTTGAATCTGTTAATTAGATGACATCTCATGAGAATGATCTATTGAACTAAATAATTTATTTAAAATGAAGGTTAAAGAAAACAGACATAAAAAAGATGGCTGATTTGTAGAAGCAGGAAGTGAACCCCTCCAAAAGTCGCCATTCGGACACTGGAGTACAGTGAGTGGAGGAGGACAAGAAAGAGGGAAGTGGCTCCTCTGGACCCAGGAAAGATCTTAAGTGCAGCTCAGGGTACAAGGAGAAAATGAAGAGAGAAACCCCAACAAAGAAGGTAGTGGCCATGGGCACCTTTTCCCTGCATCAGGAATCCAGGCACAACAGAAGCAGTCCAAATCTGCAGACATGCAATGACTGCTGGTGCCCTGGGGCCTCCACGGAGGAACACAGACACAGCGATACAGAGAAGTAGTGGCTGTGAAGGACACACTGACTGGTGGTGAGTGCTGATGCCCAGCCATCCCACGCAAGAGAGTGATTAGCCAGGTGCCATTGTGGGAGGGGCAGGGGTTGAACTCAAAACTCAGAGCTGTGTGGCTCCATGCAGGCACTCCTGGGGCCTCTGAGGAGGAATGTGAGGCATGGTGGTACAGAGAAACACCAGCGTGAAGGACACACTGACTAGTAATGAGTGCTGACACCCAGCCATCAGGCATGAGAGCGATTAGACAGGCACCATTGTGGGAGGGGCAGAAGTTGACAGGGCAGCAGGGCTCCACCCATGACTACAGTGGGGCACAGGCTGCAGAAAGTGCCCTGACCATGGTGGATGAATGAATCTGGTCTCTGCCAGAGAGTGCAGGCTACTGCTCATGGCCAACAAAGGGCTGCTTCTGGCTTGCTTGGACAGATCTGCATGGAACAAGACTCTGTCACCACAAGGTGCCCACCTACAGCAGAGTCAAAACCTGGAAGTGATTTTTTTTTCTTTTCTTCCTCTTGTTCATTTTTTGTTCTGGTGGTGGTATTTTTTTGTTGTTGTTTGTATTTTTGGGGTTTTTTGTCTTTTGGTTTTTGTTTGTCTGTTTGTTTTCTCCTTCATTGTTTGATCTTGCTTTTATATGAGTGTAAACAGAGCCTCTAACCTCTTTGTGATTGTGGTTCTGATCTGTTCTTCCTTTTATCCCTTCCTTCTCTTTTCCTACCAGTCTTCTGCACCAGTTTCCTAATGTTAGTGGGACCCTCTTTGTCCTCCAGGCTTACAACTAATTCCTTCCTCTTCTTCCAATTCTCTATTTCCTCCTTAACTCATTTTAAATTTAAACTCATGAGAGAAAAATTGACATATTAAGGATTTGTATATTCCATATAATTTTCTGCTATGTTTTAGATTTTGTTATATAACCACAAATCTAGTTTACATTGTTAAAAGTGGCAAATAACTGGTTAGCTCAATCTGTTATTTTCTAGACTGTGTTTGATGCTTTTGATACCCCTATAGCCAAAAGTAAAATAAATGTACTAGTCAGCTTTTCTTCCTGGTATTCCATGACTGAGATTGTCTAAGGATAACAGATAATACTGTGGCACAGTACCAAAGTATGAAGGTCTGGGCCAAACAGGTATCAACTTATCTCAAGTAAATTAAAGAGGTAGGATCTTGTGGCAGGATCAAACCCAAAAATAAACTACACCTGGAAGATACCTCAGAGAAGTAGTCATCTCCTAAGGGTCTTAAATACTAGCAACAAAGCAACCTACCATAGGCAATTTACAAAATATCACCCTAGGAATTAAACTAAAGAAAGAAAAGAAAATCAGAAGACATTTAAACAAGACACAATCCAACAAATGCAGTTCACCAAAGGCAAATCCAGGGGGAAATGAGGTGGGACAATCCAAAAGCCACCCACCTGGAATCTCTGAAGGGGTAACAACAAACAACTGAATGAGGCTCTGGAAAAAATTAAATCACAAATAATTTCACAGATAACTGCAGAGATAATGTCTACAATGAAGACCATGCTTAAGGACACTACAGCTGATACAGACAAAAAAAAAAATATAGATGAGCTTAAGAAAACTATGGAAGCCATGAATGCTCAGCATAGGAAAGAAATGGAATCCATAAAGCAGATACAAGCAGATATCCAAGAGAACAAAAATTCCATTGAAAGTATTTGTAGCAGATTAAGCCAATGTGAGGACAGGATCTCACATATAGAAGACAGGCTTGCAATTAATGATCATGAAAAGAAAGAATTCTTAAAAATAGCAAGGGACCATGAAAAATCAATTCAGCAGCTGCTAGATGACTCAAAGATAAACAACTTAAGAATAATTGGAATAAATGAAAAAGCAGGAGATAGCATAATGACATCAGGACGCTTTTCACAGCATTATAACAGAAAATTTCCCTGGGAGAGAAAAAAATTTGGTGTACAGATAAATTAAGCCTATAGAACTTCAATTAGCCATGATCAAACAAAAATCTTCAGCCAGAGATATCATAGTCAAGATTCCAGAAATTCAGCACAAGAGTAGAATCTTAAAAGCAGTTAGAGAAAAAAAGACAAATCACCTATAAAGAAAAGCCCATCAGAATCACAGCTGACCTTTCAGCACAAACCCTCAAGTCAAGAAGAGCTTGGAATGACATATTTCAAGTTCTAAAGGAGAATAACTTTCAACCCAGATTGATGTACCCCACAAAACTATCTTTCAAAACTGATGGAGACATAAAATACTGCCCCAAAAAAGAACAGCTGAGAAAATTTATGACCACCAAACCAAAACGTTTTGAAGGACATTCTAGAAAGAGATAACAAGGACTACAACTCCAGAAACCCCAAAAGAAGGATTCCACTAGGCAGAGCAAACAATTAAACAGAGGTTGGGCTGGTGAGATAGCTCAGCAGCATAAGCGCCTGCCTGGCAAGTGCAAGGTACTGAATTCAACTCCCGGAACCCACATAAAGGAAAAAAGTGCTGGTGATATCACTCAAGGGCACAAGCGCTTGCTGGCAAGCATGAGGTCCTCAGGTGGACTCCCAGTAACTACATAATAAATAAATAAACAATTAAACAGAGGGAGGGAAAAAAAGAGGGGGAGCCAACAACAACAAAATAACATGACAAGTATAAGTCAATACATATCAGTTTTAACCATCAATGTTACTAGTCTCAATGCACCAATCATAATGCACAGACTGGCAAAATGAATCAAGAAGCAAGATCCAACAATAGGCTGATACAAGAAACACACTTAATTCAGATAGAAATTCACAGACTGAAAGTCAAAGGATGGAAAACAATACTTCATGTGACAGGAACCCAGAAAAAAGCAGGGGTAGGTATTCTTTTCACAGATAAAGTGAATTTCAAGCCAAAAATGATTCAGAGAGATAAAGAAGGTAACTACATCCTTGCAAAGGGAACAATCCAAGAGGAAGAGATAACAATCATAAATATATATGCAACAAACACCAGTGCACCCAACTATATAAAACAAATATTAAAGAACATGAAAAAACAAATAAACTCTAGCATGATTGTATTGGGGGACCTCAATACTTCTCTGTCACAAAAAGACAGCTCAACTAGACAAAAAATCAACAATGGAATATTAGAACTGAACCAAACTTTTGAACAAATGGACTTAGTAGATGTCTACAGAGTGTTCCACCCCTCATCAGAATACACATTCTTCTCAGCTGCACACAGGATGTTCTCCAAAATAGACCACATACTAGCTCATAAAACCTGCTTAAGTAAATGCAAAGGAATTGAAATTATCCCATGCATATTATCAGACCATAGTGCAATGACATTGGAAATCAATGGCAAAAGAAACCACAAGAACTTCCTAAACACATGGAAATTAAACAGCACCCTCCTGAACAACCAAGGGGTCACAGATGGAATTAAAGAAGAAATTAGATAGTTTCTACAACTGAATGATAATGACAGTACAACACACCGGAACTTATAGGACACAATAAAATCAGTCCTAAGAGGGAAATTTATAGCATTAAATACCTATATCAGGAAAATAGAGCAAGCAGAAATAAATAACTTAATTGTGAACCTCAAACTTCTAGAAAAAGATGATCAGGCTAAGCCAAAAGCTCATACAAGGGAGGAAATTATAAAGATCAGAGCAGAAATTAATGTATTGTAGACTAAAAAATAATACAAAGAATCAATGAATCAAAGAGTTTGTCATTTGAAAGAATGAATAAAATCAACACTTATCCAACCTTGCCAAAAAAAGGAAAGAAAATACTCAAATCCACACAATTAAGAATGAAATGGGAAATATCACAATGGACCGTGCAGAAATCCAGATCATCTATACCTCTTTTGAAAATTTGTATTCTAATAAGATGGAAAATGCAGAAGAAATGGACAAATTCCCAGATACATATGAATTACCAAAGCTGAATCAAGAAGATATAAAAATCCTAAATAAACCAATATCAATCAATGAAATCAAAGATGTAATTAAAAACCTCCCAACAAAGAAAAGCCCAGGCCCTGACGGATTCACTGCTGAATTCTACAAGAAATTTAGAAAAGATGTAACACCACTACTTCTCAAACTTTTTAATGAAATTGAAAGGGAAGCCTGGAAGCAAGCATTACCCTGATACCAAAACCAGAGAAGGACCCAACTAAGAAAGAGAACTATGGTCCAATCTCCCTAATGAATATAGATGCAAAAATCCTCAATAAGATACTGGCAAACAGAATGCAGCAAATAATCAAGAAGATTATACACCAAGTTGGATTCATCCCAGGGATGCAGGGATGATTCAACATATGTAAATCAATAAATGTAATACACCATATTAACAGAACCAAGGACAAAAATCATATGACCATCTCAATAGATGCAGAAAAAAGCTTTTGACAAAATCCAGCACCCATTCATGATAAAAACCCTACAGAAAATTGGAATAGATAGTCTTTATCTCAATCTGATAAAAGCTATCTATGACAAACCAACAGCCAATATCATACTAAATGGACAAAAACTGAAAGCCTTTTCTCTAAAATCAGGAACAAGACAAGGATGTCCACTGTTCCCACTCTTATTCAACATGGTCCAGGAAAGATTAGACAGAGCAATTAGACAATAGCAAGAAATAAAAGGAATAATGATTGGAAAGGAAGAAGTTAAATTATCATTATTTGCAGATGACGTGATACTCTATGTAGAAGGTCATTTCAAAGAGATTATCTATCAGTGTCAGGGGACTCTGATGTTCCATTGGCCTTGTTTTCATGTATAGTTATGGCTGGAACTTCCATATATAAACTCAGGCCAAAGAAGTCTCCAAAGAATTACCACTCCATACAGGGCCTCCACTCAACCACTGTTTTCAACTCTTTTCTTAAAGAAACATCTGATTAAGTCAAGTCTCCATGGCACTTCCTCCATTGTGGTACAGCTCAACTTAGGCAAAGGGAGGTCACAATTGTAAGAGTCTAGCTTATAATGATGCTCAGTCAATCATAGCCAAGAAGTACTGAATGATGAGCTCTGGCCTCCTGCCTGTTATGCAAAATTAGGGACCCCTAACTTAAGTTTTCCATGGGACACACCCCCAGCCATTCCAATCATGCAGTTTCTTCATTATACAGAATACAAGGTATGTGAATCTTGGTTTCAAGTTGTCCTGATATGATGCATGATATACATCCTCTGTGATTGAGGAAATTTGCGAACACTGTCTATTAGCCTGAGGACTATGAAGCCCATGCACACTTCTGACCATCAGCTGTTTTGGTGAAAAACATAACAGGTCCAGTTGTGGTCTCAGGATGTAAGCCAGAAATGCCACAGAATGTATCCCATACTCCATGCCTGCCAGTGTGAAGAGAGCTAGGCATGTAAGCATGGAGTCCAGGATAATATGTTGGGCCCTTCCAAAAGAATGAATGTGTCATATGCGGTTTTCTTGGGTAGGGTAGCTGAAAATTCATGGTGAGTGAAGTACACATTGCTAGGTTATATGTTGCACTAAGAAAACTGGAATGAGGCTGGCACCAAAAATCATATGGTGGCGGTGACTTTCTCTGCAAGAGACTGTGATATGGAGAGAATAAATTCTTTGTCAAGGAATTGGCAGAATTACTCTGATTCTTACCACATCAATAGGGTTTTGTAGCAAAGACTGCAAGCTTTGTTTAGCCCTCTCTCTAGGTTGTTGGCCTGCATGTTTGGCTCAGCTGGTACTGAAAGCAAGGAAGCACTGGAGAATTCTTTAAAGGTGGGAAGCTCCTCTTGCCAGGTGTATTTTGGACACCTGATTGCTCTACTCTGCTACTTTTCTATTCACTTTGATGTTGGTTTCTATATGAGGACAGGTCCCCCCCAAAATATATGGCAGATGAAAAGAAAAACAAGTAAGACAAAGTTAGGAGATCAGGGGGCTACAGCCTCTGTAACTGAAGCCTGGATCACAATTTTTACTGGCCATTTATTAGAGTCTTTACCAAAAGCAGAAATGGGATATGGGCATGGTGTAGTACTGATAAGTGGAACCATACTTGTTTAACTGTCCCAGTGAACATATTTGGCTATATCTGGCCTTCATGTTTATTTTTCTTTCAGTAATATCTTAGCAAATCATCTCATGCTGTCCCAGCAGCATTCAACTGGGACTAAGGTCCTGTTTTCATTTCCTTATACAGTAGTCCTTTGCAAGACTTCCTCCAGATCAAACAATCATGCAGCCTTGTAAACAACAAAGTCCCTGGGGTAACTAAAGTTTAAATAAGTTTAAGTTAATTTATGACCTTTCCTTCCCCACATTTCCCCCTTTTTGTTTATCAACAATTCTTTGAAGTATCAATGTGAAGACTGCAATTTTTCTTTCTGTTTCATGGCATCTTCTGGATAAGCTTTGTCAGACTACAAAGAATAACAAAAGAACAATTATAGCACCATATACAGACATGGTAGATGTTTGAAAAAACTGTAAGTGTTTTAAAGGATTTAAATGTTTTATTCCTTCTTCCATTGTTTCTAACAAATCAGTCCCTTGTAGTAATTTTAATTTCTTGCTAAAGATTTCAAATATTTCATTCTGTAAATTTCCAATCTCAGAGGAAATGTTTCCTTGATTCATTAAATGATTTTAACATTTTCCCAGGTGAACAGTGTATTATTATAATGATGAGGAGTGATACAAAAAAGAAGAGCTTGGGGCCAGTGAGATGGCTCAGTGGCATGAGTGCCTGCCTGGCAAGTGCAAGGGCACAAGTTCAACTCCCGTAACCCACACACAAAAAAGGCGCTGGTGATATCGCTCAGCAGCTGCTGGCACGTGAGGTCCTGAGGTCGACCCCTGGTACCCACAAAAAAAAAAGAAGAAGAAGAGCTATTCCAGTTGCATTTAAGTTGTATCTGCTTTTGTAAGCTAATTGATCTCCCATCAGTACTACTGCTTGTTGCAAATGTACTATTTGAGTCATCAATTTTCCATCAATAGAATGCTGAGTTTGCCATAATCTATCAGAATGTCCATGCCACATTTGTATGAATTGACTAGTTTTTACTCATCGATGAAGGGCCACTCCAGCTACTGCTGCCATGGCTGTGATGTTAATAATTCTGAATATAACTGCAATCAGAATCCCTACAAATCTTTTGATGGATTTTATTAATTTTTCTACAGAATTTTGTAACATGTAAGTGGCAGGTGTCTACTTTGATTGCCTTTATAGATTAACAGGTACCCATATCCCCATTCTTTGTTTCAGAATATATATGCTGTCCTTAGAATAATTAAATGGTACAGAAATATTTAAGCAAGTATAAAAGCTACAGTTAAAACACATAAGCATGAATTCAGGAGCATTCCATTTTGTTTCTCAAATCATAATAATACAAGCAAGGTAAAAACAGCCTGTGTATAATGAGTTGAATTAATGGTAAAAGACAATTGAGTACTATTCCCATCTTTTGTATAAAATCCCTCCCGTGCATGTAAAGGATGTAATGCTGATGTTAGCCTCTATAAAGATGAATGAGGAGGACCATATTCTAACCTAGGTTGAGGTTCTGACATACCAACACTATGACACACAATAGATTCATTTGCCTGGGTACTAATAGTATTTTTCTCTTTCTTCTATTTTAGATCCTTGATAGAATGTTCAGCTCAAGCAGAAACATGAGGGCTCCAATAAATAGCACTTCCATAGGAAGTATAAAGTAAAACTTGACCAATTGGACCTGTATGTCTCCCAGTAAACCCAATCAGATTTTTCTGTTGATACCTATTGATGGCATGGCAGTAACTCTGGAGGAGTAGAATTATCAAAAGTTGATCTTTGAAGGTCCAACCTTGAAATAAAAACACAGATATAGGGCTATAATTAGTGGAATTATTCTAAACTGTAGATAAACATGCCTGGGGTTCAACATTTAAACAATGATCTCCATGGCCCAAACAGGTTCATTAACATATATAGCTGCAGGAACATCAGCCCATTCCATAATTTTATTTAAAGGAGGAATTAGAATGTATGCCCAATCCTGATATATTGAATTTACTTGAAGAAGTTGCACCTACCGTGGTGGCTACTTTGGCCAACATGGCTAGAAATACATTACCAGTTGAAAATGCCTGTTCTGAGGAATGTAATAATTTTTCGGCATCTTGGGTCAGTTTCTTCAGTTTTCCCCATGTTGGGGGTTGTGATTTTGAGTGTTCCTGGTCAGCATCTGTCGATGATATTGCAGTGAAATTGTTCTCATTTCTTCCACTGGGAAATACAGATCAAATCTGACATTGTTTTTGTCAAGAATCTGTAATGACACTTGCAAACACTCAACCCCATGTTTGAGCAATTATTCTCCCCCAAAACCCCAGTGTATCTTTCTAAAAAATAGGCTGCCCTATAGGTTCTGGCAGCCCCTTAATTATGGTGGCCCAAACTTTTTCTGCTGCTGTCGTGGCCGAGTCTGTACTAATATTTTAAAAATTTTAAGTGAATACAGCTTTATGCAATAATTAAATAATGGCACATACTTACTACCTTCTCCCCTTTTTGTTTAGGTAACATAACTTTAATAGTACCATGAGTCCTTTCAACCATACCTTGACCTTGAGTATTGTAAAGAGTACCAGTATAATTATTAATATCCCACAAAGCATAGAATTGTTTGAAGGAATGAGATGTATGAGCAGGCCCATTATCTGTTTTAATCACCTTAGGTAAGGGCAAAACATTCTAACACATGATTTTTAATGGGTATAAGTTTCTCTCCAGATTGTGCAGAGGCCCATGTAAAGCCAGAATATGTGTCAATAACAACATGTACGAAACCAAGCTTTCCAAAAGCAGGAATATATGTTACATCCATTAGCCATAGCTCATTGCTCTGTAATCCTGTAGGATTGGTGCCAGGTTGAAAAGTAAGATTATTAAGCGTACCGCAAGTAGGCCAAGACAAAGCAATTTCATGGGCCTGTTGAATAGAAAGTTGAGGGAATTTTTGACATAAATCTTTGGTGTTGGGGTTGAGCGGCGTAAGTGCCTGCCTGGCAAGCGCAAGGTCCTGAATTCTACTTCCAGAACCCACATACAAAAAAAGGGCCGGTGATATTACTCAGCAGCATGGACGTCTGCTGGCATGTGAGGTCTTGAGGTCAACCCCCGGTACCCACAAAAAAAAAAAAAGAAAGAAATCTTTGGTGTTGACATGAGTTAGAGTATGAAATTGAATACCAAAGAGCTTTGTGAAGAAACAGCAACAAGTTGATCAACCTCATTATACTTTACTATGTCACCTGAAAGTTATGAATGAGAACAAATACGAGTTATGAAAATAGGAAGACTTCTATTGTGAATATGAGTTTGTAGTCAACAGAACAATTGATCAAGATCATTATCATTACACAAAATTGCTGTTTCTATATGAATAACTGTGAATCATACATATTGAGAATCTGTAACAATATTAATAGATTCTGGGACATCTGATAAAAGTTGAGTAATCACCTGGAGTTCTGATTTTTGTGTAGAATGGAAAGGAGCTTACCATACCTTTGAAAACTTTCCCACATATCCTGCTTTTCCATTGCTACAGCCATCAGTATATATATATATATATATATATATATATATATATATATATATATATATATATATATATATATATATATATATATTGATAACCATTGGCTCAGAATGTACAATCCTAAGTAAAATATGATTGTCATTTTGGAAACTGTAAAAGCTTAGAATTAGGAAAATAATTGTTTATCTTTCCAATGTAATCAGCAAGCCCAATCTGCCACTGTTCACTCATTTGTAATGTATGATCTATTTGCTGTTTTGTCAAAGAAAAAATAATAGATGTGGGGTCTTTTCTGGATAATTGTCTCAAGTGAGATTGTCCTTTATACACAATTAGACCTACTTCATCTATGTATGTTGTGAATCTTTTTTGTTGATTATGTGGAAGAACAATCCATTATAAAATAGCTTCTTCCTGCCATAATGTAGCTGTAGAAAAAAAGGATACTGGAAAAATTAAAAGCATAAATGGTCTGGATAAATTTATAAGATGAAATTAAGCTTGATATATTCATTGCTCTACTCAAGCTAATTCCTTTTCTGCTGCTGTTGTAAGGTGGCAAGGGCTATCTAATGTTGGGTTCCCTTTAAGAATATTAAAAAGATGTTGCTAGGCATAAGTGGAAATACCTAAAGAAGGATGTACCCAACTAGTATCCTCTAAAAGTTTTGAAAATCATTGAGAGTACAAAGGTGATCCCTATGAATATTGACCTTTTGAGGACTAACATACAGATTTTGAAGAGTATTACCTAAGTAAGTAATAGAATACTCAGTCTGTATTTTTTCTTGGGCTACTTGTAGTCCAAACTCAAACAATAATTGTTTAGCTGCTATAAAAACCTTTGGTAAATATTCTGTTCTAGCTGAGAAAGAATGTCATCTACATAATGAATAACTAAAGAGTCAGGAAATTTTATTCTTATTACATCTAAAAGTTGATTAATATAGTATGACAAAGAGTTGGACTATTTAACATTCCTTGGGGGAGGACTTTCCAATGACACCTTTTTGGGTTCTTGATTATTAAAGGTAGGTACAGTAAAGGCAAATGTTTCCCTATCAGTTGGTTGTATTTGGATGATAAAGAAGCAATCTTTAATATCTACAACAATTAATTTCCAATTCTGCAGGATCATGGCATGGTAGTCCAGGTTGTAATGGACCCATGGGTGAATAATCTCATTAATTTTTCTAAGGTCTCTAAGCATTCTCCACTTATCTGATATTTTCTAATGACAAATAAAGGGGAGTTCCAAGGGCTAGTAGATTCTTCAATATTTCCTTCCAACGATTGTTCCTGTACTAATGATTTTAAGGCTTCTAATGTTTCTTTAGGAAGAGGCCACTGTTCTACCCATAGTGGCTTTTCAGTAAGCCATTTTAAGGGTTATGCAAAACCCTTTCTCACAGTGGCATATACTCTAAATTTCGATACCCTAAACCATTCCTTTCTGTCAAGTTTATCAGGGCCTGCATATGATGAGTATCCATACATGCAGTATAATGCATACTAGCCATTGTATTTTTTGCTTGAGATGATATGTGATGGATACTCACACATGCTCCCCACTGCATTAATAAGTCCCTTCCCCATAGATTAACTGCTATATCAATCACATAAGGCTTTAGAATGCCAGTTTGTCCTTCAGGCCCAGCTATTGGGAGAATATGTACACTCTGATGAGTAGCTGTTATTGTCCTTACCCCTGAAAAGACCATAGGTACTTGCATAGTAGGCCAATGTTTAGGCCAGTGTTGCCAAGGTATTATGGATGCATCTGCCCCTGTATCTACCAGTCCAATAAAAGCTTTCCCTCTTATTTTAAGTTGTAGTTCAGGTCTTTTATCTCCTATATAAATTTGCCAAAAGATCTTTTTTCCTGTGCTCCCAAAACTGCCTGCTCTTTCCACTGGAGCAACATGACCTTTGATGTAAGGAAGGAGTAATAATTGAGCTATGTGATCCACAACCTCTATCTGATATGTTTGTAAAGTTTGCATCAACACTTGAATTTCATCCTTATAATCAGAATCAGTTATACCTATTTGTGCTATGATTTCTTCTAAAGTTAAACTGCTTCTTCCAATTAACAAACCTATGGTTCCTGTTGGCAAAGGTCCATAAATTCCAGTTTTAATTTTTGAAACCTTAAAGCCGGAGAAAGCATAATGTTCTCTTAAGAGGGAATATCTAAGATGGCACTACTTGTGGTGGTGCCAGATCTAAAGTGTGATCCTAACTGCTGCTGACAGGAAAAGTTTGGTGATTCCCCATATTCTTTGTCATCATCCCCATATTGGGCCCAATTTGAAGTTTCTCTGAGGAGTCAAAAGAGTGCCATCATTATGATATTTCGGTTGGCATTGATTGGTTCAGTGTCATCCCTTTTGACAACTTGGGTTATCCTTAGCAGGTAAAGGATTGCTCAAAAGATCAGGTTTTTGTTCTGCTTGGTTTCCTGCTCTTCATTTTCCTTTTCTACATTATTTCTTCATAGGGCCTATCTTTCCACACCCAAAACATTAAACAGTTTTTGAAGCAAATGGGCCGGTCCCTTTTAATGTGGCTGCTAGTAATCTGGCCTTAAAGTCTGTGATCCTTGGGGCCAGTGAGATAGCTCAGCGACATAAGCACCTGCCAGGCAAGTGTGAGGTCCTGAGGTCAACTCACAGTACCCACATAAGAAAAAAAAAAAAAAAAACTTTGTGATCCTATATCCTGACAGGCCTTTATATATTTGCCTAAAATGTAACTTTGATATTTTAATATATTCATCTAAAATGGCACTTTGATATTTTAATATTCTTAAGACATTTTGCATTCTGAATTCACATTACGAAAAGATAACATTTGCAAGAATACATCCTTTACATCCAGTTGAGATACTGTTTTTTGAAGAATTTCTTTTAATCTAGCTATAAATTCTACATATGGTTCATTAGTACTTTGGACCACTTTAACCACGGATGGAACAATTGGACCAGGGAGAACAATGTTTTCACAAGCTTTTAAACAACACATCCTTGTCTGAACAATAGCAATGTCATCATATTGCAATTATTGATTTGTTCCAAACCAGTCCCCAGACCCAGTGAGTTGATCAGCAGAAATAGGAACCAGAGGGTTGGCATATGCTCATTGCATTGGGAAGTCAATTCCACTTCATTTCTCCAAGTTTTAAACTGAAGGAAATCAGAGGAACCTAGAACTACACACCCAATTACTTCCCAATCTCATAGACTCAATACCTCAGATTGAGCTAATCCTGAAATCAACCCAAAAGTAGAAGGGGAGTTTTACCCCTTGTAAAACAAGATACACAATCTTGTTTTATCTCCTTAATTGTCTTAAAACATAGTGAGCTATGGTCATATCTAATGTAACCTTGGGGATTTTGCAGATCTCCTGGCATTTGGGTGATAGTAACTGAATACATAGCAAAAGCTTGACAAGCATCTAAATCACCCCTTTGTTTTGCCTGAACAAATGCTTCATTACTGGAGTCATTTGCAGTGTTGTTTTCATCGTGATTTGAGGGAGATCTAGCAAGAGTTTAGATTTATCATATATTGGGGCTGAAGGTGCCACAGGATGGGCCAGAGACACAAAAGGTGAGGGTGAAGGAAAGTCAGAGTTTACCAACTTTTTGATCGGGTTTGGTAAAGTAGGTTTCAGTGTAGCAGAAAGACTTCCAAAAGATCCATATCTCCCTTCATCCTCTGTAATAGGTCCTTGGCCCTGAAGTTGTAGAATCTCCTCAGATAAACTATCATCTCCTTCAGAATTGAAACTGTCCTTGCCTCTCTCATTTTCTCTTTCAGGCAGAATATCCTATTCTGATTCAGACAGCATGGGTTCTAAAGCTAAGGTTATTAAATTACAAAAAGATGAAACATGCAAAGGAATAGAATTTCCTTGTTGATAAGTACATGTCAAAGCTCTCATAACCCATCTATACTGTTTGAAATTTAGAATGTTGTAGCCCTTAGACTCAAGCCAATAGCAATGTTTTCTTATTAAGGCAAACAATTTGGTGAATGACTGTGGCTTCACTTTGACCCCTGAGCACTTTGACAAGGTTTTTAGAACCTGAATATATTCTTGTTGTTGAGACGTGGAATTTCCCATTATAAACCTGATGTGAAAATCCTGGAGACCAGGCTTCTTACTTGCTCAGCTCTACTCCAGTCCACTAAGCACTAAAATCCTTCCTTATGTCTTGAAGTTTATTTTCATTTTCAAGTCCCTGTTCAGGTGCAAAACGTTGGTTTCTATATGATGACAGGTCTTGAAAACAAGATGTGGCAGATGAAAAGAAAAGCAAGAGAGACAAAGTTATGGGATCAGTGCTCCACACCCTCTAGGCCTGAAGTCTTAATCACAATTTTTACTGGCCTTTTTATTAGAGCCTTTACTTCACAAGAAGCAGAAGCGGGATATGGGCATGGTGTAGTACTGATAAGTGGAAACACACTTGTTTAACTATCCCAGTGACCATATTTGGCTATGACCAGTCTTCATGTTTATTGTTCTTTCATACGTATCTTAGCAAATTATCTCTTGCTGTCCCAGCAGCATTCCTCTGAGACTAAGGTCCTGTTTTCATTTCCTTATGCACTAGGCCTTTGCAAGACTTCCTCCAGAACAATTATGTGGCCTTGCAAAGAACAAAGCCCCTGGACTAACTAAAGATTAAACAAGTTCAGATTAATTTATGACTCTTACTTCCCCACAACAGTATCATTGGTGATGAGCTCAAGTACCATGTGCAACCCGGTGATGAGTTTGAGCATACAAGTGACAGTGTGTTATCCCCACATACTGTCCTCTGCCCAGGGAGCTAGGCAATAATATTGGATAATTGGGTAACAGTGGCCAATCATTATTTTTCCAATCATCTACTTTTACAGCCCTCTTAGCTCTTTTATTATCTTCCTCATAGACTGGATAACCTAGAGTCTGTCCTAACAATAAAGGAATAAAGAAGAAACCTTTTTTTCCCCAGTGTGCAAGCTCCTGTCCATTTAGCAAGCTGTTGACAATTTGCTCAGACTCCACATAACCAATAGCAGCCAGAGTGTGCCTTCCAGATATTTGGTGCTTCTAATTGGTGCCATGAATGATTCAAAGGAGGAAATAATGAGAACAGTTTAAGGAGGGAGAATGGTGACTTTATTTCTTTTCCAAAGCATAAGGCTCTCTTCAGGGTCTCATTTTATTACTGTCAACAAAAAATTAATTTTCCCATTGAAACTATGTAGGCTTTCCTCCATCAAGTAATACAGTGCCTCCCTTTAATGAAGGTTTTCAGATACCAAACAGTCAGGTTGGTGGCTGTAGCATCTGAAATAAATGTGAGTGTGGTAATGTTGTCTCCTGGCAACAACTCTTTTATTACACAACATCATTGTTCTACCAAATTAGTTCACATACAAACAGAACATGAAGTAACATTGAGGGTTTGGACTATGTTTTCAGCAAGTTGTGTGAACAGATTTTTGACTAAGGTGATGGTGAAGGTCCCAACTGAGGAGAATATTCATAAAATGAACCAAAAACTTGAAATGTTTGTTCTGATTTAATTTTAGTTGTCTTGATGTACTATACGTAAGTTCCTGAGGCACAAAACTCTTTCTCCAACAGTTAAAATAATTGGGTAGTGTCTTAGCTGCATTCTCTTGTTGTTTACATAACACATGTAACGACCAAAGTTAAAGAAGGAAAACTTTATTTGGCTTATAGTTTGCAGAACTTTCAGCCCATAATAAGTTGAGTCAAAGACAGGGTGGCTTGGCAGATGGCCATCACTGAGATCAGTTCATGGTGCGTACAGGATAGTAAAAGCATCAATAGAAGGGAAGACAACAGTCTTCTGTCCCTTATATTGTATGTAGGCTACCTGTCCTAGGGCAGATGTAGCACTCACATCTTTAATCCTAGCCACAGTTATGCCAAACCCATAAGTGGACAGATTTATTAAGCACACAGCCTTAAGATCAGCATCACACACTCTAGATTCAGCCTCTTTTGAAATCATCATATGAACCTATGAAGCTTTAAGAAACGTTAAGACACTGACCGTAGCATTCTTCCCCCAGGACCTCAAAGACCCTGGCTTTTCCTTCTACACAAAAGGCATTTTCCACAAATCCAAGAGTTGCCAAAATCCTAACAATATCAGCATTGCTAAAAAGTCTAAGTCCAAACTCCTCTTTGAGATTAAGGCAAACACTTAGCACTGAGCCACAGTAAAAAATGAAAAGAGAGTTAAACACCTCCAAAATTCAATGGTGCAAGATAAATATTTGTGCTCCCAAACTTACAAACAGAGGCATACAAAGCAAGTCTGAAATCCAGGATGGCTAACATTAAATGCCACAATTCCATTTCCAGCATCTCCAAGGGCAGGTGAGAACTCCAAAGGGTGTTACATCTTCACACCTATGTCAATGCCAGTGTTGGTAACTCCCATGGCTTATCTCTGGAGCCAGCTCTGCTCCCTCCTTGTAGTTTTCTCAGATGATCCATATTCCTGGCTTTTCCAAATTCCTGTGGTCTCCAAGGCACCTTTGACTTCACATTCACAATTTTACACCCTGCCCTCTCAAGGTCATACTGCCTGGCCTCCCAGCACTTTTTCTAATATCAGGGTAAAAATCTTCCTGAACCCACAACTATTGCATTCTACATGTACCTAAAAACCAGTGTCAGGTGGGTGGTTTCAATGTCTGCTGCCAGATGGAGCAGTAGCCAGGCTTCCTTCTCCTTTTGCCACATGGTCAAATGCCTGGATTGACAAGCACTCTGAATCAAATTCCAATTAAAAAATTGTCTAGGAAACTATCATTCTGGTACATTTTGCTCTGGTGCTCTTTTTTCAAGGCAGTGTTATTTTAATTGTGCAATTTGGAGGCTGCAAAGTGTGGAGTCTGCTTTTTCTTTGGATGAGTCAGGCCATTTTTTCTCCTGCTTGTTCTCAATAATCAAGATCTCTTCTGCTGCATCATTGCAGCCCACAGCTTTACTAGGGCTTTTTGTCTGGCCCGACTCACAATGTTATATCATTCTGCTGGGCTCTTTGTTGTTGAATGTCAATACAGATCTAGCTAATAACATCTTAGGGTAGCCAAGTCAGTAACTCAAATTTTGAAAGTCTTGAAATTTCTTCTTCAAGGTTTATTAGTCCTAGCCAGGCATGGTGTCACATGCTGTAATCCCAGCACTCAGGAGGCTGAGGCAGGAGGACTGCCCTGAGTTCAAGGCCAACCTGGGCTACATAGTGTGATTCTGTCTCAAAAAAAAAATTAATTAGTCCACCAGCCTTTATCTCAGTCTCAGATGAAGACTGTGCCCAAAAGCAAATGCAAAAATTCTGCCAAAATATAACACACATGTCTGGAATCCAATTGCCAATGCAGTTCTTCCTTCCAGCAGAAAATTCCTCAGTCTGGTTTTTACCAGCTTTCAAGTCTTCTGAGCTAGGATCAGAATGTCCATTACAGCAAAACCTAAGACATTTCAGCTCAACATTTTCAGTGACATCTATGCACATTTCCAAACTCTTCCCACAAGACATTCCCAAAAGTACATAAACCACAAGGTCAGATATTTCCAAATCAGTGTCCACATCTCTCATACCAAATTCTGTCCTCGTTACTTTTCTCTCATTGCTAAGACAAAGGAACCAAGACCCAAAGTTAAGTAAAGAATGTTTTCTTTGGTTCAATGTTTAAAGAGATTTCAGGCCATAATAGATTGGCTCCAAGGTAGGGTAGATTAGTAGAGACCATCACAGAGAAGAAAAGTTCAAGATGCCCACAGCATAGCAAAACCTGCAAAGGAGGGGGAGACTGTCCTTTATATTTTATGAAGACTCCCACCCTAGGGCAGGTGTTGTACTCACACCAGTAAACCTAGCCAGAATTATGCCAAACGACTGGACTTAATTATTAATTACAATCCCTTAATCCCAGCATCACACTTTCTAGATTCAACTGCTTTTAAAAAAGCCCTAAGCCCAAAGCATGAGGCTTTGGGAGGACACCTATACCAAAGCATAACTGGTAGACAATGGTCCACTCAAGTAAGCCAGTCTGTAAAATAGTGAAATTTAGAAGGTTGCAGGTTCTAGTTTTATAATTTGGTTGTCTGCATACTCTTGTGAAGAGAGCTGGTTCATGTCCAGTGCTTATATATTTGGTGGATTTTCTAGGGCATTTCCCAGTAGCCCAGATTACATAGATTAGACAAAAAAAATTATATTTTTGAAGGATTTGTGCAGAGTTGTCCTTCTTATGGGCAACATAGTTATATTCAGTATAATCCATAATATCTCTCTGAGGACAAACTCTTTTGTCTTGCATGACACATTGCAGATGTGTTGCAGTATGTTGTCTGATATTTATCAAAACATAATGAAGGGCCGGTGAGATGGCTCAGTGGTGTAAGCACCTGCCTTGCAAGCGCGAGGGCCCGAGTTCGACTCCCAGATCCCACATACGAAAAAGGGGCCGGTGATATCGCTCAGCGGCACGGGCGCCTGCTGGCACGCGAGGTCCTGAGGTCAACCCTCGGTACCCACAAAAAAAAAAAAAAAACACATAATGAAGAGCCGGTGAGATGGCTCAGCGGCATAAGCACCTGCCTGGAAAGCGCAAGGGCCCGAGTTCAACTCCCGGAAAACCCACATACAAAACAAGGGCCAGTGATATCACTCAGCGACATGGACACCTGCTGGTGTGTGAGGCCCTGAGGTCGACCCCCGGTACCCACCAAAAAAAAAAAAAATAATGAAATGGCCACTTTTTGGATAGGTAAAACACTGGTTCTGTTTAGGAGTCCATGAACTTCAAACAAAGTTTATTGATAGGTAGAATGGGAATCATAAAAGCATAAGGTTGCTTTTCCTTTGGGTCCCAAACTGACTAAATGGTTTCATAATGAGTACAAGTACCCTGTAGTGTTTCCATACACTTATAATGGGGTTAGTATAGTAGGGTCCTGGTTATAGTGTTTCCAGACTAATTTGTATAGAAGCAATGTGAGCATCACAACAGAAGGATATGACCACTCCTACAGAGGTACCCAGCCATGGATAGCTTGAGTGGCTATTCAAAAGCCTGCAACTGCCTCCTTAGGATCAATTCCCCTCATTCATGGATATAACTATTAATTTAAGTTATGATTGGGGTGACCACCAAATGAGATTTGATGAGTGGAATACTCTGTTTGTTTCATGTGAGTGCAACAGACACAGAGGAGGACCATGGGTAGGATTTGATCCCATCTCAAGTGCATTTATTGACAATACTTTTTCAGGAATTGTTTGAGCAGTTGGTTTATGTGCTCTACCTCTTCAGAGCTCTGAATGTAGTAGGTTATATATAATTCCATTTTTTAACATAATGAAAACTGAAATTTTTCAGGAAAGAATGCAGGACTATTGACAGACCCAAGGTAAAGGGCATTCTCAACCTTGGAATGATGTTGTTCAAAAGAATTGTGTCACTTATATTGCCTTCTCTATCTGTGAGGGCAAGGTGGCAACACACCATGAGAATGTGGAGACTAGCACCAGCATATACCCCTAGCCTCTCAACTGGGGTCATTAAGTAAAATCCACAAGCAAGTTGTCACATGGCTTAGCACTTTCATCTTGGGTACACAGGAGCCTGTTCAGTCCTTGCTGTGGGTTGCTCTGTGAAAAGTTTAGGCAGTTGTCCACAGAGAGCTCAGATGATTTCTGTGAGTCATGGCCTATAGAAGTTACAACTTAGCAATGTCTCAAGTGCCACTTTATTCCATGGGCAAACTTTGGGGTCATTGCCTCAGTAACCTAGGGGCTATCATATCAGCAACAACCAGTCTCATGTCAGAGATTCTCCACCATCCTCCCTTGATGTAAGCCCCAGACTCCCGGATGAGCCATGATTTTTCATTTGAAAAGTACTTTGCTATATCCAGTAGTGGGGGTTCCCAGATGAGGGGCAGGGCCAAAACCACCCTATTGTTTAGCGGGGATGTCATAACAACCCATTTTGTTTTTCATTCTACATTTTGGTTTCTGTTGGTCTCTATCATACCTTTCCATTTGTGTCCTGGGCAGCATATGAGAACCATATTTTTGCTGCCTATAGAACATCCGGGAGCTGTAAAAATTATTCTTTGAATTTTATTTTTCCCCAGCAGTCAGAAGCCCTCTATCCATGTATTATCCATGTATATATTTCTATAAACATGTATTCTGGCAAAGCCATACTGGGAAACATTATAGATGGAAGATTTTTTGTCTTCAACTTGTGAAACAGCCCATGTCAGGGCTATTAACTCAGCATTCTGGGCAGAGGTTCAGGTAGGCAAATATTTGGAGTCTATTACAGAGTCCATAATCACCACTAAATATCTTGCCCATTGAAAACTCTTACAACACAAAACTACATCTGTCTGTGAAACAGTCAACATCTGAGTATCCAAGAGGGTGATCTGTGAGGTCTCCCACTCCTTGGAATTCTTCAACAAGGTCCACACAGTTATGAAAGTGTTCCTCTGACCTGGAAAAAGTGGCTGAAACAAGAGTGTTTAATCTCTATAGGATTAGGCTAGGATTTTCTCATTGTATACTTTGATTCAAAGTCATCCTCAGGTTTGATAATCAAGGTTGTCCTCTGGCCCACTGAGGTTATAACTGAATGTTATAAGTGAATAATCAGTTATTGCCCCAAAAGCAATTTGTCAGCTTCCTGCTTCAGTATGGCAGTAGCAGTGAATACCCTGAAGCATGAAGGCAATCCTAGAACTACGGAGTTTAATCGTTTTTACAAATATGCCACCACATGATGACAGGATGCAAAAGACTTTGTGTTAGACTCATATAGCCTTTCCCTTTCCATCATGGACAGATAGGAAGAAGGGCTTAGTAACGTCTGGCACCCTAAGTCTGTGCCATGAGTAAAGGTCTCTTTGATCTCTTTGAATGCTTATTAGCTTCCCAGAGTAAGGGCTACACTACTCCTAACTTTGTGGCTTAATAAATGATCTTGGCCAATAATGAAAAATTTGGGATCAGATGCAACAATATCCACTGCCTTGAGGAACTCTCTTATATGACACCAGGTGGTAAGTGTTGGAAGGTCATAGACAGCCTGTTTCCAATCCATGCCTAGATGGCCTTCCCCCTGTGTCTCTGTGAAGTCTAGATATCTGAACTCTTTTTCACAAATTCATGGCATTTTTCAGCTAAGTTATATCATAACCCACAGTGGGTTCTATGATAGTGATCTCTCAAGTTCGGGCTGCCAAAAAGATACAGTCTACATACTGCAGTTGCAGGGTGCAATTGTTCCCTGGTGTAAGGAAAGCTTCAAAGTCAATAGCCAGAATTTCTTCAAAAGTAGTAGGGAGATTTTGAACCCTTGAGGAAGACTAGTATCCCACTGAAGGGGCTCCCATTCAATGGGATACTCCTATTTAAATGCAAAAATGGTCTAACTACTGATGCAAGGCACCAACGGAAAAGGCATCCTTTATATCTAAGCAAGTAAACCAGCCACACTTGTTGGGGTGATTCCCATCAGTATGTACCAATTAAGCAATTTTGGCCAAATAGCCTCAGTAGCCTGATTCACACCACACAATCTCTGTACTGGCATATATTCATTAGGCCTAGCCTTATGTACTTGCAGAAGTGGGGTATTTCAGGATCTATTTAAGAATCAAGTTAAGATTCCATGCTCTAAGAGCCATTTTTAAGGGCCTCAAATGCCTTATATGGTTTCACAAAGGGCAATGTATTGATCAAGTCCAACTGGAGTTGCACATGATTTTAATTCCAGTATGAGCGATCTTTGGTTTATAGCCAGCCCTGGGGATTATCCCAGCCCACACACCATGACTCTTATTTTCCACCCCAAATAGCTCACCTCTTTCTTGCTTTGCAGCTTGTCTCAATGCCATCTCCATTCTTCTGCTCTTCAGGTAGTAAGGGTTAACACTATAGTTTTTGGTCATGCCAGGTTTAGAGTTACCTCTCCCATGGCACAAATGTAATTTGTGTTTGCAGCTTTCAGAGCAACTATCTCCCTTCTGAGGAAACAAGACAATTTGGTAGATACAGGAACTGAGTATGTAAGAGTTATTGTCCCCCTATGACACATATTTTAAGCTAGCAAATGTCCATTCTTCCTGAACTCTCATGGGTCCCTCAATAGTCACATTTTTCTTAAAAAATGCCTTAATGTCTTGTATCACTATCTAGTGCTTGGCTCTGCTATCCAACATAAAATCCATCAATTGGCCTCCTGCTTTTATTATGACCAAGGGCTACTGGAATCCTCTGGAAATGGAGACTAGTCTGGACTAATCATCATGACCTTCAGCTCCTGCCAGTCTCATTAGGTCTGTTTCCTGTTCTTCCTGTATGTAGCTGCATGTGCTGGGACCTCTGGTCTTATAGCTTCCACTATAGTTTTTATCTTTTTCCAAACATTCACCATTCCAATGTCCTACCTTTATTTACCATGCATACTGATGCCAAGGTAGCTTCTGTGGGCACTTGGGTCCCTGTTCAATTAGAACTCTTTCCCATTTTCATCCCCCACACTCCTCTACTGGTGACTTCTGCCTTTTTTCCCATGAGTGCTGGTGCCAACAGATCTGTTTCCTTTCTAAGCCTCCCATTTGTCTTTATGATCAAATTAACTTATAATTTAGCTGCTACTTCTAAGAGTTGAGTAACAGTCATGCTAGTAAAGCCATCTCCATTCTGTAATTTCTACTTCCTAACCCCTTGGGCTTTCCCTATAAAAGCCACATCTACTATACATTGAATTTCTGCCACTTCTGGATTAAATGGCGTGGAGAGTAGAAATGTCTCACAAAGTACCTCACAGAACTGAAAATAATTTTTCATCTGTTTGTTTGCAATATCTCTGAAATTCTCCCAGATTTATGACTTTCTGGCCTCCCACATTTAAGCCTTCAAAGAGAGCTCCCAAATATATTTTTATATTACCCATCTCCACTTTAAAATTTAGATTACAATTTGGTTCAGCCTTGTGGAACTGTTTTACTCCATGGCACTAAAGATGAGTCTTCCCAGCTCAGTTATCCCCAGCCCACAGGTAAAAGGAAACTACAAGCCTGTCATCTCTGGGCCTTTCATGATCACCAGAAATTTTGTGGAGATTCCAAGAGACAGAGAGCCCAATAGATTGAAACCGAGGATTTTATTATGTTTATTCACTCAGCGGACTTATGTTCAAAATGAGGATGAGCTCTGAACAAAAGGAGTGGTATTTCTTTTAGACAATTTTGTGATGCCTGTCAAGCAGAGGTTGCAAAGTGAGAAAAAAGGAGTTGGTCATCATAGCAGTCAAACTTACAGTCCTAGAATGTAAAATGTTGTGGATGCTGAAGAGACTATCACCATTGAAAAGAAGCCTGGTACTTCGTACATGGACAAGAAAAAAAAAAAAAACATTGGAGAACATTATGAAATCAGCCAGGTGCCACCCGTCATAGTATCAGGTGTGCAATGTTTCAAATTTTCATTTCAGTAGAAAGTGCCTGGGAACCCTGCACAAGAAAGGCCTTCTAGAAACAAGATTCCTCAGGATTCATTTCACTCCACCCACATAGCCATATTCACATGACTTCTTCATTAAAGGACCAAAAATTCTGGGCTATTACTTACATACACTGACAGCAAGCTTCAACATCAAGTGAAGTTGGTTTTACCAACATGCACTATGCAAGAGTTGTGTGGTCACAGAGGCTTCCATCCACAATTCAGTTGAGGAGATACACAAGTTACCCCTACAGCTGGAGACAAACGGGTGCCAGTGTGTTACAGCTAAAAAATGAACTGCAGCCTCTGTGTACGTGGACAGAGGAGATGAAAACCCAAAATTGATTAAGTAGAGGGGAGGCTAAGTGCTTGCAGAGAAAAATGCTATTGGAGAGACAATACAGGTTGGCAAACTTGCCCTGTATATGAAGGGTCAAGCAAAGTTATAACAAAAAACAAAAACAAAAATATAGACTGTATTCACATAAGTCACCATGGGTTGAAGAAAAGACATACTCCTCTGGATAACTGAACAGGAGAAGACATTTAAACAAATCAAAAGGGCCCTGACTCAGGCCCTAGATTAGGACTGACAGATATGTCCAAGCCTTCCTTCCCACATGTCTATGAATCAAAAAAAAAAAAAAAAGGCCATAAATGCCTTAGCTCAGATCATGGGATCCTGGCATTGTCTGGTAGCATATTTGCCAAAGCACGTAGACTTAGGACCCCTTTAATGGATTTCATGGTTTAGCACACTTGCTGGCAATGCCCTACTGACACAGGAAGCTGATGCGCTGAATTTGGGACATCAACAGATTGGTATGATAGAAGGCCCAGGAAACCAGAAGGCACACTGAGAAGTAAAATGGGTCACTGTGACAGCCTGACAACCCAGAAGGGCAATTTTGGTCTGCCACACATTCCAGAAACCACCACCTTCAGATACACCAAACTTCTTCAAATGAAAAGATATGGTTCACCTGGGAATCTGGGGCTTATTACAGGGAGATTGGTGAGATTCTCCAATGTGACTCTCAAATGATCACTCAAATGATCACTCAAATGATGGCTCCTGGATTAGGAAGGCAATTCCATTAGGGCTCTCACATGGAAAAATTGGTACTAGAAATGTTACTAAGCTGTCACTTTTATGTCCCATGGCTCATTTACTTCTGTCAAGGTGTTTTTGAACAATGCCAAATAGGTGCACAGAACACACAATGGAGGTTCAACAGGCCCTAGGAATCCAAGATGCTTGTGCTACCCCATGTGAAAATTTTATTTCAAATTCACTGACCTGCCCTCTGTGGGAGGATATCAGTATATGCTGGTGGTAGTTTGTACCTTCACAGGGTTGGTTGAAGCCTTCCTCACTCAAGCAGAAAAGACACCAGAGTGACAAATTTGGTCTTAAAAGATATCATCTCAATATTCAGGTTGCCCCAGCATTTTTGTCAAACAATTGCCCAGCTTTCACGCCTGGGCTAGTTCAGGAGCTCACAGGGAGGATAAAAATGAAGTGGGAATTACATGACTAAAATTCAGCCTCTACTTTCAACCCTGTTTTTAACCAAGCCTGTCATAAACTCAAGCCTTAACTCAGTACAGGGGTCCATGGCAAATCCACCATTGTGACTCAGCTGTCCTCATCAAGTGCAAGTCAGAATGTCTAGAGACTTGCTCATTATAATGCTCAGCTTATTATAGCCAAGAGATATTTTCTGCTGAGCTTTTGACTCCTGGATGCACTGAAAAAGGAGGGGAAAATCATTGAACGTTAACAATGCACACCTGGAAATGTCACTCATTCATTTTATTATAGACAATAGACGATATGTGAATATTGGCTTAAAATCATCCTTTAGTGTCCCAAAGGTCCTCTGAGAGAGGAAAAGAAAACATCACTGTATGATGCTGATGAACCAATGTGCCCATCTACTTGTCTGCTGCCGTGGCAGAATGGACAAAGAGTTCAATTCAGGCTGCAGGAGCTAGATCAGGAGGCCTCCCAAATGACTCATGTCTATGTCCCCCAAGGTGAAGGAAGCCAAGGAGTAGCCTGCACAGCAGGGTCACTCTGTAGACCTCTCCACTAGAGTTGCATGGTGCCATTCCCAGATTATTTCTCACCCAGATAGGCTAGCTAGAACTTCAAGTGGAGGGTGCACCGATTAGTTCCTTGCTTGACTGGGAGGACTGGAATGAGGCTCATGCCAAAGAGCATGTGGGGCAACCACTGACTCTTCAAGAGACAGTGAGTTTGATGTAATAAAGTCCAGGTCCAGGAGATTCTCAGATTCTTCAATTTCATTCAGAAGCAGAAGAGAAGAATGGCTACTTCTGCCAGCTGAGGCTGTGTCACAGTCCAGGTCTGTGGCCATGCTCATCACCCCAATTTGAATGTGCTGCAGGGAAGCACTAGGGCAGTCAGGTCATGTGGGAGAACTCCTCCTGCCAGTGGTTATTAGGGGCACTTGCTATTCTCAGTATCTTCAATATTCCCACAGTTCCCAATGCCCATGTGGAGCAGCAAAGCATCCAAAACCTGACAGTAATGTCAAATTCACCAGGTGGCTTCCTATAATGTGGTGACACAGAAGGTCCTCATGAATCCGATCCAGGGGAGGTACCCAAACTTTAAAGTAAAGCAGGAAAAAACAGTCCCTTAGAAATGAAGTCAACCCGAGTTCGACTCCCGGAACCCACATACAAAAAAGGGGCCGGTGATGTCGCTCAGCGGCACGGGCGCCTGCTGGCGCGTGAGGTCCTGAGGTCGACCCCCCGGTACCCACAAAAAAAAAAAAAAAAAATGAAGTCAAAACCCACAACATAAGAAATACCCAGGAGCCTTTACGCTTGGAATAAAAAGAAACTGCAGATTTATGTTAAAAAATAAAATTTACTCTACATCCAAAATTCTAAGAAGAGCTGTAAACTTGTATAAATAGACAATTGGGAAGACCAGTAAGTAGTTCTGTGGCAAGGCTGCCTCTGTTTTACTCAGCAGCCTTTACAATGCCTGGAGAGATTTCTTGGTCTTAGGTCCTGGACGTATTTTCTGTGGTTGGGGAGGATGGTGGGTGGCACAGCCAGGTCAGAATGGTCAGGGTGGTGCAAGGCACAGTGACATGGGGGATGTGCAAGTTAAACTTGCTGAGATCACTCAGCATTTGTGTTTGTGGAGGTCTGAAGTAGAGGGGGTGGGCACTTGGTGTTTCTGGGAATGTGGCCACCGGGCATAAGCTAGGGGCTCTGCTTAAATGGAGCTGCAGCTACCTTTACTCCCTCTTTCTGCAGAAATCTGCATATATAAGTGTGATTCAAGTAACAGCTTCTACTTTGACTCCAGTATCATATGAGAGCTTACTTTGGAAAAATATTTTTAGAAAATTCCCCAAGGACTTGTGTCACTATCAAGTGCTCAGCTCCACTATCCAACATAAAATCCATCATTTGGTCCCCTACTTCCATTTTGACCATGGGCTACTGGGTCGCCTGAGGAGATAGAGGCCAGCCTGCCCCAAATTTTGTAAACTGCAGTTTCTGCCAGTCCCATTAGATCTGACTCCTGTTCTCCTATAAGTAGCCTCTGGAACTGAGGTCTCTGATCCTATAGTCTCCACTATGATGTTTATTCTGCTGTGGGCATTCATCCTTCCTATGTCCAATCTTTTTGCACCGTGCACATTGATTGCAACTTAGCTTATGTCAGCATTTGGGTCCCTCTCCCTTTTGACCATTTTTCGATCTTCTTCTTCATCTTCCTCAATTGGTGATCTCTGCCTTTCTTCCTTTGAATGCCGCCACCAGCAGTTCTACTTTCCTTTTAAGCCTCTCACCAGCCTCCTACTTGGCTTCATCACCACAATTTTCATGTACTTTAGTGGCTACTTCTACATGTTAAGTTCCATTCATGCCAGTAAAATCCTCTATCTTCTGTAATTTCTGCCTCATGTACCCTTAGGCTTGCCCTGTGAAGGCCAAATTTACCATGCATTCATTTTTGGGCACTTCTGCATTAAAAAAGCGTGAAGAGCAAAAATGCCTTACAAAGTATTTCACAAAATTCATTAGGATTTCATCCAGATTTGGAACATCCCTGAAATTTTCCCAGATTTATGGCTTACTTGCCAACTAATAACTACAACAAAATTCTGTTTCTCTGTCAGTTGATAATAATTACTCACTCTATTGAAAAACTAATTAGATAGTGGAAGATCTTGCAAATATGTTCAGATAATCTGGAGTTGAGCAGAGTCACATGTCCTAGAAATTGAATAATCTCACCTGTGATTAAACCATGTTTTTCCAGATGTGCAGTAGATGCCTCAAACTGCACAGAGAACTGAACCTTTTTATGTGTATTTTCCTATACAGAGATCCTCATGTTACGCATTAAAAATTTTCACTTAAAGTTTTTTTTTTTTTTTCCAGGGGTCAACCTTAGGACCTCGTGTGCCAGCAGGCGCCCGTGCCACTGAGTGATATCACCGGCCCTTTTCTCATATGTGGGTTCCAGGCATCGAACTCAGGACCTCGTGCTTGCCAGGCAGGCACCTATGCCACTGAGCCATCTCACCAGCCTTCACTTAAAGTTAAATGCAGCATGTTCTGCCTTCTGTTTGGCATGTTTGAATTGCTGGAATTATGTTCTTCTGCATGGCTTTATTATTAAGGAAACTAGAATTTATCTGAACATAGTACTAGCATATGAACAGCCTTTCAGATAATTGAAACAGCTACCAGATAACTAAGAGGTTAGCAGCAGATACAACACAGATATACCAGGCAAACGGATTCGTGTCCCAGGCACTATGGAGTAGGTCTGCTCAAGAATTCCTGAGGCTACTAACAGTGCTGTAAAATTTAAAATTCATGAGTTCTTTACTTCCAGAATTCTCCATAGCATATTTTTGAACTTTAGCTATAACTAAAATTGCAGAATTGTAAACACAGGTTGGGGAGATGACTGCAACTAGCCTCCCAGCTCAAGCAATGACTACTGCTTATAACAAAGTGGCAGACAATTTGAACTCTATACATTGCCAGACTTGCCAATGACCTGACCTGTTCAACATGTTGGAGAGCAGCACCTGGATACTGTCATCTAGCTTCTATGCAGAGCTGGAGCCTATTCTCCATGTAAAAGTGGCTATTGCAATGCATGTGCAGGAGTTGGAGAAGAAGAAAAGGGGATATCAAGAGGGGAGCATGTACAAAAGTGACAGGAATGGAAAGAGCAAGTAAAATGTAAAAATATATTATATGCATGGGTGCCAATTCCAAATCAATGAATATACTTATTGTGCACTGCAAACAGATCATCATGAAAATGATTGAAAATCAGTAGCTTAACATATGTTCTCAAACATTTCACTCAGTGAGCAAGAAGAGCTACACCATCCCCTTTGCACAATATTGAATTCATATCTTTCTTAAAGTGTAACTTCTCACAGCTGTATTTTGTGCTCCCTATGAACTTTTTACTAATATCATAAGTACCTTAATGATTATGAATTTAAAATTTTGATCATATCTTTTCTGTGTATGAAATCATTATACTGGTAACACTTTTATTCTATGTTTCATTCATTGGGCAGATTGCCATATGGATTGCCTGAGAAGAAGTCATTTATTTTACCCTATCCACTCACAGCAACTATTCCTCTTATATCCTTATCTTTCCTCTTGGCTTCTGTTTCCCTCCCTCCATATTCTTTCCCTATATTTTCCCTTTACTCCCTTGATGGTGTTTTTCTTTTCTTTATGACTGATTACAACAGTCTCCTGGCCAACTTCTCTGGCAAATTCTAGGTAACTGTAGGAGATGAAGGTTCATTTTAGAAAATGTTACATTATACTGAGTCCAGTTGAGTCATCAGTTTTATTTGTGGCATTTTCATTGGCTACTATTTCCAGAAGTACAATGTGAGGTTTAAGGTTGAAAATATAAATTTTGATGCTTACAGAGTTTGGTTCCCAAATATCTGTTTGATATATATGCTTTAAAATTCTTCAGTAAAAGTGAATTACTTCCCTTGTTGTAGAGCTGATGCGGCTGTTCTGTGTTTCTTTTCCCTGGAAAACTGGGCATTCCTTAAAGAGAACAATACCTTGCTTACAAATTGGTAAGGAGAGGTAACTCCCAAGGAGCTGAATGCAGCACAGTTTTGGGCATAGAGAAAGAAAAACTCTGATTCTCTTTGCCTTGCTACATGAATATTTCATTAGTTATTTGTGAGTAAGGCTTCAAGTAGTTCTTTTAGATCATTTGCAGAACAGAAAAGTAGAAATTATATCTGGCCCTTCCTGTATCACTCACTGAATTGTTCAACAAACCTTTGTGGAGTGGCATGAGAGCCAAACACATGTGTTAAGGATATGCCGCTGGATATCCTAAAAGAGTCTTACTCTCTTAAGGAGAAGGAGAAATCAGGCAATTAGGATGTGAAGAATGTGATGGGAATCCCCACCAGAGGCACAAGAGCCATTCAAGGAAGTTTAGAAAGCTTTCTTGACTGGAAGTTGTGGACTAAAAATGATTCATAGTGCCTCATATGATCATCCAATAAATCACTGGGAAGATTTGCTACCACTAGCTAAGCTTAGTTGTTGTTAGTTATTAAATTGTACAAAAATATTTATACCAATCACATTAAATCCAAAACAGCACATACAAAAATTTATTAGTTCCTAAACATTCATACTGTTACCTTTGTTCTTTATATTTAGTAGACCTAATATTTATGTAAAGTGGGAATATTATATCATATTTCTGGGACATGACTACATTCTGGTGTCATGAATTGAGCCATGATGTGGCTATTTGCACTACAGACATTCATGATCACAATAAACTAGCAAATTTTCCTTCCAAAGATTGTTCTTTTATCTGTCCACATGTAGGCAATGCTCCAAAATAAACAAGCCACAATGACATCTTCCTGGGTAGAAAAGGTAGAAAAGAAGTGCTAATTGATGGGCTTACCTGAGAAGGTATACCTAAAATGCCAATCAGAGGCCCTGGAAAATTTTTTAGCACACAGTGTTAAAAGAAAAATAGTCCAAGAGAAACACGGCCAATGAGTTCCCCTATGCAGGTAAGGAAGAATTTGCAGGGAAATTTTCAGGAGACCAGGAAACTGTCCCTGAATTTTCTAATAACTTAAGAAGTGTAAAAAACAAAATGTGTTTGAATCATTAATCTCTGAGGAGAGTCCATTGAATATAATCTCATTTTCTGCTGAAGTTAAAGTGAAATAAAACCTTAAGATAAGTCTCAAAAGTTAGAGATAGTCAGGAAATTTCCTTTGTCATTGAAAGGAGAAAAAAATTTCAGTCACTTTTACCAAAACAGTAAGTGCAAACTAGCCTTCTTCAGCTGCATCTCCTACAAGTGTGTTCTAAGTATTTTCATCTACCTTTCACTTCGTATTATCAAAAGGAGTCTTTTATTTTCCTGTACTATGCTTAGCATAAGAAAGAAGTGGCCTTCTTGCAAATGGGAACAGGCAAAGCCTGTTTTTCTGCACAGTGACAAAGAAATACAAGAATAGGAAATGTTTCAAGATGACTGTGTTCTTGGTAGGATACTATACATGATAACTGATGTGGAGCACACAAACTTTAAATTTACATTAACCCGAGAAAACACCACAACACTTGAATCATTGGGAATGTGATTTTCCTTTAAAAGCAAAACTAAAGTAGAATTCCAAAATTTTTTATAAATAGCATGGATAATAGTTTGTATTTTCTCTGAGTGATCTGACAGTAGCAAGAAACTGACCCACTGATGCAACATTACAAGATTTTCTGCCATGTAACAATAATAATGTATTGGTCACAGGTCACACAAAGTGTTTTAAATTACTTGGCTGTGTTGGTGCTTTTGTGGTCAGTAGGCCCAGAATTGAGTTAGTAGTGGACATATTCACTGGCAAATCTGCTCTCCCCTACAGTTTGCTCTTGTTAAGCAATCTCTCTATATCTCAGCTGTAATGTGCCATTGAAAATAACACAATTTAAGCATGGATTTAAGTGTTTCCTCGTAGATATGAAATGTTCCCTTCCCATCTTTCATGTTTAAACTGTCCACAGAATCTCTTAGACATAGCAAGATCATAAAATAAATGCTGTTTAGAATTTATGAAATACAGAGTTTTTCAGTAATATGATACTTATCATTTATGAGTGGATTTGATTTAACATTAATCCATTGTATCCATTTTACTGCATTGCATCTCTATATTACTGTAGTGTAAATCAGGTCTATCATATCACTAGATATCATTAGAGTCATTATTTTTGTATTTTATTTTGTTTTGTTTTGTTTTGGGTGTTTGTTCTGTTTTGTTGTGTTTTGGGGGGTGATTCTTTGTTTGGTACTGGGAATTAAACTCAGGACCTTGTTTTTTCTAGGCAGGTGCTATCCCCAGCTCTAGAGTTGTTGTTTTAAATGTGATTGAATATTTCACAATTGGAATTTAGTAGGGCTTATGAAATATCAATTATTTCTGACCAAAATTATCTTCTGGATTACATTTAATGTTATTTCCAATAGAATTAAATGTTACTTAGTAAAATCCATTTCATACTCTTTGATAGGAAGAAGATTGTCAACAACACAACTGAAATTCTAGAAGCAGAGACCCACTGATGCTTTTGTTCTAACCTGAGAGAATATCCACCATTTTGCAAATATCTTTTGATAGGTGTGGGTAGTCATGGAGTACTGAGGCCTACCCATTATTGTTAGTGGAGATTAGTGATTGTGGAGAGTTACAAGTGGCTGTGTCTGAAGACTTAACTACTTGCTCTACCAAGTGATTCCTTGTAGAGTACTGAAGGCAAAATGCACTTTACATAGCTCTGTGCTCCAATGTGATACATATCTGACCTAAAGCAGTGTAGTTTATTTGGGTCAGAGGAGATTGTGCTGCAATGCTATTTATACTATCTCAGCCTACGTATTTGTAGTGGCACACACCTGTGATACCAGCACTCAGGAGGCCAAAGCAGGAGGATTACTGTAAGTCCAGGACCAGTCTCAGCTATACAGTGAGCTCTATCTCAACCTGCCCACACCCAATTTAAAAGCCCTTAACAAAATAAGCTGGCAAGTGTAAACATTTTTGCCTTAAGTGGCTCTGAGAATGACTTCTACCAAGTCATTAATAAAACAGTTTTCAAAGGACAAGGTACCAATCATATGCTAAAGTAAAACATTTTAATTCGTATCCTTTGCCACTCTCCCAATATTCCATCCCTATTTATAATGTAACTCCTGACCTCACCTGATCCCAACTTATATGTATGCAGTCCCTCTACTGATGTTGCTACAACCAGAAACCTAGAACTACATTTGATGACACTGTTTATCTATTTGATGACACCATTTATCCAGAGGGATGAAGATTCCTCTTGCAAAAAAACATTGCTTTCTTATTTTTAGCTAAAATCTACATTTTATTTGCAAGTTCCTATGTTAATTCAACAATCTCTCCTATATGGAAAATGAATCACTATTTCTAAATGTACATGATGTTTATTTCCTGAATATATCTCTTCCACTACACAATCTACTTTTGTTTCCTGTTATCATCCAGTATTGAAAGCTGGGTCTGGAAATACCTCAAAAATGTTCAGATCAGACACCTGATCCTGGTCCCTCTTTCTTTTTTTCTTTTTGTGGGTACCGGGGGGTCGACCTCAGGACCTCGCACGCCAACAGGCACCCGTGCCGCTGAGCGATATCACCGGCCCCTTTTTCCTATGTGGGATCCGGGAGTTGAACTCGGACCCTCACGCTTGCAAGGCAGGTGCTTACGCTGCTGAGCCATCTCACCGGCCCCCTCTTTCTTTATTTTTTTTCTTTCTTTTATTCCTTTTTTGTGGCATCTATTATTTTTTTAAGTCTATTGGTACTATTTAGGTATACATAATGAACACATTCATTATAGGGAATTTGCATCTGGACATGATGTATCTTTATTCCTCTTTTTTCACCATTCCTATCCCCTATTTTCAAACCCCTATCACTTCCCCTTTTTACAAAACTCAATATTTGTTTTATCATTCTTTTCTCATTTTTCCTTTGCCTACCTTACTTTCCCCGCTGCATTTCACTTATCCTTTTGAACAGTTCCATCTTATTTCCATCTTATTTCCATCTTATTGTATATTTATGTTCTTATTTGCATTTTCCATTTCTCGCACCAAAGAGATAATGTAATATTTACAGGTGTGTCCTATTTATTTCACTTACGATTATGATCTCAATGTCTACCCCTTTAACTATAAATGTCTCAATTTGACCTTTCTTTATGGTTTAGGAATACTCCATTATATAAAAAATGACATTTTTATCCATTCATTAGATGATGGGCATTTTTTTTCTACTTCATTTTCCCTTCTGTTCACTGCTCTATTTCCCCCTTCTATCTCTGCTAACCACCATTATACTCTTTACCTAAGGAAAATTACATGAATACAATTTTGGGGGGAAGTTCTGAGGTTGGAACTGGGATTTGCCTAGAGATATGTCTTCACCTGTCTCTTTGATGTTTGTAAATTTTAGATAGGGACTCTTTGGAACACTACATTGCCCCAAGGTGGGCTGAAATTTTTTATCCTCCTGCCTCAGCCCACAAGATTGTCTGAATTACAGGAATGAAATAGCATACATATATAGATACACTTTTAAATATACTCTTTTGCGACAAGCAAACTGTTAACCATGCATGGGACAAATAAGATCAACAAGATTTTTTAAGAATATAACCAACAAATGTTTCCACCAGGAAGAGCTCAGAATAGTGTTCCATAAAAAGGGCAGGAGAATGTCCAGGGACTTTTAGAATCTAGCATGGCTTAACCTGTCTATTAAGACCTTGAACAGCTTTTGAGATACTAGCAGAAGGATCAGCTTCTACAATTGCATAAGTACTCCCTTTGTGCTCTTGTTAGAATGTCTAACGTCATCCTATTTTGGTGGATAACTTTCCTCATTCATTTTGCTTCTTCATTCAGGAAAGGGAGACCAGTGGAGGTACACTTTAAGGCCCAGTGGGTATTGTTAGTCAAGGCCACAATGTGTTGAATGACATCCTCTAATCCTAGGGAAGGGATAAAAATAGCAGCCAAATGATCATACCAGTGAAACACGGTTTTAGACCATGGATACTATGGTTTTGGTAAATTTGTAGGTTTGTCTATAATTCTGACAGTCCTGCCTTGTAGCCACTTAAGCCCCATATTCCATGAAGGAACTACTGTCACAGAAGAGGGTCAAATCAGGGTAAGTAAAGGATGTGTCTAGCAAGTCTCTGTCCGTGTACATATGGAAAATTACCTGTTTATTCATATATTTCAGCTTCAATTTTCTCTTTTTCTACTAGATACATGGCAGGATTTAAGGAAGAACAAGTCTTTATTTGAATGTCTGGTTCTTCTTGAAGTTGAGCCCTGCATTTAAGAAGTTAGTTGACTGATAGTCATCTGCTCCCTTTGGAAGAAAAAGTCCTGTCACATTGAAAGTCATCTATACAGTGAGATCTTTACCTAAAGATACCTTGGATCCATCCAGGGTAGCTACTGGAGCCACTGCTTTGAGGCATGCAGGCTACCCCTTTGGTACAATGTCTAATTCATTCCTCTGATTCCCTACAGGCTATTAAACAGGTAATGGATCCTGCATAAGCACTCCCAAAATGATGCCCCCTTTCAACAAAATATAAAATTGGAACAGTGTCTTGTTGGCAGGGTCTGTGTTAAGGCATTTAGATACACTGGTTTAAACTTCTGAAATGCAGTTTGGAAACCAGGCTCCCAGGTTAAAATATGTGCATGTGCTTTTGGCTTCTTTTATAAGCTTATCAGTTGGTCACACAGCCTCACCCTTTCCTGTTATCCAAAGGTGACAAAATCCTTTAAGATCTAGGAATCCCCTTACCTGTTTTAGAACCTCAGGTTTTGGGAAAGAAAGTGTTATGGCTTGTGTCTAGATATTCCTTCAAATCCTCATGCCAACCTATATATATATATTTTCCCCCACCACAGGTGCCTGAATCTACAATGTGTGATTGGTTGTGCAATGCTGGGTTTAAGGGTGCTGGGATTAAGGGTGGGTGACTGGTGATTCAGTCCACTTATTGGATGGCCACCACCTTATTCTAGTTCACTGGGTACAATATAACAAACAGAAAGAGGTTGTTTCTTTCCACTTATTTCTTTTGCAGCCTTGTGGGGGTATGGGCATTAATTGTTCTCTGACAATCCATCCTGCCTCTGAATCAGCCGATTATGGACTGAAAGCACACCAAAGTGTGAGCTACAAAATTTTCCCCCCTCTAAATTTGGGTGTCAGGTATTTTGTCTCAGCAATTAGAGAAATGTAACTAAGACAGTGTTTGTTACCAGAGTAGTTGGGTGGTATATGTGACTACACCTAATCATGTGGTTTAGGAGCCTTGGGGAATGACTTCTGGAAAGTGTTTGGATAGACTTAGAGATGCAGTCTGAAAATGTAACACTGGAATGCCTCAGTCTGTACTCTATGGAAGATTCTGCTCAGAGCTCAGAAGAGCAGAAAGCCAGTAAAAACAAGGCTCAGGAGGTTTCTGAGGGGAAGCACACACTCATTGCCTGCTGTACTCTGTGAGATACGTGTTATGGCTTAACACAGAGTTTGTTTGCATTTTGCACATGTCCAGAGACTTTGCCTGGACAAAGATTAAGTGTCATAGACCAGTAAATCCAGCAGAAATAATTTCAAGGCAGTCTAATGTTATGGCCTCTACCCAACCACTGTTAAGGTCTTTTAGCCAGAAAAAATGTTGAGGATGAAAAGCAAAGAAACCAGCAGAATGATTTAAAATGTTTTGTGTTTGGCCATAACAGAAGTACCAGGGGCTGGTGAGATGGCTCAGCGGCATAAGCACCTGCCTTGCAAGCGTGAGGGCCTGAGTTCGACTCCCAGATCCCACATATGAAAAAGGGGCCGGTGATATCGCTCAGCGGCACGGGTGCCTGTTGGCGTGCGATGTCCTGAGGTCCACCCCCGGTACCCACAAAAAAAAAAAAAGTACCAGAAAAGCTGTGGACTGCATAATAGATCAGAAGAGATCTTGACTGCTGAGAAGGAACAGGAGAACAGAGATGACCTGAGGTCATCGCAATAAGAATGACTTCCACAATTTCAACTTCAAACTGCAAAATATGAAAAACTTTGCTTTGAGAAAACAGTTCCAGAGCACCAAGTTCCAGTATGGTGACATCATAAAGAATTTGTTCCTTGGAATTGGGTTCAGAGTGCTCACCAATCCAGGTATTCAACTCCATCAGCCAAGAGAGAAGGAAGCTGGGTTCCTGCTCCAGCTCACAGCAGAATTTGGCATCATCCACCTAACACTGCTCATATGTGCACCCAGAATCAAAGAGTTGTGGGGTGAAGAAGTATTCCACTCAGATTTAAGAAACAGGGCAGGCAGGTCAGGCAGTACGCACTTGTGGGCAGTGTGTGAAGCTGTGAGTTTGAAACAGACAGTGCAGTGGACATCACAGAATTTTGGAAAAGCCAGAAATGTGGATCATCTGAGAAAAACTACAAAAATGTAGCAAAGCTGGCCCCAGAGATAAGCCAGGGGAGCTACCAACACTGGCATTAACACAGGGATAAAGACACAAAACTCTTTTTGGAGTTCACACCTTGCCACAGGTTCCTGGAGATGCTGGAAATGGAATTGTGGGATTTAACATTGCCCATCCTGGATTTCAGATTTGCTTTGTACCCCTCTGTTCATAAGTTTGGGAACATTAATATCTATCTCTCACCATTGAATGTTGGAGGTGTTTAACAGTTCATTTGTACAGTGGCTCAGGGCTAAAAGTTTGCCTTAAATCTGAAAAAGGAGTGTGGCCTTGGAGTTTTTAGCAAAGTTGATATTGTTAGGATTTTGGCAAGTTTTGGAAATGTAGGAAATGCCTTTCGTGTAAAGTGAAGTGCAGGGGTCTTTGAGAGGCTGGGAGCAGAATGTTTTCATTTCTGTCCACATGTCCCACATAGCCTCATATTTCAGTCAGGGCTGAATCTAGAGTGTGTGATTCTAGGATTATGTGTTTGTGCTTAGTAAATCCATCCACTTATGGGTTTGGCATGATAGTGACTAGGATTAAGGATGTGAGTGCTAAATCCACTCTACACCAGGTATCCTTCATAAAATATGAGACAGACAGAAACCTCCTTTGTTGCTGTTGTTATCGTATGGGCACCATGAATTGTTTTCATCTGGAGTGACCCTCTGCCAGGCCACCTTGTCTCCATGCCAGTCTATTATGGACTGAAACCACTACAAATAAACCTTTCCTCCATAAACTTTGGGCATCAGGTATTTTGTCTCAGCAAGGAGAGAAATGTAACTAAGTCATTCCCCAATGGTTTTAACCATCAGAGAGGGATTTTATGCCTCAGGAATCTATGTATATTTCATAAAGAATACCCAAATTAATTTGTCACAAATGTTCTGGTCTTTTACTCATTTTAAGAATACTCTTCTCAGGTGGCACATACACATTTCCCCTTAGTCAAAAGATCTACTCACAGAACTAACTGAGAACATAACCCAAAACCTTGATGTTACTTCATGTTATGTTGGAGTGGGAATAATATGAGGGATTAATGGCCTTGGGAAGAAAATGTTGCCAAGAGATAATTATATCCTACTCACAAATGTCTTTGACTCCAATTCCACCAGCCAGAGCACATGACTTTTGTAAACTTCAATTATAGGGAGGTACAGTATTACTTGATGTAGAAAATGCTACACAGTTTCTGTGGGAGAGCTCTTGCCTGATAAGGAGCCACTCCTCCTAGATAGCATAAAATACGATGACAGAGGTGCTCTCTATTAAATCTTTAATGACAGGGAGCATCATGAAAGGGTGAAAAAAGCAGATTGTGGAAAGTAGCCTCTCCCAAACTATCTTCCCAGGTCTGCATAAGCAATTCCTGAAGAAAACCCTCCCTCAGAAAGGCAGTCATGTCCATTCTAACTGATAAGTGAGACAGGTCCAGCAATTCCCTACTGAGAATATACTCCCTTGTAAACACAATGCTGTGTAGAATCACCAATAAAATCTACAAATGGCACCTGTAAATAAATTTTCCAACATCCTGACATCCTGAGATACACAGGATATTGTTCCTTTCAACATTAAGATACAATTGGCTGCTAGGATGACTAACTGCCTCTTTTCCTCTGCTTACTTCATGACACAAATTGTATAAAAGGAAAACCTCCTTTTGATCAGCATGCACCTCTATTTTGAACATTATTTTGCTAGTGCAGTGCACCTAATAGAATCCTTCAGTTTAAAACATCGGTCTCTTCAGTCTTTTTGAATTATCCCAACTCTGTAATCTGTCTTAATTAAGGATGCCCTGGATTAAGATGTGTTGAACAACCCAAGGCCTTGCAACAAAATATCATTTCCTCTTACATTCTTAATTCCCCTGAAGTACATGTTAAAAAGAAATTTTTACTACATTTTTGCTTCCCTTTTTCAGTCTGTCTCTTTCTTCACTTTCCCTCCCTTGAGCTCTCTCTTTCACTTATTGTTTTGTCTCCTCTCAAATTTTGTTGAAATATTTGTGGTTCCTTTTATTCCCCTGAATTCATGGTTCCTTTTATTCCAAATCCTGGAAATTTGCCCTCATAATTATAATGGAAACAGGTTGAAGCTCTGTAGATAATTATTCCAGTGAAGTCCCCCTTGAAAGTCTCCTTCATCTGCAGAATATGACCTCAATTCATATGTGCCTACAGAGTCCTTAGTATGAAAAAATCCCACCTGTCTTCCAACAAATGCCTATGAATTGAGGTAGATATTCTCTGTGAAGCCAATTAGATAAAGGCATTCAGAATATAGACTGACCACCCACAGTGAAAACAAGTTACCAGAGGAAGAACTTTCAAACAGCTCATCTTCCAGTGACAGAGATAGGACACAAGTGTCTCTGATGTTCCTTTGGACATTTTTTATAAGTATCTGGGTCTGGAATTTCCATACGGAAACTGTGTGCCAGAGGTGGTCCCACAACATTACATGGGTCTAAAATCTAGGCCATACCTAGGGTCTAAAATCATCTCCTGTTTCAACCCCATATTTGACACAGTCTGATTAACTCAAAGCTTTGCTCAGCACAGGTCTCCATGGCAACTTCTATCATTGTGAGTCACCTCTCCTTAGGCAAATGTAAGTCACAATTCCTAGAGACTTGATCATGATGATGGTGTACCACTGACACCCAAGACCTGTCACCTGGTGAGATACAGCCTCCCTCTCTGCTGAGCAAAATTTGGGGTCCAGCCCTGAATTTTACCCACAGATTACACTCCCAGCAATTCCACTCATTCACTTTGTTTATTATACATACCATACCCTATAATATTGGCTTTATCTTGTCATGTTGTGAACCAAGATCAATATCCTCTGAGATGGAGGGTAAGGTGACAACATTGTATTTTGCCTATGAGCCCAAGAGCCCTTCTGCCAATCAAATGATGTGACAGCGTGCACAATGAGTCTAATTTGTGCCATAGGAGCTTGGCCAGGAAGCCTACTGTATAGGTTATTTTCTTGATGTTTCCCAGGCTGAAGGGAGCCTGGATCCCAGGGGGTGACACACTAGGCCCCTCCACCAGTGTATCTGGGTTGCACCTGCATTGCTTGGATGGGAGTAGTTGAAACTTCCTGTGAAGTGAACACTGGCCAGTTACATGCTGGACTAGAAGTACAGGGAGGAGGCTTACATGGCTAAAATACACACACCCAAGCTGTGTGTCCTCTGTTTGTCTTATTTTTTCTGTTGATGTCCAAAATTTTGGCAATTTGCTCATATTAAAACAGAACTCAGAGATAATCCTAGCCTTTCTCTCCTTTGTACAACACTCCCACCTTCAGGCAACAATGTCTCTGGCAGCCTCTTCCTCAGAAATGAGGACTGGTACACTGGTGCATTGCTTTTCTCACTCATAAAGTAGACACATCATGCAGTTCTGTCATGGGAATCTCCTCCCTTAGAAGAGCAATACCATGTACCATAACCAATAAAATTAACAAATGAGTATTTCCACAAGCTTCACATCATCCTAAGATCCTGAGATGTGCAGGATGTGTTTTCTTTTCAACACTAATATAGGGTTAGATGCTAGGACCACTAATTGCCTTTGTTTCACATCTGTATCTCTACCTGCTTGTTGCCATATATTGTATAAAAGGGGATGACATCTTGATCCAGTATCCAGCCTTGTTTTGAGCATTTCTAGCATCTGAGAAAGTGCACCATTAATGAGTCATCACAAAAACCATCCTAGTCCATCCAGGGTTTTGAAATTTAAAAAAATATTTTCTGGAAGACACTAAAGACATGGAGATGACAGGTTTGTGGTGTACTTCTGCCTGTTGGCTGGCAGCTTGCAACCTAGGGAAGACCCACCTCTGGTACCATCAAGTAAATCTTAGATTGGAGAGGTAACTGTCTATCTCAGATCCCAGGAAATTCCCTTTCCCAGCAGAGCAAAGATGACATAAAGAGGGTCAGTACTACTCAAGAAGAGTACCCTAAAAGACAACAGTAACATAAGTGGACCCAAGAGGAAAAACCTAACCTGTTAGGATTGAAAGGGAGACTGATCACCTCCTAGAGAGCACCTCATAATCTCACCAGGCCTAAAATCTGACTGCACCACTGAAGTAGAAATACTGACCTAACCGCAGCCACTTTGTTCAATAAAGTCACAGTCAATCTGTTCTCTGCCACTGAACTCAGCTAAATCATAGAATTTTCATCAAATTAAAGCTTCTGTGAATGTACTAAAAACAACTTTGCTACATACAACTATGCTCACCACAAGATATACATTGTACCATAACTTTCAACTAAAGCTTACCTCATTCTAGTAACTTCTGTTTGTCACCCTATAAAAATGGCAAGCTCTCTGTAATCAGCACCTCAGACGTTGGAGATTACTCCTCTGGGGTCCACTAGCACCAGCAAAAATTACCTTTCTTCTCCTGAACTCCTGGCTACTGCTGAGGCATTTGTTTCTAAACAACAGTTTCTGGAGTGTTGGGCTGGGAAATAAAAAAAAAAAAAAAGAAAGAAAGCTAGAGCCCAGCATGGCCCTTGCTGTGGGTCATGGAGACAGGTCTCCCTGCTCCACATTTGGCAGCACTCAGGCAGCATGTGCACCCAGTGACTTCTGAGGTCCCCTCTGCAGCCTCCAGGATGCTGACTGGAGCACCACACCTCCATCACCAGCTCGAAAGGAGAACAACATGAAACCACCTGGACTTCTGAGTCATGGTAAGGTCATCCTGGGTTCTTTCAGTAGTCAGCCCTGTCCCAGCAGACAGAAGGGCAGCTTGATCACCTCCTAGTCAGTTTTTGTTTTCTGGGTGGAGGGTGGAATGTTTTAACCTCTGAATGAATGTGTGAGTGAATGTACGACACCCTTGGTGAATCCAGCTGCTTCAAGTGTTCTCGTCTGTGACTCTGCAGCTTGGGCTACGGAGCTGAAGTGGGCTTGTCCTGCAGGTACAGAGTCTGTCATACACCTCAGAGGCAACTCACACCCCTGTAATACGGGCCACTGACCAGGTCTGGAATCACGGCTGCACCTATTGCTAAGACAGACCTTTGTCCCTGATGGTGGAGTGGCCAGGCAGGTGTCTGACTGGTCCTCTACCAAAGAGGGCACCACAACTTTGTCTGTCTTTTGCATCACCAGAAAAGGGAACACCATATACATGTAGAGAATCAGAATGGGATCTAATTAGCCAAAGCTTATAATTCTGGCATGCATCCTAAATAATTTTTAAAGAGGACATTTTCTGGCGATTATGGAGTTGAAATGAAATCAAACTAGCTCTGTGCCTGACCAGACTCCCTTACAAAATCCCATCCTTCCTGAGGATTCTTCTGTCACAGATTATTCACCCCTTATTGTGCCACTGCTGCTGCTGCCAACACTTAGTGTTCCATTGGCCACCCTCCGCCTTCCACTCTGACTCATCTGCTCCCAGCCAGTTGAACCAGTTCCAGTCACCAGTCCTTCTGTTGTTCCTGACTCATCAGTTCCCAGCCCTCTTCTAGTTCATATGATACCATGCTGGGCTGCCCTCTCCACCCCTAACTCCAGACATTCCAATCAGGCATTGCATGCATTCAGCCAGAGACCTTCCCCTGTGAGCCTTCTGCTTTACAGCTGCCCTTACACACCTATCCTGGTCAGATAGCCCACTTGGGATGACTGTCATTAACTCCTTCTGACTCTGTTCAACACTGAGAAACATCACACATTTTGATTGAGGCAAAAAGAAAAACTGATAAAGAAGGAGGTCCCTCCATGAACTGTCAGCCCTGAGATGTTGATTGCCATGACCTTTCCCAAAGGCTGCTCCACCTAGGAATACAACACCCTAGCAAAAAAGAAAAAAAAACAATCCAAATATAGCATCAAGCCCTTCTCACATGAATCAAAGAGGGGGTAAAAAGCCCATGAATATGTCCAAAGTCACTACTGTTACCCAGAAGCCTGATGAAAGCCCTTCATATTTTTGTGAGAGACTCTGTGAAGCCTGCAGGGTCTACACTCCTTGTGACCTGGAGGCCCCAGAAAATCTACAGATGGTAAATGCAGCCTTCATTGCACAAACAGCACCATATATCTGCAAGAAAATTCAAGGTGGTACCCTCGAACCAAATACCAATGTTCAAGATGTAAGGGATACAAACACTGGCAAAAAAAAAAAAAATCACTAAGACTAAAAGATAAGGATTCACACAATCTTCAACCTGGATCAGATGACAATCCTTTCATCAGTCTGATGGGCTCAGACTAGGACAAAACTGGCTTCCTTCTTCAGCTGGGTCTTCAGGATCCCAAAGTCTATGTCCATACTTGGGGCCATCCTGACTTACCTAGTAGAGAGTGGAACAGAACACTCTGTAGTTACCCAACCTATTGCTTGTCTGTATGAAAAATGGCTTACTATCACTGGAGCAGCTAGAACTCTTGCCTCTCACCCCTTCTGCTAGGCATGAACTTGAAACCTGGGAGGACATCAAATCACACATGAATTCCCCTACTTGCCAGTGTGTCCACTGTCGCTTTTGGGGAAAGACATGCTATGTCGGTTAGAGGCCACCATCACCTCTCTGGGACATTCTGCTTCTCTGTCCAGTCTAGCTACACAACCACATTTCCCATGTGCCTTCATGGTCCCACCCAGAAAAAAAAATGACAATCAATGGACACACACAGATGAAACCAACCCAAAAATTCTTAAGACTCTCTTTCTCTGAGTTTGGGCCATCAACCACCTGCCTCTGATTGTGAAACTCCATCCAGGGGCAATCCCCACACGCATCAAACAGTGCCCCCCTCCACAAACGGCTAAACTAGGGATTCAACCATACATTCACACACTTCAGAACCATGGAATACTCATAGACTCTCAATCATGCTGGAATACACCTCTCCTGTCTGCAAAGAAGCCGAATGGGGAATACCATCTAGTTCAGTATCTCTGAGATATCAGTGCCATCATTCTGCATTCCCAAACCCCTATACTTTCCTCAATTTTCTGCCACACACATCCTGGTGCTATACCTGCCTGAACCTAAAGGATGCCTTCTTCTGCCTTTGTTTGGCTCCTTTCACCAGCCCATCTTTGCCTGTAAGTGGGAAGACCCCAGTACTGGAGTCAAAAGTCAACTGACTTGGATTTGGCTCCCCCAGGAATTAAAAAACTCACATATCCTCCCTGGAAAAGCTCTTACATCTAATCTGGCTAGTTTCCCAAGCAAAAAATATCACCACACCCTCTTCCAAAATGTTGATGATCTCCTTTTCACTAGTGGCATACAAGCTGCCTGCTGAGGTGGGGCACAAAAGCTCTGTTGCAACATCTGACAGAAACTGGAAAAAGGCACAAATCTACAAACAAAAAGTCAGATACCTGGGGTTTGATGTAAATCAGGGACACTGTGCCCCTGGACCAGAAAGAAATAAAACTTCTCCATTGCAACCACAAGAAGAAACTCCACAAATTCTTTGGAGCTGCTGGCTTCTAAGGAATCTGGATCCTTGAGTTCACAGAAAAAAGCAAGGTCCCTATACTGTCCTGTCTGGAAAAAAAGCTGACACCTTTGACTGGAACCCAGAACAAGAAAATCCTTCAATGACATTAAAAAGGGCCACTTTACAGCCCCAGCTTTGGGAATTGCAGATGTAACTCACCCATTCAACTTTTTTTTTTATAAACAATGGCATGTGACTTCAAACATGCTTACTCAAATAATCACCTCCTGGAAGCATCAAGTGGCCTAACTGTCCAAACACTAGGATTCAGTCACTAAGGGCCAGCTCACTTGTCTCTGTGCTCTAACAGCCACTGCCCTTTTGATGGAGGGAGCTGACAAAGTCACCTTAGCGAAGACCTAACTGTCCAGGTGCTGTGTGCTGTACTGGACTTCCTGAATAGCCATGTATATCACTGGCTCTCCAAAAGCCTGGCCACCCAGTACCAAGGACTCTTATACAAAAGTCTTCACCTGACTCTTGTGGTGAAACCACTTAATCCTGCCAAGTATCTGTCTACCAAGCTGGGCCCTCCAGACCATCACTGCCTGGCACTAACCACTAAGATGTTCTCAAGGTGACCAGACTTAAAGATGGACCCCATGACAGATGTTGATAATGCCCTCCTTATGGATGGAAGTAGCTTGTTAGGAATAGAGTCCAACATGCTGGATATACTGTGTTTACCTTGGATGAAGTTATTTTGCCAAAGCTCTCCTACAAGTATGCTTTGCACAGCAAGCTGAACTTTACCATTATACAGGACCTCAATTGGTCTAAGACCAAAAAGTTTAACACCTACATGGACTCTAGGTATGTCTTTGCTATAGTTCATTTTCACAAACTGAGTATATATAATTATATATTTATATTATATATTTATATAATAAATATAATTATAAATATAATAAATATATTATAAATATAATAAATATAATTATATATTTATATTATAAATAAATATAATTATATTGCATTATATATATAAGAGTATACATAAAGAGTATATATATATATACACACACACACTCACACACACACATATATGAGAGAGAGTGGGGGCGATTTCTCACAGCAGAAAAACAATCATTAAAAACAGAAAAAGAAATTCTACTGCTTCTTGCTGCTGTCTGGAAACCACCAAAGTGGCAATCAAAGGGACATCAAAAAGTGAAAAGTCTCATCTCCTTAGAAAACAATAAAGCAGATATAATTTAAAAGGAGGTGCTGAAGGAGAATCCTGGGACAAAAACTCCATATGAGGGAACCAGGATCTTCTAATGGACATTCTTACTGGTAATTTATGGAAGTCAAAAATTAATTCCCTGCATATACAAAAAGAGATGACTGGGCAAAATAATCAAACCACTAAGGGACCCAGTCCCTGGTGCACATTCCCAGATGGACCAATTGCTATCCCACAAAAATGGTTTATGCATGCTTCAAAAACACCACATATTTTTCCCAGTCTGTGGATTGTCTTTTCACTCTGTTGGTACTTTCCTTTGTTTGAAAGCTTTTGAATAAAGTGAGACCCACTTATAAAGTGAGTTCTTTGTAGTACTTCCTATTTGGTCTTGGTTTTATTCATCAAGACTTTGCTACACTATATCTTCGAGATTTCTACCTATTTTCCCTTCCAGTAGATTTAGCGTTTCTGTTTTAATATTAAGATTTTTGAATGATTTTTTTTTTTAGTGCGGGTACCGGGGGTCGAACCCAGGAACTCGCACTTGCCAGCAGGCGCTTGTGCTGCTGAGCAATATCACCAGCCCTTTTTCCTTTGTATATGGGTACCGGGAGTCAAACTCAGGACCTTGAGCTTGCCAGGCAGGCACTTATGCCGTTGAGCTATCTCACCGGCCCTGAATGATTTTGACCTGTTTAGTGCATGATGATAAACATGGGTCTAGTTTTAGTCTTTGTTATGTGGAAAGCCAGTTTTTCTAGCACCATTCTAATAGTGCTAGAGAGAAGCTATCTTTCTTCCAGTGAACATGCTTGGCCCCTTTGTCAAAGGTAAGGTGGCTGAGTATGTTTGGAGTTGTTTCTGAATCTTATACTCTGTTCCACTGATCCTCAGGTCTGGATTTTTGCCAACATAACGTTGATATTATCACAGGTAGTTTTGTACTATAATTTCAAGTCAGGAATTGTAATTTCTTCTAACTTGCCTTTGTTGCCCAGAATTGTTTTTGGTTTTTTAGGTCTCTTTTGCTTCCAAATGAATTTTAGGAATATTTTATCTAATTCTGTGAGGTATGCTAGTGGTATTTTGATTGTGATTGCATTAACTATCTATAACAATTTTGGAAGTATGGACATTTTCACTATGTTGGTTCTTCCTATCCATGAGGAAAGGATATCTTTCTATTGTCTGATAATCTATTTGATCTCCTTTATCAGAGTATTGTAATTTTCAATGTATAGATGTTCTACTTCCTTTGTTAGATTGATTTCTAAGTATTTCATTTATTTGGATGCTATTGTGAAGGGTGAGGTTTCCCTAATTGCTTTCTCTGTGAGTTTGTTGCTTATGTAGAGAAATACTATTGGATTTTGAGAGTTGACTTTGTGTCCAGCTATGTCACTAAATTTGCATATTTCTATAAGTCTTTTGGTGGAAATTTTGTGGTCTTCTATGTAGAGTATCATGTCATCTGCAAATAATGATAATTTAACTTTTTCCTTTCCTATTGTCATTCCTTCTATTTCTCTTTCATTTCTAATTGATCTGGTTGATGTTTCCAGAACTATATTGAATAGAAATGATAGTGGAAATCCTTGTCTTTTTCCTGATTTTAGAGTGAACACTTTCAATTTTTGACCATTTAGTATGATGTTAGCTGTTGGTTTGTTATAGATTATCAGAGCTGATGTACAGACCATCTATTCCAATTTTCTGTATTTTTTTTTTTATCATGATTGGGTGTTTGACAGTCAAACACTTTTTTCTGCACCTCTTGAGATGATCATGTGACTTTTGTCTGTGGTTTTGTTAATAAGGTGTATTACATTTATCAATTTACTTATGTTGAACCATCTCTTCATTCTTGTTATGAATCCTGCTTGGTCATGGTATACAATCTTCTTGATGATTTGTTGCATTCTGTTTGCCAGCATTTTATTAAAAATTTTGCATCTATGTTCATTAAGGAAATTGGACATTGTATTGTTTCCCTAATGTGAGAGGCTGAAAGAGTAAATAAGATACAAAATGTACAAAATATACTGTGAAGTGGGAGGAAACTTTTCAAAAAGACAGAAAATTAGGGCCAGTGAGATGGCTCAGTGGCGTAAGTGCCTGCCTTGCAAGCACGAGTGCCCAAGTTCGACTCCCAGATCCCACATACGAAAAAAGGGCTGGTGATATCGCTCAGCGGCATGGGTGCCTGTTGGCGTGCGAGGTCCTGAGGTTGACCCCCCGGTACCCACAAAAAAAAAAGACAGAAAATTAGATGGAGAAAGGAGACAAGAAGAATTGGGAAAGAAAAAGATATAGATAGATAGATAGATAGATAGATAGATAGATAGATAGATAGATGATAGTTAAGATAGTTATACTAGTAATTTCTCTTAGTTCATTGAAAAGAAAGTTTCTGCTAATATTTTGGTCAATTTTTATGCTGTATCTTGTACTCTGAGTAACTACCTTAAAGATGATAATACATTATCTATTAACCATTGTTATTCTCCTATTATCTTGTTTTGAAATTATTTTCTTTCTAAAATAAAATTTAAATAAAACACAATATAATCCATAGAGAAAAAGAAACAGTCATGAATGAGCTCCTAGACTACTACTATTACATCCCACACCTGGCCAGCATCTGCTCCACTGTCTGCCAATAATGTCAAACCTGCACTCAGAATAATCTGATTCAGACATCTCAGCCTGCTCTGGGATCCAGCTGACTAGAACACCACCTTTTAAAGACATACAAGCAGACTTCACAGAAATCAAACCCCAAAAATGTACAGATATCATCTGTCCTAGTCTTTACTTTCACTGGTTGGGTAGAAGCTTTCCCCACCTGAACAAAAAAAATTCCCTGAGTTCTGTTGAGCATTGCTCCAAGAAATTACTCCCAAATATGGACTCCCTCTGTCCACAGGATGTGACAATGGCCCAGCCATTGTGACAGATATTGTTCAAAACATTAAAATTCCCCTAATAAAATAAAACCTGCATACTGTATATCAGTCTCAGAACTCTGGAAAGGTGAAACAGTGCCGGTGAGATGGCTCAGTGGCGTAAGCGCCTGCCTTGCAAGCGCGAGGGCCCGAGTTCGACTCCCTGATCCCACATACGAAAAAGGGGCCGGTGATATCGCTCAGCGGCACGGGTGCCTGTTGGCGCACGAGGTCCTGAGGTCGACCCCCCGGTACCCTCAAAAAAAAAAAAAAAGAACTCTGGAAAGGTGAAACAGATAAATACAGACTGGGAGGACAATCTTTACCTGCCATGAAACCAAAAGCCACATGTACTGACCTTCCTTTGGTCATTTATCATGATTAATGCTCACATGGGCCCACATGATTCACCTCCACAGCTGTTAAAGTTGAGGTGATCTAGCCCTTGGATACATCACATCCACATCAAGAGAGCCCACCCTGCCATCACTGAGGATTGGGAGGCATCATGTGATCTAGACAACCCCTTGAGGACCACCCTCCTTTGCCAGAGAACTCCATGCCCTGCTCCTATCACCCATGGAAACTGACAGGTTTAAGCATGGCCAAAGTTTGAGGATACCAAACTTGCAATATTTTACTGGCTTACCCCTTCTTCCTGGGACTCCTTAAAACTCTAACCTTGCTTTTTATTATAGGACTCTGGACTGTCACATACACTGACTGGGCAAACTAGAAAAATACATGTTTTTACTGCTATACTTATTGTCAGTCAGAATTGGTTATCCTCAGCTGCTTCCAGGGGAAATCAGGACACCTAATCCTGAAAGGATGACTTGACTTATTACCTTGTTTTCCAGTCCTAAACCTGGTGGCCTAAATCAGGCCTGTCAGATTCTAGCTGTGCTCTTTCTAGTATCCCCAAGTTCCTGTCAGGCTACTCTCTCAGTCAGGCCACCCAAACCAAATCAACAGTTCAAGGCATGCATCATAGGAACTATAAACACTGGCCCCAATATAGGCAGTGCTCCAGAATGTACATCCCCTAGAAAGCTCACTGACTTAGCCCTAATTCAGCCCCAGGATCTCATTACTACATATGCAGATGTATGATGGTCTTAGGGACATTTAAAAGCCAGAATTGATGGCCAGTGAGATACACACAACTCTCCTGTTTCTGGTATGGCCTGGTATATACATGCATGTCTACCCAAGAATTCACAATGGTATGGCTGAGAACACTGCTGCCTTCTGCTTTAAATCAGAGCCAAACAGCAGCATACACTGAGAATGCCTATTCAGTACCAAGGACTTTGGTACACATGCACTCTGAAAAGGAGTAAAGCCCATAGGTAAACATGATGTAGACTATATCCTGATAACCCCTTTCCCTGTAGCTAGTCCATGTCAAAGCCCTGGGAGCCCCAGTCATTTGGAGTTGCAAACTGCACCACATGCCCTACTTTTCCATATTTTCCAAAGTGTACAAGAGTGATAGACAAAAACCAACCCTGTCATCTTCATCAAATGCAGCAGAACAAATTGGTTACATCATAATAGACTGACTTTATGTCATGGCTGCCTCCATCTTTTCTTCACAGAGCTGAAGCACACCTTATGGGCAAAACTCCTCTAGCTTATTGAGGCCTTCGACCCATGGGCTCTCAAAATCATCCTTGCAGATGATAGGCAGACATTCCAGAGGGCACAGCCAGAACCCCATTCTCTCTGTCTAGGACTCACACACAACAGAGTGTTCTAGCACTTGGTAGATAAAAACCAAGAGGTGTGCACTGCTCTAGCATCAAGTTCTAGGTTTTAGAGTACCAGGGGAATCCTGGGCCTGCCACCCTGAGTCAAAACAGCAGAACAAATAATTCTGTAAAATCATTGGTAATCCTAAACTGCAACTCATACTAGGGAGACACTCAGATCACTCATGCCTGTAACCATGCCAATAGCTAAATCAAACATCATAGGAAAAATTACTGACTCTAGGTTCTTTATGCTCATGTTCTCTGACAGTCAGACTTGCCAATAGGCGGACATTCCAGAGAACACAGGCAGACACCATGCCCTGAATCTCATCGACTCCAAAACAGTGAGATTTCTAGTTCATGGCAGCTACAAACTGTTTGAACCCTTACTGAGGATCCATGTTGGGGTGCATTTTAAGCCCTGTGTTTACCCTTCTTTGGAATTGAATAATGCATGAGAAGCGTAACTCCTCTTCCATGTGGAGTCTTTATGTCCATGCACTCTGAAAATCAGTACAGCAGATGGGCAGACACTTAGGAGAGCACAGACTGACTCTATGTCCTGGAAGTCATCCACACCCTAGCATAGATGGATTGAACCCTTTGCAGTTTCAAAGTTAACAGGATGCCCTCTCTTTCCATTCAGCCCAATGTGAAGAAGTGTGTCAAGGCAAATCTCAGGCTGAAACTCATTTGAATCTTCAGGATGCACCTGTGGTATCAATTGGAATTCTACCTCTTTTTGCAACAGAGCTGAATTACTCATGATCATCAGAGTTGCTATTCAATATAGAGAACTTCTAGCCAGCCATTCACTCTGCCATTTAGTACTGCAGAAAGGCAGACATTCTAGAGATCTCAGCCAGACCCCATTGATTCTATCCAGTGATTCTACCAAAACACAGAGAGCTCTAGCTCTGTAAAGTCACAAACTGCATCCCATGAGATGTCCTTCTTATCTATAACTTGTATGGACAGTAGCGTGTCAAGGAAAATCCAAGCTAGAAAACTTCATTGAAGTCAGCAGAATGAATGTGCAACATGTTTAAAACCTCTAACCTAGGGCACATAGGAGCAAGATCTTCAGAATCCTGTTGACTCCTGATTATCACCAGAGCTGAATCACACTCTAGTGACCAAACTTCCACTCACCAGAGAAGCCTTACAAACATGCACCCCAAAAATAGGCAGACAGTTCAGATAGCACAGTTCATCTGCATTCCCTTCATTCTGTTCCATACCTGCACACCAAGAGCTCTAGCATCTCACTTTAAGTGAAAACCTGTACATTATCAATGATTCTGACATTCCCTCTGACTGGTCTTAGGTACCTATCTTTACTGGCTAGAATTTACCCACTCTGTACTACCAAACTTTAAAGGCTCTTAATAATACCTTTTCTGCAATTCAACATGAATCCCTCCATGTATCACTAATAAAATTTCTCTGTTAAATATTATTTATATTATGGTGCCTAGACAATGGTATGAAGCTTGGCTCCTTACCAATCCTATACCCAATTGTATCAGAGTTCCTGCTGTTGAACAAATTACTTTAGCATATATCCATATAATACAAAAGTGTCTTTGAGGCATTTTTACTTGCTGCCATTATAGCAGAAATAGCACTGGGAATTACTTCAGCCACAGGAGCAACTGCCTTGACTCACTCTATAGAATTATGAATAATAGTTTAGAGAATATTACTGCAAATTTACTGACTCAAACTAATGTTGATTAAAAAGATTCTGCAAAGATTTGATGCCCTTGGGGCAGCTATTGGTTGGATCAGTGAGCACCACTAGGTCCTGTGGTCATTTTTTGTGTTTGTGTGTGTCCCTGGGTATTACTCAGTATGCATTACTGCTATTTCTTCAAATCATTCTGAATCTTGGGATGAGACCCAAAACATTCTCCATGGTGGTTTTCATATAAATCTAGACAGGGAAACTACTGTATCCAGGGCTGACTTCAGGCCCAACTTCACAAGCTTCAATCCAGAGTTGCAGCATTAATTTAGATAATCTCAATATTTTCTTTTTTTTTTGTGGGAACTGAGGGTCGACCTCAGGACCTCATGTGCCAGCAGGCGCCCGTGCCACTGAGCGATATCACCAGCCCTTTTTTTGTATGTGGGATCCAGGAGTCAAACTTGGGCCCTCGCACTTGCCAGGCAGGCGCTTATGCCACTGAGTCATCTCACCGGCCCATCTTGATATTTTCTACTGGCACAGTTTTAGGAACTCTTACCTTAGTTTCAGTCTACACACATGGTTCTTGATTGCTACTGGAAAAATTTTCTCTTCATTCTTCCTTACAGTCTTGAGAACTTTCTGTACACTATTTAAATGGGCACTGTGTCCTGAGCAATGATGACCTTTCAGCACCAATCCAAATATGCCTCCCCTTTTCACTTTATCCCTCTTTTGCAGACCCATGTACAAAACAAAAAAAGGGGACATGTGGGAATATTGACCAGAGGTATGTATGAGATGAATTTGCAGAGATAAGGGAATTTTTGTGATCACAAGACCCAAACCTCTCAGAATGCATAGTTAGAGATTAGTAGATAGCCTAAAGGGCCACAAGTTCATGTAAGATTAAAACACATGGGCTCAAGAAATGTATGTCCTGGATCTTGTCATCCCCAAACTGATTTATTACTTACACTGGCCCTAAGATCAGTGATATAGCAAAACACCCTGTCCTCCCTGTTTTGTTCTACATGAATTTCTACATAGGTGCCATTCTTTGTTCTTTATCCTTGGTTCCTGATTTTATCATTACAAAGCCATAGAGGCTTCAGATTGGGGCTTATTCATGAGACTGTTTCATGTTTAGGCATCTCAATTAAGGCAGACTTTCTGGGCCCTCTTGGAAGTTAAACTGGACATAGACTCTGAGTAATCTCTCATTATTTATGTTGTGCCATGGTTGAGAACTGTGATAATTTTATTTCTTTTACTTGCCTGATTAGTATTGCTACACTTGCATTTACTACATTTAACCAGAGGAGCGATAGTGGACAATCTTTCCTTCTTTCTTACTTTAGAAAATATCTTACAGCTTCTCCCACCCAATATGATATTGGGCTAGGTTTGTCATAAATGGATTTATCAGTTTTACATAAGTTCTTTCTACACCTATTTCAGGGTTTTACTATGAAAGAATGTGGATTTGTTAAAGGCAGTTTTTGCATTTGTTGAGAAAACCATATAATTTTTTATTTTTCTTCTATTTACAAGATGCATTGCATTCATTTTTCTTCTTTTTTTTTTTTTTTTTTTTTTTTTTGTGGGTACCGGGGGGACGACCTCAGGACCTCGCGCGCCAACAGGCACCCGTGCCGCTGAGCGATATCACCGGCCCCTTTTTCGTATGTGGGATCCGGGAGTCGAACTCGGGCCTTCGCGCTTGCAAGGCAGGCGCTTAAGCCGCTAATTGGTAGAGAAGTAAGATTTTTTAAATGAGTAGTTGCAGTCTCTTTCCAAGTTTCTTTTTGAGAGTTTTCATTTGTATGTTCTTTACAGGGATTTACTTGTAGTTTTCTTTTTTTATTTGGGTTGTTGTCTGGTCTTGAAATAAAGCTAACATTACCTAACAGGAAATTGGCAGTATGATTTCCCTTTAAATTTCATTAGAGTGTTTGAGTAATACTGCATTAGATCTTCCCTGATGTTCTTATAAATTTCTCTGGTGAATCCATCAGGTTTTAGGTTTATTTTATTTGGTAGAATTTTTGTAACTGTCTCAGTTTTACTGCCTGTTATTTGATTGTTTAGCATTTTTATATCTTAGTTTAGTTTTGATACTGTTAAATATATAGGAATTTATTTCTCTTAATCACTTGTTTCATCTCTAGAACTAAATACTTAACAACCATAACTTAGAGAAGTTTAGGTCATTTTAAGCTTATTCTGGCTTAAATTGTGTAGGCTTTAATTCATAGTCATCTATCTCCAAGGTACGGTGTTACAGCAGATAAGCATGTTGGAGACTTGAGAACAAAGGAAGAAAGGGACCAGCAAGCAGAGAGAGGATTATGAAAGGACCCAAGAAGAAAGATAAGTTCTTCCAGACCACACCTCCAGTAAACCACATGTTCTGACAAGACTCCATCTTCTAACAAGTCAACTATGAGGTCCCACAGTCCAATCATTTCCTGAAAGTCTTATTTATAAGCAACATAAGGCTCAATGTTGTACGAATATTTTCCAGAACTGGTATTGAAACATTTATGAATAATTTGGATTTTCATATCATCTATTGTGATTTCATATTTTTTTCATTTCTACATACACTGATGTGGATTTCCTTTGGAAATAGAGGGTAGGATAATTCCCAATTTGTTTATTCTTTTGAAGAATAAACTCTTCAAGTTATTGATGTTTTCACTGTCTTTCAGACATAACTTCATTTATTTCCATCTGATCAGCGTGATTTCCCTCTTTTTACTAGCTATCAATCTAGGTTTCTCATTTTGCTAAGATACTGCAGTGCATGATTACGTTATTTATTTAGGCCTGTTCTGTTTTTCTAGTGTGGGTATTAAGGGCTATGAACTTTTAGAAATACTTCTATTGTGTGCTATAGGATATGGCAAGTTATGGCGCCATTATCACTTGATTCTAAAAATTTCATAATTTCTTCCTTGATTTCTTTGTTACTTTTTGATTATTCAAGAGTATGCTACCTCATGATTGCCTCATTTCTGATTTTTCCATTCATTATTATTTCATTACACGATGATTTAATAATATGTATTGAATTATTTTTGGATTTATTTAAGCAGCTTTAGAGAAAAATGGTCCAGGTTGGATAATGCTTCATGTGTTATTAAGGTGAATATATATTGTAATGTTGGTTAAGACCCTATGTAGATATCAGTTAATTCCATTTGTTTAAAGTTGCAGTTCAATTATGACCATTTTTTGGAATTTTTTAGTCTAATTGTTCTATTTTTGGTAATGGGGTATTTAGGTGCCCAGTATAATTGCATTAATATTTGTTTGATTTTATATGTTCCCTTGCATTTATTTCATGAAATAAGGTTGCAGGTGTTTGGTGCATGTATTTTGATAATTTTTTTGTCTTCCTGATGAATTGTTCTTTTAAACATATTTGCCTTTTTTGATCTGTTCTGACTTGAAATACACACTGTCTGAAAATAGAATAGCCATTTCTACTTGTTTGGAAGGCTCCTTTCTATGATGTATAGCTTTGCACTAATTTGATTTTCTAGTTTATGAGGGTTTTTTTTTTTATTAAATGTGTTTCAGGTCAAACTGAGAATCTGTGGTAACTGCTAATTTGGTATCTCTAACCATAACAGCAAGATCTATAGTTACATAACCACATCCAGTGTAGACCAGGAATTTGTATGAAGTAGGTTTCCCCTTGGCAGGTTGATTTTATCCTGTTGGAAAGGTGAATTTAGGAGGCATTGGGGGGCTGATGATATAGCTCAGTGGCACAGCACTTGCCTGGCAAGCACAAAGTCCTGAGTTTGACTCCCACTACCAAAAATAAAAACAAAAAATAAATATATAAATAAAAAAGAGGTATAGGGAACAAAAAGACTGATAACTGAAGAGAAATATGGTAGAAGCAAGATTGAAGGACTAAAGGACTTTGAGAAGCTGGAGAAGAGGACAGTAGAGAAAGAATGAAGGAGAAAGCAAAATAATATTGAGACAAAACAGAAAGATTCCAGACAGTGTTTACTCATCTGAGAATATCAAAGAATACAGAAAGACCATCATGGAAAGTGAGAAGCAGACAGAGAAAACAATCCAAACAATAAAATCAAAATCTAAACAACCCGCCAAAACAAAAAATACAACAAAATTTTTTTTTAAAAAATTTCTCTTGTGTCCCACTCAGAGTCAGAATCAGTACTGTCAAGTCTGCAGTAGGATTACTGCACCAGAAAATGCAGCCCCCCAGCCAGTGTACTTCAGTTGCCCAGGTAATATTTCCTGTTCCAATTCTGGTTGCTTCTGTTTTTTAGAAATGGCTGGTCACTGTGATGCATAGCTGGTCACTAGGATGCATATTGTAAGAACCAATGCCCAATTGACAAGCCATTCTGCCTCTGTACTTCCTGCTTGCTTATTCCATATAAGCCCTAGAAGAGCAGAGATCAGGGCCTGACATTTTGCAGAACAACTGATTCCTAATCAGTGTCCATCCATTGTTAAATATATCTGCCTCCAAATCCTGAGTATCATTTCAGTGTTTTTGCTTGCCATACCATCTGGTGAGTTGGCCAGGAAGACTGACCATGCTGACTTCTTTGGTCACTGATCATGCCCTTGCATATGAAGCAAGGACCTCTCCAGGTCCTGAAGGGAAGGTACATCCTCAAGGTTTCTTGAGTCCCCTCAGAGGTCTGGAGGAGGATTCCTGGCTCCCCGCTCCCGGGGCTCACATTGGATCCCAAAAGGAGGAAGATGCAATCTGTCTGTCTGCCTGCCTGCCTGATTCCAGTGAGACCCCTGGGGTGACCCCAGTTAGTCTGTCAGTCCTGCTCAGCTCAAGCAGAAGGGGAGTCTGATCAACTCTCATTAGTCAAGTCCACTCTCAAGGGAAGGGGGTTGGAATGTTTAACCTCTGATTGTTGAATGAATGTGTGAATGAGTTTAATGGACAGCATAAGCAATAGGTTGCTTCCTCTGTTCACCAAGACTGGGAAGCATTGGTTGCGGTGGCTGATTGGGCCCTCACATGCAGTTACGTGCCAGTCAACATATGGCATAATGCAGGCCTCTTACCTTCCTTAGCTAAGTCTTGCCTAAGTGTCTGTAAGGGACCTGGACCGGTAGGCATCTAAATGGCCTCTCTGAGGAGCACCCACCTTTTGGCTATTATGCCATCCTTCAAGGGTACACAATACACTGGTAGGAGTCAGAGGTAGAAACTAATTAATGAAAACCCACAGTCTCTGACTGCAGGAAATGGACTTTTCTGATATTATGTAGTTAAAATGAAATCAAATGTCTCAAAGAAAAAAAGGAAAAAAGAGGACCATTCTTCCTGAGAATTCCAACTTCGCACCCTCACTGGCAACCACAGTTGCTGCCAACCCCTATAGCTACACTCCCCACTCCTGACTCATCTACTTCCAGCCAACTGAACTGGTTCCAGCTAGCCACTAGCTGCATTCAAACACAGAGGCCTTCCCTCCAGAGCCTTCTGATTCATGGCTATGCCTATCCTGATCAGATGGCATCATCTAGCACCCACCTGAGATAACAGTCAAAAATTCCTTCTGAGTTCCACATTTTGACTGAGGAAAAGTTGGACTGTCAGCCCTGAAAAAGAGTTGTCATGGCCTTTCCCAAAGGTTGCTATGCCTAGAAACCTAAAGTCAGTCAAGCACTTCTCAAGGACATCAAAGAGAGGGGCAAAAAGCACAACAACCACTATTACCCAGACACCTGACAAAAGAAAAGCATCTGATGCCCATAAGAAAATCAATTCTGAGAGGCAACCATACCCTCTCTCTGAGTTATAAAGGCTGTGGACACAAAAATAAATATCCCCTCTGTCTACAAGACACAAAGAAACCTGACTATCCAGGCCCAATTGAACCTGAGCCTCCCCTTGCCCTGTTGGGCCTAGATGGATAGGACAGACTGAGCTCTATCAAATTGAGCCAAGAGCCCATGGTCATTACAAAAGTTGGGAGCAAACCTGTGAATTTCCTGGTAGACAATGGAACAGGACTCTCTGCCTCCAAAAGTTCCCTCTGTCAAAAATTTACCATCACTGGGGCAATTTGGTCTCTTGTTTCTCACCACATCTGCAAGGCACAGACTTGCAGTCTGAGAGTACATCTCACCAAACATGAATTCCTGCATAAACCAGGCCCCAGACCACTTCTGGGAAGAGACCTCCTCTCCAAGTTAGAAGCAACTGTCTCCTTTGCATCAAGCCAGTCAGGCTCCCTCTCCTTTAACCCTGAACTTTCAACTTTGTTCCCCAAGAGGAAGAAAACATCTGCATCAGCCTGAGACAGATAACCACAATCCTGAAATTCTGAAAATTCTGCTCCCAAATGTACAAGCCAAGACTTACCTCAAGACCTAAACACCAACCATACTCCAACAATACCTCATCCACCTACAGTAGTTTGGGAGCCTGATAGAATGTTAATCACCTTGGGAAAGATCTCTTTGCTATCAATAATACAGCCATCACCTTGCATTCTGTGGTTCCCAACCCACACACCCTTTTTGTATTGTTACCTCCAGATGCTACCTGGTTTTCATGTATAGATTTAAAAGATGCCTTACTCTGCTTCTGAGTTGCTCCCATAAGCCCTTTAAACTGGGAAAATCCTGAGACAAGACACAACTCATTTGGACTCAATTGCCACAAGGGGCTAAAACCTCTCCCGCTATTTTGGGGGAGGCTCTAACAACAGATTTGGCCAAGCTGCCAGCACCTTTTCTCCAAAGAAGCCTTTTTCTCTGTCCTTCCTGCTTGCAGTCATGGTCCCCTTAGAAAAAAATAATAGACTGTCAAACTGCTAAAATACACCTCTCCTGCCTGTAAATCCAGTTCAAGATTTTTGCACTGCCAATACCACCATGATTGCCCTCCATATACATTGCTTCAATCTTCTGCTACCCACAGACTGCTGGCACACCTGCTTGGACCTAAAGAATACCTTCTTCTGCCTTCATTTGGATCCTGTCAGCCAGCCCTTTTTTGCAGCTGACCTGGACTCAACCTCCCAGAGGTTGAAATACTTGTTTCTTCTCTGAAAACGTCTAATTAATGACACCCAAGCTGTCTGCTACAAAGACACAAAAGCTCAGTTGCAATATCTGGCAGAAACTGGATACACAATAATTTTTGCTCTGCAAATTTCTTGGAGCTGCTGGCTTCTATAGAATCTGGATCCTTGAGTTCACAAAAACAATGATGCTTACTCAGACTGTCAGCCCCTGGGACCACCCAGCGACCTACCCATTCAAATACTTGGATCTAGTCACTGAGGGCTGCCTCCCCCCTTTGCCTTCATGCTCTAATACCCCCTGTCTCCTGATTAAAAAAACTGGCAAACTGACCTTAGGCCAAGACCTAACTGCCCACGTGCCACATGCTGTACTGGACCTCCTGAATAACTGTATACCACTAGAGATGCAGAGTACACCCTGTTCACAGATGGAAGTAGCTCTGTTAGAAATGGAGTCTGACAGGCTACATATTCTGTGGTCACCTTGGGCAAAGTTATTTTGTCCAAAGCCTTCCAGCTACTGCTTTTTGCTGCTGTTTGGAAACCTGCCACCAACACCACCAAACCTGTGCTCCTAAGCCCCCTCCCAGGATACAGTTGACTCAAACATAAACGCCAGGCAAAAATTTTTGCTGGTGTTCCTGAAATATCAGAGCCAGATCTACACACACAATTTGTTCTGCAAGCTCAAGCCATAACGCTGGCACCTGTAACCCTGCAGAAATCTGTCTTCAGCATCTGTGTCACTGGCCCTGACATCATGCAATATAATGGACTCTCCCCATGTAAAGACCCAGAAATAAAACAAAACCCTAAAGAAACAGCTTGTAACCAGCTTAAAGTTCAGCTATACCTGTAGGCACTTCTGCACAGGCATGTAATCAAAGTACATATTAACTACCTCTACAAGTTTCACAAATCCAACCTTAGATCTACCGGTGAATTTACCTGGACAAGACAACTCACTCTGAAGAGATAATGCACTCAAATCCTTGCTTTGGTTACTCCAGATGCTGGCCAGTATATACACAGCTAAAGCCTGAGGACCCCATTCACAGGATTGCTCTATATGACAGGTATTTCTCCCCTTGATTTTTGTGCTTTATCAGGCTGCGTACCCAAGTCCTTGTTTTGCCTTAGCTGTATGGATTACTGCCCTGAGAAAATAGAAAATAACCATTAAGGTCCTTAAAATTATAAAGATTCAATGAGCATCCAAGGCACTCTGGACACTTTCCTAGATCAGATTAACTCCTTCACTCCCTTGCAAGAGTAGAGTTACAGAACTGCATCTAGTTGGGCCTTGTTTCAAAAGATCAGATGAATTATGCCCAGCAAAGATTTGCCAGGAAAATAAAGAGGGGATATAGTAAAAATGCCCCATCAGCCAGTGTACTTCTGTTGTCCAGGGGATATTTCCTGTTCCAGTTCCAGTTGCTTCTGTTTCTTAGAAACATCTCATCAATGTGATGCACAGCTGGTCACTATGATGTATATGATAGGAATCAATCCCCAGTTGACAAGCCATTCTGCCTCTGTATTTCCTGCTTGCTTATTACCTATAACCACTACATCACCAGAGATTAGGGCCTCACATTTTGAGGAAAAATTGATTCCTTGTCAGTGCCTGTCCGATGTAAAATAAATATGCTTCCAAATCCTGGGCATCATTCAGTGTTTCTGCTTGCTGTAGAATTGCTGCTGAATGCAAGGCTGATCTTGGACACACCACTGACTCCTCTTACACAAATTGATCACAGGATGAGGAGAGTGTGCTTCTCCACAGCCAGCCAATGCCACTTGCTGGCTGGTTACTGGGAAGGTGAGGGTGCCCTTTTCCCACCCAAGGCCAATTTGTTGCTTGTTCCACTGGTCATAGCGTGGGGGAAGGAGGGTGTTCTTTCCACATCACCAGCCAAGTCATCTTTCCTGCTTGCACTGCTGGACAAACTTTGGCAGGTGGCAGCATTTTTGTCCACCACAGGCAAGGCTGTTTGCCTGCTTGCACACCTGCCTCTGATGAGCAGAGCAGGAGCTTCGACTGGCAGGTGCACAGAATGTCCTCCCAGAGGGTGCAGCTTCTCTGGGAGGAGAGCAGGTGGTCCAGCTCTGGGGTCTAGGAAGGGTGGACGACCTGAGTAAAGCTACAAAGTAACCAGGTGCACTGGGGGTGAGTCACACCATGGAGATTCTGCTTGCTGGTGAGCAGGAAAATGGCATGCTCCAAAGAACCTTTCCTGTTGGTATGGGTTGTGGGAACAGTCCTGTCTAACCCTTTCCTAGGCTGTTCTTTCACCAGGAAAGGGATTCTCAACCCACTTGCCATGTGCCATATACAAAAGAAAGAGCAGTGCTGAATTGCAGGATGAAAAGAATTGAGATGGCAACAAGGAAACTGCAGCTAACCTGGTCATAGCCTCCAGGTCCAGGACACGAGTAAGGAAGGGGCCCATTAGCTCATGACTTCCGAAAATGTGAAAATCGTCCCTCTGTCTGGGAGAACCAGACTGTTCCCTTGAAAGAACAGGCCTGGTGCAATGGTGTAGTATGTGTCCTGGGATCCAGGAACTTACGGATATCAATGTTCCCATGGGTGGCTGAGCTCCTAGGTGTACAGGATAGATATCCTGACTTCTCTGTGCATGTGAGTGTGTGCGTGTGTGTAAATAGCACACTCACCAGTAACTGATTCCACTGGGTACAGCACCCCCATTACCCAGCCAGCTTCACAAGCCCCACCTACAAGCAGGCGAGGCCTTTGTGAGACGGTCTTGATCTGAACCACAACCCTGAGGTTGGTGCCACACACCTGTACTTCCAGCACTGTGGCAGGCTGAGGCAGGAGGATCACAAGTGTAGGGGTGGCCTGGGCAATTTAGCAAGACTCAGCCCCACAAGTTTCAAAAGGGATGAAAAGAGCTGCGGAATGTAGCTCTGTGTTCACTCCCCAGCACTGCCAAGACAGAAAGAATTACATGTACAGAGAGTATTTCTTAATGACTTTGTGTTAAGGAAGTCAGCAGTGCATTGTCACACACTTATGCTGATAACATGCCTGAACGAGAAAGAGAAAGAAGTGAAACCTAATCGGGGTGAAAGAATTAGAAAGAAAAAACACTAAAAGTATTACAGGTAGTTCTTGTGTATTGTTCTGATACCTTTGTGAAATACAATGCCATAGATCATTTTAAAAAGTAATACTTTATAATTCTTAGGAAGTATCTCCAGGGACAAAATGGACTCAAGAGAATACATCTAAAAAACAAATTCTTACATAAAACTTTTTCTGAATTATTTCTACTGTTACAGAATTTATATTTGTAACGGTTAAGTGTGTCACAATGATTTTTAAAAAGCAATCCATAACACCCAAGAAAGATACATGAGCAAAATGTAAATCATAAAGAATTAGGAAGGGGGCCATTTCCTTGATAGGAATTAAACCTGCATATCAAATGATAAAATAATAATAACAATAATGATGCCTGTTAATTGCTTAGTGTATGCTGAATACTACTGGGAACAGGGTTTTTTCTTTTCATTATCACATTTATTTCTAAAACTCAATGAAATGGGTTCTGTCATGATTTCTTTGAATTTTCCCATAGTTGGAAGTTTATTTGGAGAAGGAAGTTGTGAAACGCTTAGAAACTTTAAGACCTTGAACAACCGGAGCTCGATGTTCTAATGTGATTTCAAGATGACCTCAAGTGAGATGAAAATAATATGACTGAAAAGCATCAGGACACTATGTATGTGAAAACTGTATACATGTATGATGTGTGTGTCTGTGTACACTTATATGTGTAGGAATGAGTAGACATATAGTGACAAAGAGTTCATTTTAAAGAATCAGTAGTTCAGAGAACTAATTCAATAAAAACAGAAAAATCCAAACCCAGACAATCAGAGACTATCTGCGAGAACCAACTAGATTTCTTATATAAAGTGTAAAATAAAAAGTTAAAAATTATTAGGAGGGCCTCGTGGCATATGTGTGTAATCTCAGCATTCTGGAGGCTGAGGCAGGAGGATCACTGTGACTTCAAGGCCAGCTTGGGCTACGTAGTGTGGTCAAGGCCAGGCTGAACTACATCGTGAGACCCTGTCCAAAAACAAACAAACAAAAAAACAAACAAAGTGGTATAAAGCCACTGTTAAAGATCTGAAACACTTGTAGTGATCAAATCATGCTTGGGTTTGATTTCATATTATTAAAAAGTGTGACATTCACAATTAAAACTGAGCATATTTGAGAATTAATGAGATTTTACGATTATTCTTTTTAGTGTGATTACAGATATTTATTTACTTGGATAACATGAAGGTCAACACCTACGGTTATTCATAAGTTTTCCAATGATTTGACTACATCCAACATTTAGTGCAAGTCCTCTGAAGTTTTCTCCCAGCTAAGTTTGTTCAATGACTTACACACTTGAGTTGCAAAAATTCCCAAAAAAGATTGCTAGACAATTGGCTGAGTCCAGAGGCAATAAGAGTGTACCATCGCAGAGCCTCTGTCCTGCTTTCATATCTACTTGTATTTCTGCCACGACGTTCGTCCAAGTGAAATATTTATTCCTCCCTAACATAAAAGTTATAAAAAGTAAACACACAAGCACAAACCTTTTTCCATTCCATATAGACTAACAGAGTCTACAGTGGACCATTTTCTCAATGGTCATTTGGAATAAAGTCTGTTTCTTACCTAAAGTGAATTTATTTTCCAATGCTTTGCAGGTGATGATCAGCTGGATTCCTGACAGCCTTTGCGTTCACTCAGATATTCACAGTGTTTTCCTTGTGCCACCCTTTGCATCCTGGTGGAAGAAATCGAGACCCACGACAGTGAGTCAGAACTCCTCATTTAGGGAGTTCTCCAAATATTCGCCTCTAGGAGACCAAAAAAGAATGACTTTCTGTCAAGAGGTACTTTCCTGATTTTCTTTCTGAGGATTTTCCTGGGGAGAGGATTTCTTCTCTTTGCAAAGGAGATTCAGTCCCTTCCTCTTCCTGTTGACCAGGTCTCCGTCAGCTCTTTCATGGTGAGTGAATTGTGTCTGCTCTTTTCAGAGGACTCTTCTCTTTATTTGAACATTTTCCTACTCTGATAGATCCCTAACTCCACTGCACAGCTCAGATCCCTTGACAAACTTATACTCTGCCGTTATTGAGTCTATGCAGTTCAGTATCTCCAAACGTGAAAAAATCACACAAAGTATAGTTTATAGGCTAGGTGACATTCTTTGTACATACCAGGTGAGGTCAACTTTGGGAGGCTACTGCTTGCAGAGACTAAAGTCACATGTAAATAACGGCCTGCGTTTTTGTTACATAGAAACCGTATTGATTTTCCAGTCAAACCTCAGGCACGTTGTGCACCAGTCTCCCTGTGTTTTTCAGAGCTTACAGTGTCTACAAGAGGTTCACCTGTTCACCTCTATTCTTGCTGCTTCATCCACCTCAGCTTTATGGACACCATTTCTTTCCTTCTTCCTCCTTAGCTGTCTACTCCTCTAAGCTCACCTGTTTCCCATACCATGGCATGCCCTGATACTCCTTACACATCCCTCCATCTCCGAAGGCCCGTACATAGTTGTCCGCCCTCCAAATTTCCCACAGGCGTTTCCTACTGGTCACATCCCCATAGCATTCAGAATCTCAATAATGAGAGTTGGAGGAATTAATGACTCCACTCCCCTTCATTAAAGTCATATTATGGCCTTGATCTAAATCTGACTTACATGCTGTAATATAATCATTCCCTCTTTCCTTCAAAACCAGACAGTTTTTCTCAGTTCCGATCTTAGGAACATATCCTCCAGGACCTTCTAACTTTCACAACTAACCGAACTTCTTGTGATTCTTGATGATACTTTCTACTATAGAAGCCAGATGGCTGATGGTTAATAGAGACTTAGGGTTAAAGAGAAATTTGTGTGATTTCCGTCATACATCTGTGGAACCAAAGAAAGATGTTTAGGTTCTCTCCTTATAGCATTCCCACTTAAAGCAGACTGTAGTTGAAGACAGTAGACAGTGAAGCACTGAGTAAGTTTTGGTGGGAAATACAGAGAAAACTTGTATTGATCAGTTGTTAGTAATGCTAGATATAGTCACTAGTCTACTTCAGTTACCAGCATTGTCAATGGTCTTCATTCAGAACCCAGAGTATCAACTTAAAATATCAAAATAATAATTGAAGGTATTTCTCCCTAATGATGTTTATGTATAATTCCACGAAGATGCACAGGTTGACGAAATGAAGTGTGCACCACAAAGGTACGAGGAACTCCGACACTGAAAAGCAGATCCTTCTTCTTCTGTTAGTTCCTTTTGGTTATATGGAGAAATGGGTTTCAAACTGGCACATTCATACGCACTTAGAATGCTTTGTCCAGCCACTGCATCACACCCAGGAGGCAGTGAAGAATGTAGAAAAAGAGAAGAGATGGGAAAAAAGAACAAAAAGCACTGTAGGCAAAACACAGGAACAGAGCTTTTGAAACTGGGAAAGGGAGGAAGAGTTGGGAGGAGCAGGGAGGGACGGGAGGAGTAGGACATTAAAAAAATAATTAACCTGTGTTATGTACACACACCAACTCCCCATGGTGAGTGGTACTGCAAACATGTACTAATAAAAATAAAATAAAATAAAACCACGATGAACTTTTAAAAAGTGTTAGTCACCAGTCCCAACCAGTGAGCCATATGTGAAATTGGAAATCTCAGCTTCCTTTGTCAGAAATCAAAATGCTTTCGGTTTCTTAACTACTCTTCTTAAACTGTATGTTTCCTATCCTCTGTCAGCATAATCCTTAGCCCTAGATCTTCACCAATCTGCTTGTCTTTACACTGTCCATTTTGACGGAGTTACCTACTTATAATTTTTCCCAAAAATTTTAACTGCAAACCTCAAGGCTTTGCTCATCATTTGTAACTGAATGTTTTCTCAGCATGGAGACACTGCTTTTGTTCTACACGTATCACATATTGTTTTCCCTATGCCCAATGATTATTTTAAAACCTTAGCATAGATGGGATAAAAGGTCCAGGAAATGATTCAGTTTCTTCACTTGTGATGTTTACACTATGCTATTTCACCTGAGCAGGGAATGGGGAGAGGCGCATCAGATTGGTAGTTCTTTTTCTATCTTTTTTTTTTTTTTTTGGTGGTACTAGGAATCAAACTCACGACCATGCGCCTGCCAGGCGGGCGCTGTGCCTCTGAGCTATATACACGCTGGTAGTCTATTCTTAATTGACTACTCACAGGGGGATTTCTGGGGTGGCCAGGCTGTAGTAAAGTGTGGATTCTGTTGCAACACTGCCTCTCACCTTTTCTGGTGTGACCTCGAGATAGTAACTGAACTTCCATGATGGGTATGGGCTCCTGTGGTAAACGTTCAGCATCTGCATACTTTGGTTTGCTCCATACTTCTCCTCTTCTTACCTCTACTCGCTTTACAGTTGAAAGGGAAGAACATAGACTTTACACCGAATGACAATAATTTTCCTAGAAAATACAAAACAACTATTTATTCTAATATTCTCCCACATTTGCAATGGGGTTGCTGCAGTTCCCTGATTCTTCCTGTCCTGTTCCCACTTCTGCTGTTAAACCTTCTGGATGGGTGACCATGCCCTCCCTCCTCCCTCCCACGGCCTCCTCGTGCCCACTCCCCTGCTGCAGTCTGGCCAGAGAAACAAAAGGATACCCTTGTTCCCCAGAAGCCAGGGATGCGCTGGATGAGGTGACTTCTGCACTCCAGGTGAGGCTTGTGCTTCTGCCTCTGCTTGGGCCTAAAACGGGCAAAGGCCTTGCCGGCGTGGCTATTCACCGGCTGCATGTCCAACTGGAGGGCCCGCAGTCGTTCTAGTGGGGGCAGGGCTGAAGGAGGGCCACCTGCCCGCACTGCGGGATCCTTCTCTCCCCTCTTCTCCTTGCCCTGCTCCTTCTCCTGGCTCTGGTCCATGTGGCGACCTGGCTGCACCTCCCAAGCCTCCCCTGGCTTCCCCTTCCCCTCTCAGCCTGCTCTGCGGGCTCCTACCCTGACTGCTCTGCAAGCAGCTGCACTGCTGTGGAACACTGCAGCCCCGCTTCCCTGCCTGCCATTGCCTCCTCTGTGGTCTCCGTGAGCTGTGGAAGCCATGCGGCTGACCCCGAGGTCTCCCCGAGCGATCTATGGGCCGTGGCCTGCAAAGCAGTGCTCCCTGCACTACAGGCCCTTGGGGCAGGCGGCCGCAAAGCCCCTGGAGAAGGAGACAGGAAGGAGAGCTAGGGAAGGGCTAGAGCGGGGAGACGACATTCTGCAGTATTATGGTTGCCAGGGCTCCTGGAACAAAGGGTGCGGGGGTCATCTGCCAGCGTGCTGAACCCTGTCCTTTCACAAGGTGTGAGGACAAACATGTTGCTGCCCCTCCAAGCCTACTGCGTCTGTCCCGGGATAGCTTGTGCGGACCCCATGGACCTAGGTGTACCCGGGCTTTTCCTTTCAGAAGTACCAGATGTTTCCTTGCGCATCCTCTGCCGGGAATCTCCAGCTGGGGACTCAAGAGTCCTCTGGCTTGGCACCAAGACATAGGAGGCACCTCTACCAGCAGCAGTGTCTCCGTGAGGCTGAGCTTTTGTGGCAACCATCGGCGAGGCCCTGAGCCTGTTTCCTTGACAAATCGAATGTTGGGGGAGATCCCATGCGCCGTGGCTTTCTGGGGTCTTAGTTCCCACTTCCCCCTTCTCGCTAGTGGAATGGAGGTGATGTCCTACAATCCCACGGCAAAGCAGGCGGGTGTTGTGCTTTGGACAGTGGCACTGCTGAGCAAGTCCCACGGGCTGCGCCTTGTGAAAGGTCAGCTCTGCACGGCACATCCCTCAGGGGTGCTGCATTGCAGGAGAGCAGTGCTCAGCACAATGAGCCAAAGGATTCATCTTGTGTGAGGGTGCCACTCACTTATCCGCGAAGGACATGCACATGGTGACAGGAATGCTTCTACTGGTTTTGATGCAAATTGAACTCAACAGTTGTGGAAAGTGAGGATGTAATTTGACCCCTCTCCGAATGTCAATTGTGGCTCTCACAGATAGCACCTGCAGGTTTTGCTTTTGCCCTGGCATCTCTGCATCTTTGTAAAAACACTGGTATGAGTTTCCTTGGGGAAGGCATGTTATCTTAATTACTATCATAATTTTAATTTGTCATATAATCTGAAGTTATTTCTCAGCTATCGGTGGTATTTTGAATTTTGACAAATCTCTTATTATCTTTACAATCTTTTGAAAAGTGATCCTGCTTGCCACAATTATAATTCTTTTGGTGATGCAAGGCTTGAGTTTGAGATCTCATCGCTACATTTTGGCAAGTCTTAAGCATTTGTGCATATTTAAATTTCTTCCCTAAAGAGAAGCCTCATGGGAAGGGAAGTTGCAGGGGTAACCATGGTCCCAGGGGAACAAAGGAGGTTGGAGGCTCTTTTGTTTGTGTGTTGGCAATATTGACCATGCAAACTGCCTTTAACTATCTGAGCACAGTCCACTGAGCCATATTGTTTCAATTTGCAACCCACTTGTTTACAATCCTGTATGTCCAAGTTCCTCTCTAATGGCCACCCGGGCCAGTGCTTGTGAATGACAGTGAACAATTCAGAATGCTGAAGTTCTGAAACCTTGCATCTGGATATTTGTAAAAGATACTGCAAGTGTTGCTTAACATTCTTGACCCAGGAGAGTCACACAAATGTGAATAAAGAAATGAAAGAGAAAGACTGTAAAGAAATACTGCGCGTGCTCACTAAGTAAGTGAACAGTGATAACTTCTGGGTAGAAAAGCCTCGGCTGAGACCTCGCTGAAGACATATGAGGCTATTCCACAGCGCTCTTTGATCCCTCACAGGAAGGATGAGCATAATGTGCCATTGTCCTTTACCAAGCATGGGAAGTCAGTTCTCTATGTGGAATTGTACCTGTGCTTTACTGTACTTTTTCCCTCTTAGCGTTTCTCCTCACAGGTTCTGCCTGATGCCTGCAGACAGTGAGTTTCAAGAAGATGTCAACACACTCTGCAGCTGCAGGTTTTCATCTCAAATAGTGAATATGTCCCTTTTCAAAAATAGAAGCTCCACATTGGATGCCGCCATTGCAATATGTGACCATGGCTGCATAGAGGATGAAGATTACTTGGATACAAGATGTAGTTCAAGCACAGAGAACTCAGAGGCACTGCCTCTTGGGCATAAGCGAGCGCAAGGAATCAGCAACTGATTGAGACCTCCACAGCTATGTATTTCTTACTCAGGGGCATGAGAACAAAGATGTAGAAGACAAGCATTTCACAACGTACCTTGTAAGAGGTTTTGGCCTATACCCTGAGTGGGATGGTTTGTTATATGACAAATGCCAGCATAGTTTAGGCAGTCATAGCAGTGCAGAAAGAACACAGCGGTCAAAGCAAACATCTTTGACGTTCACTTACTCTAAGTCTGCTGGCTCGTTTCCTACAGATTCTGTTCTAGAATTAAACAATGCATTGTAGGAGCATAGGAGCTGTTGCTCCCCAAGTTCTCTCCCTTAGTGCACTCAGGTCACTTACACATTTGGCCAGTGTCTCCCCACAGGAAGGGAGGTGAGTTGGTTTCTCTCTCTGATTCCTCGAAGAAACTACAAATGGGAATTCAGTTTGAGCAAGGTACACCTCTTCTGGGTGTCTCCTCCACAGAGTTACATGGATCATGTTTCAATGATGTATGCAATATTTATGTGTCAGCAGCAAAATTAACAATAAGTAAGTAGTGGAAGTGGCCTATCATATGTATGCCCATTAACAGATGAATGGATGTTGTATATATATATGGTACTACTCTTAGGGTCGAGACGCCCGCCGCGTGAAGGAAGACTCCAAGAGATGCCTTCTCATGCAAAGAGCAAGGGGTCTTTATTGTCCAAGCATGTGTGGGGCTCACTGAAGGCACAGGAACAGAGAGCCCCGAGCCAAGCCTGAGCAGCGCTTATATATCTATAGAACAAAGGGATAGGGGTCTTTGCAAGCGCGGTTACAGAAGCAGATGGCATTGGTTAGTTTAAACAGCTTTTTACATTCATTGGGAGAAGACAATCCTACGGGAGTTTTTAGGCTGTCAGACAGAGCGGCGGTGGACGTTTCCTAATATGGCCAGCAGGTGTTCAGGAAAGGGATACTTTGTAAATTCTTTAGCCATGGGGTTGTTCTTATCTTGTAGCCCAGATCCCTGGTCCCCTCTGTTCTTATTCTTATCTCACTTGGGCAACTTTAAATTGTAACAGCTCAATTCCCGGAACATTGGGAGGAGGAGGATAGCATGGACCATGCGTTCTCAGAAGGGAAAATTTCTCTTACACTACTATGCATATGGAGTACTCCTCAGCCTAAATAGAGCAAACATATTTGAGTCATTTGCAGGAAAATTGATGTATCTTGACCCTAACATACTAAGTGAAATAAAATGCAACCAGATAGGTAAATATTGCATGCTTTCTTTACTGTTGGATATCCAAAATATAAATAGCTGGAAAGAAAAGTAGAAGGTGGGAGTCAGGGTGTAGATTGATTAACTGGGAGGCAAAGAAAGTATAGAATAAAAATGAAGAAGTTGCAATATGGGTACATACAATTTCTTCAAAATGAATGTAATTATATTGTATTGCAAATATATACTAATAAAAATAAAATGCAAAGACCTGAAAAATCAATCTAATCCCACACTTAAGGGAAATATGAAAGCACAAAATACAAGTGGTAAGTGCTATCCTCATACATCAACTCTATAGAAAGTATAAATGTGTGTAGCCTAAGTCATAACATATAATAGCAAAATGATACGAGCAAGGACCTCCACAAATTCTTACCAAGACTAAAGAAGAAAAAAAAATGTCAAAAGCAAAGACAAAACCTCAAATGAAGGCGGGAACAACAGTGATGTGCCAGAAATAAAAGCACATAATCTGAGAATTACAAACATTATTGTGCTACAGAATCCTAAAAACAGAAAAAAATCTAAAAAATAATAAATTTAACAAGTTTTCCATCAAGCTGCTTAACATTTTACATGGAAATGGTAAAAAGAAACAATTCGGAATCTTACATGGAACCAAAACAGATCCCCAAATCATAAAAGCATTCTTGAGAAAGATAAAATTGGAAATAGTATACGTCTTCATTAAAATTACAAAACAAAGCCTTAGTACACAAAGCATACTTTCTCTGTATTTCTTCCTTTTCTTCTTTCTTTTTTTCCTTCCATCCTTTCTTTCTTTACTTTCTTCTCCTTCTTTCTCTTTCTTTCCTTCTTTCCTTTTTTCTTTCTTTCTTTCCTTCCTTCTCTTTCTTTCACTTTATTTCCTTCCTTACATCCTTTCCTCCTTCCTTTCTTTCTTCCTTTCTTTCTTTCCTTCCTTCCTTCTCTTTCTTTCTTTTCTTTCTTTCCTTCTTTCTCTTTCCTTCCTTCCTCCTTCCTTTCTTTTTCTTTCTTTCTCTTTCTTTCCTTCCTACCTTTTCTTTCTTTCTTTCTTTCTTTCTTTCTTTCTTTCTTTCTTTCTTTCTTTCTCCATTCCTTCCTTTCTTCTTTCCTTCCTTGCTTCTTTCTTTCTTTATGCCTCTTTGTGGGTGGGCATTGTTTTTTGGTTCTTTTTGTCATAATTTCTTGTCTTTTGTTTTTGTTCTTTTCTTACTAGTTCATTTGGGTTCTAAATTTTTCCTTTGTCCTAATTCTTTGCCTCTTATCACTTTTTTTCTTTCTTTAAATATTTGTATTCTTTCTCATTTTTTCTCCCTTAAAAGTTTTCTTTTTACCCTCAAATAATTTCTTTTTTCTCACTCTTTTTCATAGTTTTTACTCATACTTGTACCTACTTCTAAACACACCCTTCTGCTCCTCAGTAGTATTCTTTCTACTATTTATGTCACCTCCTTTTCATACAATATAGTTTAAAATTCAAATTTTTCCTTTCATGTTCCCCTATTAACGACACCTTCCATCTTTAAAACTTTATTAATTGTAGATAGATCTTAAGTTTATAAAATTACTGTTGTATTTCTTCCTATTTTTAGAGGAGATCTAGCTATTACACTTAGCACATAGTAGTGGTAATGCAGTAGCTGGGTTATCTTAATGCTTACACCATAATTATAAGTCTCTCCTTCAGGCTTAAGGGTAGAACACATTAATTTGTAGAATATGTTAATGTGCAAATGGTCTTGGATGAAAATACTGCAGTTGATTTGCTAGATGTTCCTAGAGTTGCATAGTTGTTGCTCTGTTCTATAAGCCAACCCTCAGATTACTGTTGTGATGCTAAAAAAGCTAGGATCCATTCCCAGAGAATTTGGTGTTGAGCTAATTACACTTACTGATCTCCTTCCTAGTTATCCAAGATAGTTAGGTGTTGTGACAAAGCCAATGAACTAGATTGAACTATTCCCAAAGTATGTCACTCAAAATGATGGAAAGGATCCCTATACTAGCAATGAAGTCTTTATCCAGAAGGAGCCCACAGACTTCAGCAGAAAACAAAACAATAGGAACATGGAAAGAGAAGTCTACAAATTCTCCTGAATCTCCCAGCTTCTATAATGCCAATCCAGGGGGCATCAGAGGGGAAATGCATAAGCTACACACTCTTGAGTTACTCAAATGTATTCTAGAGGTGGTTAGTAAACAGATCAGGTGTTACTCACGTGACTACCGAAGATATATCAAAATAGATAATGCAACTAATAATCAAAATAATCCCAGAGCATTGAAAGGACACTTATAAAAACCAAACTGAGGTAAATGAAACTATACACAACACAAATGTCTAGTTTAGTAAAGAATAAGAGTCCCATGAAAATGTTTCAATCAGAAATCCAGGATACTGAAAATTAGTTGAAGCTATCGACAATAGAAGGCAACAATGTGAGCACAGAATTTCAGAACTAAAAGAGTTGTTATGGTTTGTGTATGGATGTCCCCGCAGAGCTTCATGAGGTCATGGGGATGGGCATTGTTGGAGGTAGCTGAATTTGAGTCCATGACTGAGTCATGGTTCAATGGTGGGATTAGGGGTGCTGAGATTAAGGGTGGGTGACTGCTGGGCCAGTCCACTGTTTGGACTGGCTCTGTTCTAGCAGTCTGGGTAAGCTAAAAGGGGCAGAAAGAGGCTTGTTTCCCTCCTCCTCCCTTTCTGATCTTGCTGTCTTCTGTTCCCATGAACTGTTGCCCATTGGCTGTGTACCAACCTGCCTTGGAGCCAGCTAATTATGGATGGAAACTGCCACAATTTGTGAGCTAAATAAACCTTTTCCTCTTTAATTTTGGGTGTTGGGTATTTTGTTTCAGCACATGAATAGTAACTAAACCAGAATTTGGTACCAGAGAAGTGGGGTCATTGCTGTGACTGTACCTGTCCCCGTGGTTCAGGAGCCTTTGGAATGGCTTGTGGCAAGAGTTTGGAAAGGTTCAGAGATTCTGCCTGAAAATGTAGTGCTGGAATGCCTTAGGCCATTGTGTAGGGGAGAGTCTGTTCAGAGCTCAGAGACCAGAAGGCAGATAGAAATCCTGCTGGTAAAAACCAGGCTCGGGGGTTTTCTGCTGGGAAGAAAGACTGCATTGGTTGTTGGACTCCAGACAATGTGTGTCATGGCTTGGCAGAAAGTGGGTCTGCATTTTGCTTGTGTTCAGAGATTTCAAGACTGAGATGAAGAGCTATGGACTAATATCTAGCAGAAGAAATTCCAAGGCAGTTTAATATTGAGTCAGTGGCGTGGCTATAGTTGTGGGCCTTCAGCCAGACATATGGCTGAGAATCAAGCCAGACATACGTTGAGAATCAAGAGCAAAGAGACCAGCAGAATGATTTAAAATTTTGTGAGTTGGCCCAGAATGCAAGTTCCAGTAAAAGTGGACTGCAAAGACAGAACAGAGACAATCCTGATGGCTTACAAGGAAGAGGAGAATAGGAAAGATGGTCTGAGGGCATCAGAAGAAGCAGCAGGACTCCACCCTTCACAGATTAAAAAAATTATACCAGGAGTCAATAAAGAGAACAGTTGGTTCTTGTAAAGATTAAATAATATGGATAAATACATAGCTAATGTCGCCATAATAGGAAATAAACATCCAAGTACATGCAATTGAAATGAAAACTTGAAATCACTATGGATTCTGCTGAAATACAGAAAATCCATGGTAAGTACTTTAGAATGTATATTCTTATAAAATGGAAAAGTCAGAGGAAACGAATAGATATGTAGACACATATAAGCTACCAAAGCTGAGCCAGAAAGATATAGAAATGCTGCATAATTCAGTAATAGTCAATGAAATTGAAGAAGTAATAAAAAACAGTCTTGCAATGAAAGAAAATCCTGGTCCTGGTTAATTCACTGTCGAATTCTACAAGAGCTTTAGAGAATATCTAATGCCAGTATTTATTTAACTCTTTAATGAAATGTAAAGCCAAGCACAACTCCTGATGTCACTCATGGAAGCAAGCATTACCCTAATTCTGAACCCAGAGAAGAATCAAACTAAAAAAGAACCACAGGCCAATTTGATTAATGCACATAGATGCAAAATAAGGAATGAATAGAAGTGAATAATCCAATTTAAAAATGAGCGTATAATCTGAACACACATTTTAATGAATAAATAAATACAGGTAAAATACTCATTACAAGAGTCTGAGCAGATTAGAAAATGGAGAGAGATGGGAAAATGCTTGTTAATAGACATGGAGATAGGCTTAGGGGAAAAAGTTCTAGTATTCTATTGCACCATATGCAAAAGTAGTGCATATATTTTTAAAAGGAAAACAAATGTCTTGTTTGCTTTACTCTCATTGGTGGGACAAAATATCCAACACCCAAAGTTAAAGAGGGAATGGTTTATTTAGTTCTCAGTTTGTGGAAGTTTCACTCCATAATCAGCTGGCTGCAAGGCAGGGTGTCATGGCCCAGGGGCAGCAGTTCAAGGCAGCGGAAGACAGCAAAAGCAACAAGAGCAAAAGCGGGGAGAGCAAGCCTCTTTTCCTCCCTTATACTGTAAGCAGGCCAGCCCCGCTATGGCGGGTGTAGCACTCACACCATCTCCCTGCCCTCCTCTTGCACAGGCTCAGGACCTTTACGAAGGGAGGACACTGGTCCCCTGCTGAGTGGCTTACTAAGCTCCAAACTTCTCAAGTTAACACAATATATCAACCATTATAACAAAGAATATCAATTCCTCCATGAATTAATGATAAATGTTTGAGAGAACAGGTATACATGGTTTCAAAACAACAGAAATATATATGTGTTGAAACATCATTCAGCACCTCATAAATGTAAATTGTTTTCATGTATCAATTTAAAAATTTAAAGACTATGAAACTGCTGGTAAAATCATAAAGAAAATGATTCAGGACATTGAAATGGGTGAGAATATTTTCCCCAAGTCTTGAAAAGTGCAATTAACAAAGTCAAATATTGACAAATGGTATAACATCAAGTTAAACTTTTCTGAGTAGCAAAGAAAAGAATCATCATTGTAAATAGAAGCCACAGGATGGGTGAAACTATTCAATATTTACACGTGTGATGAGGCTGGTACTCCCACATTAATAAGAAATTCAAACTGCATGATTGTAAACATACAAATAATAAAATCTGACAAAAGGTATGATATCAAAGTAAAGGTTTTGGTAAAACAAAGGAAACACTCATCAGTGTAATGAGAAGCTTTGGCATTGGGAAAACTATTCACAAACTACACATATTGTGAAGTTAATACAACCAACTAAATAGGCAATTCAAAAATTAATATTGTGAAAATACAAATAACATTTAATGAATGAGCCATCTGTCATATGATTCTGCTCTAAGCTATACATCTAAAGGAAATGAAATCAGTATGTAAAAGAGACTTCTGCATTTTCATAGTCATTGCAGCATATTTCACAGCAGCCCCCAAATAGAAATAACCTAAATATCCATCTACTGATTAATGTAATTAATGTAATGCACATACAAAATGGAACATGATTTGGCCATATGACAAAGGGTTACCTATCATTTGAGATGTGGATGAACTAGAGATCACTGTGCTATGTAAAAACGCAGGAACAGAAAGACAAGTAACACGAGACCTCACTAATGTGTCGAATTTTTAAAATCTGATCTCAAAAGTTGACAGTAGAATGGTGATTACCAGTGGGATCGGGAGAGTAAGCGGTTGTGGGGTTGTGGAAAGTTTGATTAATGGCTACTCATTTATAGTTAGAGGGGAACAACAAGTTTTAGTATGTTGCACAATTAGGATGACTATGACAACAGTGAGCTAATATACATTTCAAAAAGCTAGAGGAAAGAATTTTGAAAGATTTTACCACACATAAATGGTAAAATAATGTTAAATAATGGTAAATGACTAAGGCAATATACATATATATACATATATATACATATATATATATACATATATATGTATATATATATACAATATACATATATATAAATAAGTTAATCATAATGCCATATCAAAAATTACATTACCCAAATAGAATGCACACATTTACATTTTTATGTGTCAGTCTAAATAATTTTAAAACTTAAATTTAGTTTCTCTAAATACTAATAAAAACCTGTACAGACATTTTATTTAAAAAGCTATACAAAATAGAAATCAAATATATCAAAAGATGATAAATATCAAATATCATCCAGATAATGTAAGACTTTCACAAAAGTAGGTGTACAATCTCCATAGGTTCTGTCATCACACTTGTTGGTATTTACCCAAATGAACTGAAAATTTATTTATGCAACATTTAAACACAGATATTAATAATCACTCTATTTTAAATTAGCAAAATTGGATGCCAGCATGATCTTCAGAAGATGAATGGGTAAATAAACTATGGCACAGTTAAATAGTATTCTGTGCTAAAAATGAGTTATCAGGCTACAAAAATTAAAGAACATTAAAAGCATGTTTTTAAATGTAAAATAAAAATCATAAATGATTATAACTGTATGAAAGACAAAAGTATGAGGATAATAAAAATATTGTGGCTCCTGTAGGTTAGGAGAATGGCAAAGATAAATGGGTAGGACACAGGTCTTTCAAAGTCCATAAAATTACTTTGGGAGATACAATGGTAAAGTACATGTCACTTTATATTTGTTAAAACCTATAAGTTCTGTCATACCAAGATTGAGAATTAATGTAAACCATCTTCATGTAATAACAATGTCAATCTTGTTCCATCAAGTATAAGAAGTATCCCATTGTGGTGCAGGATGTCAGTGATAGGGGAGGCTGTACATGAGTGTACCAGGGGTGTACAGAGGTTTCTGTATGTTATGCTTAATTTTGTTGAAAGTGTTAAACTGCACTGCACAAAATACTTTATTCAGTTTTAAAAATCAAACAAATGAAAGCAAATGAAACAAATGGCAATACTGGTAAATAATACTAAACATCTTAAGGATAATAACACAAATCCATCCAACTATTACAAAAAAGTGAAGAGTAGGTAACACTTGCCAAATTCACTCTGTGAAGTCATTTTTTCCATGAATATTAAAGACTAAAATTTCCCAATTTCAAAGAAATCTACAAAGGTTACAACATGCTACAAATCTACAGTAGTACAAATCAATAGCTAGTAAGTTATGTAGAACCAGCAGAAACATAAAATTTAGTGGAATACAAAAATAAAGTTATATCAGTGGTCAACTAATATTCAGGAATGGTGCAGAAATCATTAAAAGTGGAATAATATTTTCTCCAAAAAATTTGACTGAGAAATCTGGGTATTCAAATGCAAATTAGAAATATAGATCACTGTGCCTCATCATACACAAAAAATAACATCATAATATACCATGAAGATAAGATGGCAAAAATTTTAAAGGAACTCTATCTGAAATAATTTCAGATAAGGCTAATATCAAAACACATTACCATTGTAAAGAAGGACACTACAGGGGCCGGTGAGATGGCTCAGCGGCTTAAGCACCTGCCTGGCAAGCGCAAGGGCCCAAGTTCGACTTCCAGAACCCACATACGAAAAAGGGGCCAGTGATATCGCTCAGCGGCACGGGTGCCTGCTGGTGCGCGATGTCCTGAGGTCGACCCCCAGCACCCACAAAAAAAAAAAAAAAAAGAAGGACACTACAGAATGGTAACAGAATTAGTTATCAAGTAAGGCATAGCAACACAAATTTTAGATGTCTAACAGCAGAGTAGGAAGATATATGGCTAAAGTAACAGGAGAAATAGATGTTTCACTACTGGAGAGTATAGCAGGTCTTCGTCAGTAATTATTAGATCGATGAAGCAGAAAATTTGTAAAGATATGATTTACCACCTAAAGCACTACTAATCCATTTGGATTAGTTGATATATACAGAATACACTAATCAACAATAGCAGAATATATATTATTGTCAAGCACATATAGAACTTTCCCTGAAGAAGAATTCCCAAAGAATAATAAATCTGGACCATAAAATACAATTTAACAAATTTAACATATAGAAGTCTTCCAAAGTAGGTTATGGGACCCCAGTGATGTTAAAAACATGTCAGCATTAGAAAGACAAAGGAAAACCCTGAAAAAGTTACAAATTTAAAATCATACTGGGGGCCGGTGAGATGGCTCAGCGGCTTAAGCGCCTGCCCGGCAAGCACAAGGACCTCCGAGTTCGACTCCTGGAACCCACATACGAAAAAAGGGGCTGGTGATATCGCTCAGCGGCACGGGCGCCTGCTGGCGCACGAGGTCCTGAGGTCGACCCCCCGGTACCCACAAAAAAAAAAAAAAAAAAACTAAAATCATACTGAACACAAGGATGTATTTAAGGAATATTTAAAATTTTTTGGGTCAAAATAAAAATGAATATAAAAGTATCCAAAACTTTGGGTGATATATCAAATCTAATAGAAACTTATAACATTAAATTTATATTTTAGAAAAGAATAAAAACCTGAGAAGCAGTAATCTAAATCACTATCTTAGGAAACAGAAAAAGCTCAGTGTATTAAGCCTAAACTAACCATTAAAAATAAAATGAAAATTACTAAAGAAATAAATGAGATTGAAATCAGGAAACAATAGAAAATTAAGGTGTACAAAAGCTATTTCTATGAAAGACAAAAAAAAAATTTTTTTGTTACATAGGCTGCAATCCATTGAGGAATGGGCAGTATTCTGTCCTTACCGGAAAAGACATCTTGGGTGTGGGTATTTGTTCCTGCATCCAATGCATCTGAAAAACTTTTACCCATGAACTTGTAGAAGGCCTCATCCACCATCACACTATGCCATACGAAATTGCTTCGAATCAGGAGCTCACTTCACAGCAATTGAGGCAATTGGTCTGTACTCCTGGAATTCGCTAGTTACAATAACATGTTCCCTGACATCCTGAATAAGCTAGATTGATAATTAGTGTAGTGACCACTTGAAGACTCACTCACATTGTCATTTTGTTGTCAATGTCTTGCTAGACTTAGGAAGGTTCTCCAGAAAATGGTGTATGCTTCAAATCAGTGGTGGGTGATATATTATTCCCGGGCACTTCAGGAACGAAAGAGGAACACTTCTTTACCCACTAGGTAAAGAACCATGACCAGCTGAGGTTCTTGTTGAAGATGAAAACAATATAGTATTTAGAACAAGGTAACTATGTCTAACAGCGACGTCCAACGGCAAGTTACAAAAATGAGCATCGCAGCTGTCATGCATATTTTCTCTTAGTAGTTATGAATGTTGACACATGTGTGCCCATTTGCTTGTGTATTTTGGTGTCTTTTGTTCTTGCATTCCTTCTCATGTGATGTAACATGCATTTATATCATCATATTTAAGCGCTACGAATTTTACAGCGTAATATTTAAGAGAAGAGATACTAAGGAGGAGAGTAAACATCACTAACCATATTACCTTCTCTCCAGGGGAATACTTTCATGGAGTTTTGATACACACAACACAGGTATAATGTTCACTTGAAATACATTGTTGTTATTGTTTCTTAAAATCTGAATATCTGTAAACATCTTAAGTTTACAGGTTGATATGCTCCCTCCCAGGGGGGATTTCTCAGGAAACAGAGCCTCATGGGTGGTGATTAGCTCATGAGAGGACAACTTTGAGGACTGAGTTTGGTAACTTACAAAAGAAAATTTAGAGAGCTAGTCTCTACTCCTGCTCCTCCCTCTACCCCCCATTCCTCTCTCCTTCTCCATCAGTACTGGGAATGACACCCAGGACTTTCAGAGCAATGTCCATTTTTATTTATTTAATATTTTTGTACTGAGTTCCACTTAGTTGCTAAGTTTCCCAGCTTAGGCTAGAACTTCAAATCCTCTTACCTTAGCCTTTCCAAGGGCTGCATTTACAAGCAGGCACCATAACACCAGCTAGTTGCATTTACAATGTGAGTATACAAAATAATGCATCATCTGTAAAATGTAAGTCAAACACCGCATCTACCAGTACCTTGCTTGTGATCTTCCCAGCCTCTGGAACTGTCAGAAGTAAACTTCCGTTGCTTATTAGCTATCCAAGTCATGGTTTTGTTATATCATTCTCTAAAGACTGACATATTTATCTGGATATTGAGTATGCTTTAAGAAGATGTGCATGGGAGCTGAATTGACAGCTGTGATAGTTAAATTTACCTGTCAACTTCATTAGCCATGGGGTTAGTGGGTTATCTATTATTTATGAGTATGTCTGTAAGGATGTCTCTGGATATGATTAGAGTTTGATAACAGACTCTGTACATCTTCTTCCTCCATTGGGTAGACATCATTGAATCTACTGAAGGCCTGAATACAAAAAGAAAAAAAAGGCAAGGCAAGGAGAAATTTTTCCCTTCTTTCCTGCTTTGCTACTTGATCTGCAATAGCTCATATAACTTTCTTTGGTCCTCCGACTATGACTTACACAATCAGTTCCCCTGGTTCTCAAACCTATAAGCACAGAACGAACTGTGCTATCAAGGTCACTTAGTCTGTGGTCTCCATAATTACCTGATTGCTAACTGGTTTACAACTACGTTTACTTCCTTGGAAAATTTGTGAGAATACAAATTCTAACTTGGAGAGAAAAGAAAAATAGAATAATGTTATATACATTATCAACATCATAAGTGATAAAGTATTCATCACTCCTAATTTCAAGGACCTTCATGGTTAAGAAGCCCATCTTATGAGTAATAAGGCAATAAATAATTCTAGGTAATTGGCTTCACCTTAAAACCATACTCTGAAATGAAATAAATCAGACACACCTGATAAATATCAAATTGTTTCTCCGGTGTGAGAAAACAAAAATGTAAATATGGACACAAATACATAATAGATATTGTGAAATAGGAACAAAAGGTTGAAATGGGAAGGGAACTAGGGAGAGGGCAGCGGACTGGAACGAAGAGAAAAGAAAAAACAAGAAAAGAAGGAAAAATGGAAACAAAACTTCTGTAAATAAGAAGGGGAAAAGAGGTTGAAGTCAGGGTAAGAGAATGAGAGAAAAGCAGTATCAAGATGTATCATGTAGGGCCGGTGAGATGGCTGAGCCGCGTAAGCCTTGCCTGGCAAGCCTGATGTCTTGAGTTCGACACTTGGAACCCACATATGTAAAAGGGGACCGGTGATATCGCTCAGCGGCAGGGGCGCCTGCTGGTGCCCAAGATCCTGAGGTCGACCCCTGGTACCCATGTAAAAAAACATAAGAAAGACATATCATGCACAGGTACAAACTCCCTATGATAAATGTGATCATTATGTATATCTAAAATGTACAACCTTAATTGACTGAAAAGCTAGTATTTATTTCTAGTATACAAGTCTGGTTCAACACTGGAACATCAGTCAATGTACTCTATTACAGAAGTTTAAAGAGGAAAACACATATAATATCAAAATGTATAACAATTGTGATAAAATACATTATACTGCATGCATAACCTGAAGAAACTCACCAGAGTAGAAAGAGAGGATATACTTCCCAACTTGATAAAAATTGTAGGCACCAAATCAGTGCTAACGAGACATGAACTGAGGGACAGTAGAAACTTTCCTATATGAGCAGGAAAAAAAAGGAATAATGCCATTTATCACCACTTCTAACCAAAATATTAAGTTCTTAACTAATTGATTTGCCATAAAAAGAAAATAAGCTACAGAAACTGGTAAGAGAGAAACAAATGTTATCTTTGTTTGCAAATGACATGATTATCTATTGTTTATAGAGAATCTCATGGAATTGAGAAACGTGCACAAAATATTACCCCTTCAATTTACAAAGACTGCAACTAAATGAAGTTATAATAGCTTCCCACAGAAAATCAATCAATTTGTTGTACGTATCTAATGAAACATTGGAATTTATTTGGAAATCTCCTAATCGATGCATCCAATGAAAATACTTGGGTATACATCTAACAAAAATATTACTGGGTTCTAAATGCTGAAAACGAACATCTGATGAAAGACCTAAGTGATCTAATGATTAGAAGGATGCACTGTGCCTGTGAACTCGAACTTTACACTATTAAAATGCCAAATCTTCACAAATTGGTCTTTGCACAAAACTTCAGTCAAGACCATGAAGGTATTTGGAAGATGCCAATAAACGGATTCCTCTGGTCTTTATATATTGAAAGGCAAAACACTTGAGGTAGTCAATATACTAATGAAAAACAAGGCTGAAGAAATGACATTGTCCAATCACAATTCTCACTATTGATTACGCTAATGAAGACAGTGCGGTAATGTTGAAAAAAGAATCACATAGATAACCAGAAGAGAACAATAGAAATTCAGAAATAAATCCACAAAAGCCTAACTAATGAAGGAAGTTTGACAATTTTCCCATAGAGAAAAATATGGTCTTATCATATGACTCTACAATGATGCTCTAGGTTTTTATTCCAATTAATTCAGAATGACGTCCACAGAAAGATCTGGAAGCCGAATGTAAGCGTATACAGCAGGTTTATAATTCCCGAAAGGTAGAAGCAACCAAAGTGCCAGTGAACACAGTGGTGTGTATGTAAAATAGAGATTAATCCATGGTAAAAATGAGTGTTATTAATTCACAAGCAGACAATCTGTACGAAACAATCTGTGCAAGAAGTAAAAATATCTAATGCATATTTTTAAACTAAAGTCATGCATTGGCTACATTCATTGTGATTCATTCATATGCTATTTGAGACACTGAAAACCACAGCAGAATTTTTAAAAATCCCATTTCCAAGGCTTCAGGACAAATGCAAGTAAGTTGACTAGATGAAGCACGGGGAAAATTATAGGGTGCCAACTATTCTCTATGACATTATAATGTAGTATACGTGACATTATGCTTTTGTAAAAACCCATAGGAATCTATAACACAATATGACTCTCAGTGGAAACTATTTTAAAATACTACTTTGGAGACTATGGTATCAGGTTAACGCTGGCCTCACTGCACGAATGCGGAGTGGTTTCATCCCTTTCAGTACTTTGGAATATTTTATAGTATTACCAACATAAGTATAATTAATCCATTTTCAAATGTGTGGTCTGGACTGTGAACTTGAAGGAACAATATTTCATGAACTGATTTTTTTTGGCCAAGACCCAAACACAAGAATCACCCCAAAACAAGGATTCACTGGCTATCAATGTGGTGTTGGGTCTTTCAGGATGTGAGAACTTTCTGCTGCTGAAGTTTCTGAGGATGCGTTGTTGCATCCAAAGTGCAGAGGAGGCAGAGGCAGGAAAAGTTTGGATGCAGCTATGTGCATGTGCCAAGCTCTGAATCCAGGAGGGTTCACACCGCCCACCCCTGACAGGGATGGCAAATACTGTTCTCCTAGTAAACTTCCTATTGGATTGGCTTAGGACTTCCATGCTGTCTCTTTTCAAGGAGATGTCGTCTTAGTCTTACTGAAGTAGTGGAATATACAAGCCTGATTTTACATTTGTGTGGTGTTAAGTGTTACGTCACTCAACGTCACTAATGTATAATTAATGCCTGTTGAGCTCTCTGTGAGACCACCTGTAGTCTCCTGCTCCTGTAAGCCAAATTTTTCAAAATATTGTTCACTTTTCATCTTTCCGAATAAGGTTTTGTTATTGACATTCATTATCCCCCTTTATTTATCCAAGTTTCATTTTGTAAATAGTAAATGTCCTTTAGTGCAAGTATCTTTGCAGTTTGTCCAATTTTATGTAGCAACATAGGTATAGTGTTCAACTTGTTAAAGTGACAAGGTAGGATATTTACCACAATTTTCAAAAAAGAGAACTTTTAATGTAAATTGTAAGTTTTTTAAAGTTTTGTTTTGTTTTTGGCTTTCAGGGAATTATTAGTCTGGCCATTTGTCTCAGTGTGAAGGTCCTGGATTCAAATTTCAGTATCCAAAGGAAAATTCAAACCACAAGTTACTACAAGTGAAGGGAAACAAAGAAATATCATTGCTAAAAGGAAGGTGAGTTGTCAACTTAGTGTAACTCATTCCTCACAGCCACCAAGCTTAAAAAGGCCGGCGAGATGGCTCAGCAGCGTAAGCGCCTGCCTGGCAAGCGCGAGCGCCCCAGTTCGACTCCCCGAACCCACATATGAAAAAAGGGCCAGTGATGTCGCTCAGCAGCACGGGCGCCTGCCTGGCATGCGCGAGGTCCTGAGTTGAACTCCCAGTACCCACATACAAAAAAAAGGGCCGGTGATATCGCTCAGCGGCATGGGCACCTGCCGGCACATGAGGTCCTGAGTTCCACTCCCGGTACCCAGATACAAAAAAGGGCCAGTGATATCGCTCAGCGGCACGGGCGCCTGCTGGTGCACGAGTTCCTGAGGTCAACCCCCAGTACCCACAAAAAAAAAAAAAGTTGTGTTCTTTGAATAATAATATTGTGTTTATTGTAAGCACTGTACATTATTACTATTCAAAAATTCATAAAACATGTAAGGAATAAAACGGTGTACTATCTTTGAAGATATACACAGTGTATAATATTGGGTAAATAATATTGGTTCCAAATATGACAGTTTTTACATTAAACAGTTTTACAAATGTTCCTGTAAAATTTTTTCTGAACCACCAGTGCTACCTATAGTTCTCGTACACTGGGAGACTGAGTGGCAGAATCATTAGTTTGAAGCTATCAGGGCAACTTGGTGAGTTAGTGAAACTCTGTCTCAAAGTTTAAAAGTAAAAATGTAGGCTGGAGATGTGGATCAGCGAGTATCAGGGACCCCTGCAGTGAAGCCCCAATCTCATGTGCGGTGCTACAGCACATGGTGGGAGAAAAAGAAAGAAAGAGCAAGGGATAGATGGCGGTACCATGGGGACCCGGGATGAGCAGTTATTCATGAAGCACAAAAGGCCACCAGGCAGCCAGAACCTTGGCATTTGTTGATTGAGGAGGGGATGTGAGGAGTAGATTATCAGATGACTCAGAGGGCAGCCATGGTCTTACGCTGAGAATGATCTTGCCTTGGAATGTCTTCAGTCTTAGTAGACTTGGTCCTAGTCTTAGTAGGTAGGAGAGGATGGTCCACCCCTAATGGAATAATGGGAAATCTCAAAAGGGTGATACCAAAACCCCCAAGCCTCTCTTCATCCCTCAGGGAAGTACAGAATCTAGCCACTGGGAATTTGTGATCACCAAGAACTGTGAAGGCTCTGGGTTAGGGTTAGGGTTAGGCTTAGGGTTAGGGTATTAGAAAATCCTCAGTTGAGAAAAAATATAAACATATAAGCAAATAAATAAGAAATAAATATAAATATATACAAAGTAGAAATCATTAAGTGATAAAATATAGAAAAAATAAAGAAAGGAAGAACAAAGAAGAAAGGATAAAGGAAAGAAAGAATTAAGAGAAATGAAAAGATGTTAAATAATGGGCTGGGACTATAACTCAGTGAAAAGGCTCAGGGTTCAATCTCCACTACACAAACAAAAAATAAGTTTTCCACATGCATTTCATTTTATTCTTATTAGTACACTTTAATTTTACAGCTTAATACGTTTCAACCTATTGTATGGCTGACAACATACTTGGATCATACTAATGCACCCATCATCCTCCATTGTTCTTTAATTTTTTCTCCTCCTTGTTCCTTTCCTTTTTTCCAATACTCTCTCTTCTGCTCCCTTGTTCCTCCTCTCCTCCTCCTTCTCTCCCTTATCCTCCCCACCCCTTGCTCAGGTTCCACATATGAGAGAAAATATGTGACATATGTCTTTTCAGTCTGGCTATTTTCCTTGTCATGATGGTGAACACCATTTCCACATATATGCTATAAATCACATGGTTCTCTCCTTCTTTAGTGCAGAGTAATACTCCATTAAATGTGCATACATGTAATCAAATTGTCCTATTTTCTTCATCCATTAAAATTTGAAACCCTAGAGGTATTTTCTGTTAAACATATGTTCATTTTAAATTCTTTTAAATGAAAACGTTTAAGTTACAAGCACCAATTTACAAGCATCAGGTCAGAGTTACAGCTTATATATAAATGTCCCTCTACAACCCCATGCACTCGTAAGGTTGGGCTTTTGGGAGCTAACTGGATCATGTGTGTGTGGTGTCTATGACTGTATTTGTACAGCAAATGGGAGTTGACAGCACAAAATTCATTTCACCAAGCACAGTGATCCAGGTGCTCAGTCCTCTGCAACCACTGGCAAAATTCAAAAGGGCTCAGCTACTGGTGCATTCATCCGCATTGTGCTGGTTTTATGCACATGTGGGATGCAAGAGTTGTGGAGTCAGGGAGGCTTCCACCCAGATTTCAGAAGGCCTGGGGGCCCGGGCAGTGTGTGACGTTGTGAGTGTGAAGCTAGAAGCCGAGAGGAGACTCCAGAGGGTTGCAGATGCCAGGAACATGGATAGTCTGATGAATGTGTCAAGGTGTGAATACAGATGGCCTAAGAGAGGGCCCATGAGGGTTATAACCATAGTGCCATACACTCAGGGACACGCTAGCCCTTTGAGGTTCACATCTTGCCACATAGTGCCCGAGTGCTGGACAAAGAACTACAGGATTTAAGGTTTGCCTTAAGTTGCTGGATTTTTGTCGTGCTTTGGTCCCATTCCTTTCCAGCCTTCTATTTCCTTTTGGAATAGGAATCATGCTATTCATGCTATTGTGTATTGGGAGTGTTTAACTTTCTTTCAGCTTTTACAAAGGCTCACACCTAGGAGTTTGCCTTAAATCTCAGAGGAGATGTTGGAATTGGACATTTCAGTGGTGTTAAAAGTGCTAGGACTTGGCCACACTTACAAGTGGGCTAAATGCATTTTGCATAAAGGGATGTGCATGAGAGTGTGATTCTCAGCAATGGATTAGTACAGCAGTGGGTTTATATTTGGGTGTGGTGTTGGGACGTGAAGCCTGATGGAAAGGGGTGTGTCGCCATGGCCCACAAAGTAATATATCCGTTCTCTTCCCTTGGTCATGCCCCTGCTTCTCATTGCCATGTCAAGAACTCTTTCTCCACTGCCACCAACCTGTGCGTTTTCATCCTGCCTAAGAGCAAGCCAACTATGGACTGACTCCTCTACAAGCTGTGCATCAAAATCCTCTACAAACTGCTCTTCCTTTAAATTTTGGATATTTTGTCCCAGCAAGGAGAAAGTAACTAAGGTAGAAAATAAGAAAAGGACAGCCACTTTGGAGGACAGTTCTATTTATTGAAGACTACACAACATAAGAGGTACATAATATAGGCCATAAGTCGATCTTCTGGTCTGTGATGATATTCACTGTCTTATCAATCGGGATAAGCAGAATAGCACTTCCAACTATACTGGACTACAGAATTCTCTGGGCTGCAACAATCAGTATGGAAAAAAGTGGCAGTGTACTTGACTCTCTGAGGAGGCTGGAGGACTTGGGCTTTTCAACCCAAGGCATCATGACCTGGTTTAGTGGATGACCAGCTCTTGCTGAACTAGATAGAATCCAGGAGAAATGAGGACTCACAATTGTAGCAACAGCCTTGACACTGGTGAAGCCTATGTGTATCCACTTGCCATTTACAGACTTCTCTCTGCACATAACAGCACTTCCTGGACTCACCAACTCCTGTGAAGGCAAGAGTAAAATTAGATTTACGTCATTTTCACAAGTGCTTAGTCAATCCTAGGATTCATAGTTTATAATGAGTGTTCAGTAAAGCGGGAGATCTAAGACTGGTGCATAAGTAAATCATGCTTACCACTAAATATATACTAGGACTGGCACAAGAAAATCTTTGTGAATTAAATTATAAAACTGCATTTTGAAACTGTGGACAGAGAAAAGTTTAAACTTCTCAAACCATAAGAAGCAAGAACAGCATACAAAAATGAGGGGAATTATATAAAGTGCCTAACTTGTATTACAAATGTTAAATCAACCGTGTAGTGTAGAGAGGGGAAAATAACATGCATCAGGTATATCAAAATTATCAACGTATTTCTGACTCTGATTAGAAATATGTAATTTCAGTGGGCAAGATTTCACTGCCTTTGATCTATTTTATCATTTAAGGTTAGGTGATCTACTTCTTGATACACTGACAAAGTTAAAGTTTCTACCATTCCAAAAAAGAAAAAAAAAAATATGCTGAGAGGCTCACCATATTTGTGTCAGCACCTTTGGCCTTAGAAATGAAGCAAACTATCGAACCACCTATGTCAGGGTATTGATAGGCACAGGTTGAAGCTCTCATCACCTGAATCTGTAACATTTCTGGATTTTCATCTGTCTGTCCTGAGATAACAGATGGAACATAAAAATCTTCAGGTGTTTGGTTATATTGAAGCAGCAAACATTGAGATAAGACTATGTTCTGATTTGTCACTTAAACCAATATCTCTAACTTATTATGCTAAAAGGCTGTATTTTTCTTGTTACACCATTAGCATCTTATCACACAAATTCATTCCATTCCTTTTCAAATCATTTAAAGTCAGTTTAAAACAAAACATAATTATTTTCCACATGACCGCTTCTTCAAAACTTAGAGGTGTATTTTGCTTTGTAAAATTCCAAGTTCCAACTCAAGTAAATCTTCATTTTCCTAACAAGGTAGAGACAAAATAAAATAAAAAAATTTTCTTCTTTCCTCAATTTCAAATCTAGCAAAGAACTGAGACACAAGTCATCTCTCCCTTGTTTATAAAATGTTCCAATACACAGAAAAATTTTCCTATTACTTTTCCATCTCTAAAATCCTATGAAGTAATTATCAATTAACCATGTAGGTCCCTGTTCTGGATAAAAATCTCAGTAGTGGGCCGGTGAGATGGCTCATTGGCTAAGTGCCTGCCTGGCAAGCGCAAGGGCCCGAGTTCGAATCCCTAAACCCACATGCGAAAAAGGGCCGGTGCTATCGCTCAGCCGAACGGGCGCCTCCTGGCGTGCGAGGTCCTGAGATCGACCCCCGGTTACCACAAAAAAAATAAAATCTCAGTAGTTCTAAAGTTAGTAATGTAGATAATTACAATTATAGTTTTTTTCCTTAAATTCTAATACTAAAAGTATATCCTCACTTGTGTTGGGATTATTCCCCAAAAAGATAAGAAATAACTAACCTGGTTTAAGAATTTGTGGTCCAGACAGCCAGCATTCTGAGTTGCTTAGATCCTTCATATGGCCCAAGGGTGCCAATATCTGAGGGGGTGTCTGGGATTTTTGGAGGAGCAACAGTGCTAGATCATTTTTTGCTGCCCCACTCACAAACCGGAATCTCTCATGCAGTAGAATATTAGACACCTTGACAACTCTCACAGGTTCCCCAGGATGTTTAAAGCCCAGGATTACAACAGTGTCTTCAGGGTTCCTACACGTGGGGGTAAGATTTAATTAAAATAGACGCACTAGGAAACTTGAACCTTCAAATCATATCGGGCTTTTCAAGGTATTCCTTTCACTGTAGCACACAAGGTCCCTCGTTTACTTCCAGAGAAATCAGAAGTCTAAGAATGCAGTCAGAGTTCACAGGTAATAGGGTTACAGGGGAATTAAATAATAGAGGCACCAATAGCCACCATAGATGGTTTCTTGGTCAGCCTGAAACAAAGATGTCATGGCACAAGAGACATGATTCAGGAACTATGGAAGTTTTCTACCAAAGAAATCTTCACCAATCTAATCTGGATGTAATAGATAACATGATATGGGAAGAGGTAAAACATAAGCTTACATGTTTCTGACACAGTGGGCAGCAGTGAGAATCCAAGAGCTGCTAATAATGGAACCACTGCAGATTTGACTGCTACAGCTTATGATAACGGCCTGCCAAGGCAGAGTGTAATGAAGAGAAACGTGATCTGTCAAAGCTGAGAAAAAATAAAAGTATAGTTGGTGAAGTGATATTGGTATCCCATTTTTTCAGTTGATTAATCACTAATATCTCTGTTGAACAGGTTGGCATCGTTCAATATGACTTAGCGTGGCATAAGATTCTCTGTCAGCCTGCCTGCTCTTTGCCTGAAAGGACTGCTCCCTTTATCTTTCCAAGCACATTGTTTCTTTATGGTCCGGATTATATTATTTTAATCAAAGTATTAGGAACGATTTCAGCTTTCTCTCTAACTGCAAACATCCTTTAGCTGTTATCTTAGCTTGTTAGAATTTATTATTGCACTCAGGCAAACAAGTAGGGCATATTTATGCATAAATGATAAAAAATTAAAATTTTGTAGCTGACACACCTATGTCGTGAACAGAAAGGGACAGTTTGCTAAGCTTGTAATCTGTATCGAGCAGCTATCATAAATAGGAAATTCCGGTTTGAAGGTTGGAAAAGAGCACATGTTTAAAAGCGAATTTTAGAGTTCTTCAAATATGGGCAAGTTGAAGGAATGCTGGGTAATATACGCATTAAGAGAAGCAGTTAATATAACAGATTAGATGACTAGAAAAGACTAGAAAATACAGTCATGCCTCAGTTTATAATCCTAAACTGTTTTGTGGTTTGGGGATGATGGCTGTGTGTGTGTTTTTGTGGTGAAGATGCCCCAGATTGTGTTTGTCACCCAAAATGGAGTTCGCTAACTGAAGCCAAATTCCACCAATGCTTTTTAGAACCAAATGGTTTGCAAACAGAAGCCCTCAGGAACTGAGGTATGACTATATAGGTGAAACTGGAAGCACAACTTGGATCGTCAAGATAACCTACTTTGAGTTCTCCATATGAAAATCTCCACGAATCCAGATTTGAGCAAAGAAGTTTTATGGCCTCAGTTAGGCATGAAAAGCAGTATTCTCTATGTGTATGGCAACAGGAGGTAGATGACAAATGGCTTTACTTGGATGAAAATATAACACATGGGACTGAAATGAACTTCTGAGTAAGTTAGGATGAGCAGAGAAATGTGAACTGGCCACTGATTATGTTGTGAGAGGCTTCAGGATAGACGAGGGAAGAAGGAAAGTGACAACCACATCATAGTGTCATATAAAGTTGGGTTATACAAGAACCTACAAAACAGTTACCGACTACCTACCAACAGAAATAAACACTTTGGATGTAAACTAGCTTTGCCCGATATGCAAGGTAGTGGGTAAAGAAACAATTCAGAATAATACATTTAAGCCTCATCTTAGCTTGTTCCTCTTGTGCCCCTAAGAATGCAATGGACATTTCCACTTCTTGGGGTCTCAAGAGTAATTAATTAAAATAACTGTTGTAATCTCCATTAGGGATTGCTTTAAAGTTAAACAATACACACTATTGCATGACTTTGTACGCCGTAAGAGAAATGATTCTTGTTTCTTTGTACATAGAGAGACGCATACTGTTCATGAAAAGAGCTTCCCCTCCACCCCCATTTCTCTTTTCTATTTCCCTTGGCCTCTTCATTCCCCTCCTGTACCTTCTTTACTACCACCATCTTGGGTCATCCTCTGAGGCTGTGGTAGAGAGATGAAGCGTGGCTGAATAGAAGCTGAATTGGAAGTAAAAGCTGAGGCATTTATAGAGGTAGAGATGGAAGGGGATGTAGAAGCAGAGGTAGTCATGGGCCCTTGCTGAGACCAGGGTGCATGGCTGGGACGTGTTACTCCCTGGAGCCAGAAAATGAAAGGGCTCACTTGGTTGAAGACAGAGGGCTTTTTGCAGTGCTCATCAAAGTGACTCAGTATTCCCACCTGCACCCAGGTGTTCTTTTGTGGTAGACGGCACACCAGAGGTGCCCCTAGGTCACCCTGTAAGAAATAGGAAAGAGTTTTAGTTGATAACCTGAAGGACTCAAGAAGTAATTCTAGTGTGGTAGGGTATTCCTTCACACTCCTGTCCTTCGAATCCCCTGAATTGTTTACCTTACAGCCATCCTCCCTAATAGATTTTTTGGCTTCCACACAGAAAGTAAATTCATTTATCTTGGGCCAAAATTGTGCACAAGTGCTGGCTTGCAGGATACTTAAGTGTCTTTTTTGCAGAATCCCAGGTCTTCCTTGTTAACAAGAGAGAAGAATGGCTCATTTGTTTTTTGTTGTATTTTGTTCTGTTGGAAGTTTAGCCTAAATTTATGGGAGAAATATGGCTGAAGAGAGATAATCAGAGAGTATTCTCATGAGGGAATACTATTCTGTTTACCAGCAAATCATTTCATCCTACCCCACTGCCTTCTTCACTACTTACCTTTCATAAGGGACCAGCTGGGTAGCCAGCAGTCATACAGTTGTTTGTTTTTCTCTTGCTCTAGACTCTCCTCCAGACAAATAGGAAGCACCAGGGGTTGAAGTTGTAGTGGCTCCTTCAGAAAGATCAGGCCAGGACCTAGAGGTCCCTTGGGACCTATGTAAGGCATGGCACGGTGAATGCCTACAAAATGAGCTTGAGCTGGGTCCTGAAGATCAATAAGCCCCACTTGTACCAAGGCCAGGGCCTCTGAATTTTTTCTGGAAGGAAAATTTATCAAGCGGTTTATTATTTCCACATGTCAATGTGAAAAAGAAACTCAGCTGTCACATGAATTGACGGCATCATAGGGAACACATGAGCTTACTCTTATTCCCTAATCTGTTTGTTGCCAGCAGATATATTAGAAACACAGGGCATTATTAAATATAATAAGGCATTATTATTTCCATCAAGTGGAAACACTTTTAGAAGTGTAAATGGGAACGTTCAGATGCAATCAAATCTTTGTTGGTAATTGCTGATAGGAGGCCTGCTCATGCACCTCAGTGCTAGAGCACTTGCCTGGCACACATAAAATTCTGGGTTCTATCTCTAGCCACAAAACTTTAATAACTTAATTGTTGTGCTAGCTAATATTTACTAATTCATGATGACAAACATTAAAACTTACCAACTGAAATATGCCGCTAAAAGGGGACACTTTGGACAATCATCCCCTCTCTCTGAGCCTTATTTCTTTTGTCTAAATTAATCCTTTGCTACACTGACAACACATTTTCTGATTTAGAAATTCAGCCATACAGCTGAACTTGGTTCTTAAATCTAGAAGTCTTTTGGTGGAGGTTCAGGGGTCTTCTGTGTAGAGTATCACGTCACCTGCGAATAATAATTTAAATTTTTCCTTTCATATCTTTATCCATTTTATTTCTCTCTCTCCTGTAACTGCTCTGGCTAATGTTTCCAGAACTTTGTTAAATAGCAGTGGTGCTAGTGGTCATCCTTGTCTTGTTCCTGATTTAAAGTGAAAGCTTTCAGATTTTGTCCATTTAGTGGAATGTTGGCTATTGGTTTGTAATAGGTACAAAGTCATCTCTCAGAAATCAATACCATTGCTGCACACAAACAACAAACTCGCTGAGAGAGAAATTAGGAAAACCACATCCTTCACAATACCATCCAAAAAATGAAATACTTAGGAATCCATCTAACAAAGGAAGTAAAAGATCTATAAATAGAAAATTATATATTCTGAAAAAGGAGACCAAAGAGGATATCAGAAATTGGAAAGATATCCCTCGCTGATGGGTAGGAAGAACCAACATTGTGAAAATGGCCATACTCTGAAAACTGTTACACAGATTTAATGCAATCCCAATCAAAATACCATTAGCGTATGCAGAAGAGACCTAGAAAAGCAAAGGCAATCCTGGGCAACAAGGGCAAGGCAGGAGGCATCACAATCCCTGACTTGAAATTATACTACAAAGCTACTGTGATAAAATCAGCATGGTACTAGACAAACACACACACAAAAGAAAAAAAAAAATCTACTTTGAGGATCAGTGCAACAAATTAGAAGATGCATAAACAACTCACCATGCACTCAGCCACTGTATTTTTGACAAAGGGACCAAACATGTTCACTGGAAGAAAGGTAACCTCTTAATAAATGGTGCTGTACGAAAGGGCTCTCTACATGCCTAAGACTAAAATTAGAGCCCTATGCGTCACCATGTGCTAAACTAAAGTCAAAATGGACCAAAGCTCTAAATACTAAAACAGAAACACTAAATCTCCTGGAAGAGAAAGTAGGTAGAAATCTTGAAGACATAAGTGTAGACAGAGATTTCATGACCAAAACCCAGACTGCATGGGAAATGCTTCAAAGAATCAACAACTGGGGTCTGATCTTTTTAAAAAGTTTTTGCACATCAAAAGAAATTACCAACAGAGTGAAAAGACAACCCACGGAGTGGGATAAAATTTTAGCCAACTTTCTCTGAGACAAAGGACTTCTATCTAGAACATACAAAGAATTGAAAAAAGGTCAGACTCCCCAAATTCAAAGACTCGATCCAAAGCTGGGCATCTTGGATGAATGCACACTTCTCAGATGGAGAAATGCAAATGGTAAACAAATACATGAAAAAATATTTGGGCCGGTGTGATGGCTCAGCGGCATAAGCGCCTGCATGGCAAGCGCGAGGTCCTGAGTTCAACTCCCGGAACCCACATAAGGGCTGCTGATATCGCTCAGTGGCACGAGTGCCTCCCTGGCAAGCGTGAGGTCCTGAGGTCAACTCCCGGTACCCACATTAAAAAAAAAAAAAAAAAAAAAACAGAAAGAAAAAATGTTCAACATCATTGGTTATTCCAGAGATGCAAATTAAAGCAACAGTGAGATTCCATCTCACCCCAGAAAGATTGGCTGTCTCCAAGAAATCAACCCATAACAAATGCTACAGGGACTTTGTTGAAAAGGAACACTTCTCCGCTGTTGGTGGGAGTGTAGATTGGTGCAAGCACTGTGGAAATCAGTATGGAGATTCTTCAAAAAATTAGGATTACAGGTCCCATTTGACCCACCTGTTCCCCTTCTGGGTATCTTCCCAGAAGAATAAAAAGCATCATACCACGGCGTGATATGTGCAGTCACATTTCTAGCAGCAACAATTTGTAATAGCTAAATCTCAGAAACAACCCAAGTTCTCATCAACTGAGGAATGGATAAAAAAAGATGTGGTATTTTTTAGTAATGGAGCATCACTTGGCCACAAAGAAGGATAAACTTGAGACTTTACAGGTAAACAGATGCAACTAGAGACCATACTCATAAGTGAAATAAAACAGACAGACATGTGTAAACATTGTGTCATCTTCCTAGTGTGAAAAGTTGAAAGAGTAAATAATGCCTAAAATATATGATAGATATTGTGAAATTAGGGAAGAAATTGCTGAAAAGGAAAAAGGAACTAGGATGGGGAAAAGGGGAAGGAAGGAGGAGAAAAGGGAAAACAAATGAAAGTCAGTTATGCTGTTAGTGTCTCTTCATTGGAAAGGAAGATTTGTGCTAATATCAACTGGGGAAATTTTAATGCCCATGTCTTAGACTCTGAATAACTACGTTATAAGAAAGCAATATGCAATGTATTATCCATTGTTATTCTCCTATTATTTTGTCATAAAATTTTGTTTTACCATTTTTTCCATACAATAAAATATTTAAAAAGGAAGAAATTAAAAGCTGTACCATAAGGAATTTCTTCAGGAAGATTATTATTGCTGTAGAGATAAAGAAACTGAATTTTAAGAGACAAGAGTGATGAAGCTGTAAGAAGCAAAACAGGGATTCTAAGACAGATGCCTCTCTACTTCCAATGAAGTTGTATCTTGATAAACCCATATAAGCTGAAAATATTATAAGTTGAAAATACATTTAATACACCAAGCTCCTGAACACCGTAGATCAGCAACAATCTTACCAGCAAAGCGCATAATTGAGTATAAATGTTTAACTATTTACTGCGTGGCTGACTGAGAACTACAGCTAATTGGAACTGTTCAGCATCTCAGGAAAATATTATACTTCATTTCACTGTACTAGGAAAAGATCAGAACTCAAAACATACAGTTTCTACTAAATCCATGTTGCTTTTGTACTCTTTTAAATAAATTAAAAGAAATTTAAAAACACATGAAAGGAGGCATCATAAGTGAGGGAATACATGGTGACAGGCTATGATTGAAACTCAGCATATTTTCCAGCATCATTTAGATAAGAATTTATGAAATAGGATATCCTTTTACAATTTGCCAGTGTACTGATTTGAATAGTGAGATTATCCCCCAAGAGATGGATAAACTCTAATTTGGATGTATGTGAGAAAAGCTGAATAAAATAGAAAATGGTAGACTTTATGCCAAAAATCTAGAAACATTTGTTATCTGGTGCTCGAGATATGCTTCCTTATGCGCTAAGGAAATATAACAGAGGTGGAAATACAGCGACTTTGATTTCTATAAGGAAATGAAAATATCTACTTTGTTCAGAAAAAGCTAACCATAAATAATGTCAAACATTTTTGTCAGTTTATAGTGATACCTTAGCCTTGAAGTGACTTACTCAGACGTACATGAAATTGGCACATCTAGCAGACGTAAGGATCCAATGTTCATTCAGAATTGAGCCAGCACAGAAATGGGAGAAAGACAATTGCACAGAAACCATCCAGGGAAATTCACCCATTTCTGCCTTCCAGCACTTGGGGCAGTGAGGAACAAAGCCTGGGCGTAATCCACACTCTGAAAATGGAACCCACACGGAGGGAAACATTACTGCTACCACTCGAAGATTTCTGATTTTTACATTTTAGGAAAATATTTGAAAGTTTGACATCTTCAACTTTAGGAGCACGCTTGGAAGTAAACTACTAACTTCCCACAATCTTAGGTATAGAAATGGGTTCTCTGCATATGTTCCCTGAGTGATGATATGCAGTCTATTAAATATGAAGTCTATTACTCAAGTAAAGTGATGAGCCAATTTAAAGAAGTAAGAGTTGCTTTCTGGAAGGAATTACACTCCAAAAACTTAGGTCATAAACACACTCCGACTAAATAAGATATTCTCTCAATATAAGGATCTCACAAGCATTATGCCATTAATTCTAGTCTCTTGATGCATAAAACCATGACCTGAATTTTAGACTTATATTTCTGAAAATGTCACATCTTACTTATTCAGAAATTAGGCTTTGGACTCCAAAAAGAACCAGTAATCCAAGCTTAAAAATTCAGACACATGACAATGCTAAACTTGCCTGTGGTGGCTTGAGAAATAACAGGTGTTTTGACAAGCCAGAGAGCCTGGAAATTCTCTTGCCAGGTTACGCCCAGGTGACATTGGGCCAAGGAAACCTTGAGTTCTGAACGCTTGAGAGGCTGTTGTCCGGGCTGATACTTAGAGTCAGGTTCAAACTGAGATCCAGGCACGGGTTGTTTCATTGAAAATGTGGCTGGGAAACCATGCAGGAATGCAAAGTTATAAGAGAGAATGGACTCCTCAGTAAATTTTAAGAAGGTAGTTCCGGGAGCAGACTATCAGAATATGAATGCTCAAGAAGTGGAGAGAAGGGCACGTGGGGAAAAATGGAACAAGAAGGGAAAATGCACAATGAAGGGAATATACAAGAAGGAAAAAGCGAACAGAAAGGGGACAACATATATGGAGATGGGAGCGAACATGAAATAAGAAAGGACAGAGACAGAGAATGAGTGCTGAAGGAGGCGGATAAGACATCAAGGCCTCCTTTTGTCTTGGTAGACTTTAATTTGTTGCCAAGTTCTGGGGACCATTTTCAGGGGTCTCGTTGTCTGAACGGGTAGGAAATAAAATGTTTATGAGCTGGCTGGGCTACAGAGAATTGTTTTTATCTTGGCTTTCAATGATAGCCACCTCATACTATGGTAACTATAGTTAGCAAAGCTTCACAGAGGAAGAGGGTCTGCTGGTGAAAGGGTACAAATTTAGACCAGACACCAAAACTGCTTATTAATAGGGTTTCTCCACCTGCTTGTAAGTCAGGAAAAGCAAATGAAGCAATCATATCAGCTTTTAGTAGGGGCCAGGTATTAGTACTTCAGACTGAATGCAAATTCTAGCAGTATTAGGTTTAGGAACAGCAAATGAGGAGAAAATACCACCTTCACGTTGGCTCCAGGATCTGTCTGGTTGGTTTTCAGACTGAATCCAGGGTGTGAGTCTTCTTCCTATTAGTGAAGTCTGTGGTACAGCTACTTGAAATATAACATCAGACCAAGATCTGACTGTGAAAGTTTCAGCCCATGCTAGTTTTAGACTGGGTCTGATTGCTTGGGATTTAGGTGGGATCCAGGCATGTATTATGCCAACCTCAGGCTGGATGAAGGAACTGAATATTTGATATTCTGAATAAATCCATGGCATGCCCTTATTCATTTGCATATGGAACCAAGATCCGACTGTATCAGCTTCAGGCTTTAGCCAGGGTCCGACTGCTTGGATTTTGGGGTGATTTGTAGCATCTCTTTGCTGAGTCTGGGTCCCAGTGAAAGCAAGTTTACTCTGGATCCCGAGACTCACAGGGTTGGGAGCAGGCTGAATACAAGGTAGGGAAGTACTGCCTTGAACCCATAACCAAGGTGCCACTCCATCCACCTCAGCCAAGTTTGGCATTTTTACTACTTGTTTCACAGTCTGGGTCCAAATTTGCATCATTTCAGTTTCAGGCCGGTTCCAGTATCTGACTGAACCTATTGGACGCTTGAGCCAGTATTCTGTTACAGTACCAGGCTGGGTCCATTGAAGAATTTCTAGTTTCAGACTGGGCCCATTGTCTGATCATAACAGCTTTGTGCTTTATCCAAGGGTTGCTTATACCAGTTTCAGTCTGGGCCAAGGAATGTGTCAGCTGAGTCAACTAGGGACCTAATGGCCATATTCTGAGTCAGGGACGAAGGTGTGATCAAATCAGCTTCAGGCCAGGTCCTGATCACTTGGCATTCAGCCTGGCTCAAAAGTTTTCCTTCATCACTTTCAGAATAGGTCCAGACTCTGACTGTATTTGTTTCAGGATAGATCCCAAGTTGGGCTTTAGCCTGGGTTGGAGTTCTGATCACATTAGTTTCAGGGCAGTGCCGGGGCTGTGCCGTTTGCCATTCTGCCTGGATGCAGGGAGTAACTGTTTGAGCTTCAAGTTGAGTTCCTCGTTGTGTATTATTTTGAGACTGGAACCAGGCTTTGTCATTATAAATGTCCAGTAGGATCAAGGGCTTCGTTGCTTGCATTTCAACCTGGGAAAAGAGTGTGGCTGCATCAGGTACACCCTGAGGACAGAGCCTGACTGCTTCATATTCAATTTGGGTAAATGGTCTGATTATATGAGTTTTTGACTGGATCCAGGCACTGACTGAGGGAGATTCAGTTTGGATCGTTGGTCTTACTGTATCAGTGCCTGAAATGGTCCAGGACCTTGGTATATCTACTTTATATATACAGGGATCAAATATATCCTTTTCTGATTGGACGGATGATGTGACTGTAGCAAGTGTATGTTGGGCCCATAGATCTATTTTTCTGGGTCTAAATGAGGTAAAGATTCTTTGAGATTCTGACTGAGCCCACGGTTGGATACTTCCTGCTTGAATTTTATTCCAACCTCTGCTAATTTGAGGATCAAGCTGGGGCCAGGATCTCCCTGCTTGATGTACAGCCAATGGCTGGAATACAAGTGCTCCAACTTTAGGCATAGTCCATGTGTGAGCATTTTGAACTTGACGTGTGCTCAGAAGATAGTCCTGAGTTTCGATCTGATTCAAGTGTTGGGTTGTGTAAGTTTGAGTTTGCACAGGCAGTGTGAATATATTAACTTCAGGCAGTATCAAGGGTTCTGTAAGCATTTTAGAAAATATGCCTATATCGGTTTCAAACTGTGTGTAAGAATTCACACCTGAAGAGTCAGTCTGTTTCCAATCTGTGGCTGTGGAAGCTAAAGGCACTGACAAGGTCTGGACTCCTGGAGACTCATACTGGGTCCATGTGGAGATTGTGGCTGCTGCAGCCCTCGACCCAAGGTTCACTGCTGAAGGCTCACTTAGTCTCCACGTGGTGGTTGTGGAGGTCACCATTGGTGTCCATCGATTTAAAGCTGGAAACTCAGCACAGCTCCACTGTGTAACTGTGGAAGCTGTAATTTCATTCCAAATCTTGACTCCTGGAGATTCAAACCGCATCCGCTGTGTCAGGGTATCAGGCATAGGCTGTATCCTTGTATTTGCTGCCAGAAACTCAGCCAGGCTCTGTGGTGTGTCTGTATCAGGAACAGGTTGTGTGGAGGAAATTAATGATGGAGACTCAGCCTGAGTCCAGGTATTACTGTGAAGGATTCCGCTTTCTTCCAAGGCTTGTCTGGAGCAAATACAGCTTGGGTCCACAGTGTGACTTTACCAGATAATACTGTCAATTCTTTCCGAGTCAAGGCTGTAAATGTTTCAGGTATAGGATATATCCACGTAATGACTGCTGAAGATTCAGAACAGGTCCGTAATATGACAGGGTCAGACGAAGGCTGTGCCCAGCTGTTTACTGTGTGATATATAACCTGTGTCAAATGTGGAACAGTAAAAGCCACAGGTTGTATCCAGAGATTGACCATTGGCAATTCAACCTGGTTCCAGAGTTTGACTTTTGAAGCTAAAATTTCTTTCCCAACAACTACTGTTGGAGATTCAGCCTTGGTGCAGGGTATCACTTTTGAAACTATGACCTCTGTGCAGGGATACTTGGGTGGGGATTCAACCTATGTCCAGACTTTGGATATTTTAGCCTCTGTCAGGAATTGACTAACAAAGATTCAGCCTGCATCCAGGGTGTGACTTTTGATGCTTTAGCTCTCTTCCAGGGATACATTTGTGGAACTTTAGGATAAGACCATGCTGTTACTAGATTTTCCATCCGTGGGAAAGAATTCAGTGTGGTGGGTATAGACGGTACATACAATTTGAATGTTTCAGTTACAGGATATACCCACGGATATTCTTCCTGAGTCCATGGTGTGACACTATCAGACTTAGCCTGTACCCAGGGAGTTAAGGGTAGAGTGTCAGACTCTCTCTGGATATTTACTACTGGGGATTCAGACAATATCCTGAGGTTTATGCCTGCTTTTTCACCTTGTCTCCAAGTATTCATGAATGGAGTTTCAGGTCATGTCCTCAGTAAGACTTTGTCAAGTAGAAGTTTTGTCCAGGGATTAATTGGATTTATTGTGGGAGGCAGGGTCTGTACCATTGTTGCAACCATGTCAGTTACTGGCTCTGTCAAATGACTGACTGCTGGAGATTCAGACTGTGTCCACAGTTTGACTGTTTTAGCTATACCCTCTATCCCAGGAATTAGTGCTTTAGGTATAACGGTACCAACCTCTGGCTGTGACCAAAGCTCAACTTCTAAAATATCGCCCTGGTTCCATGGTATGACTGTTTCAGAATCATCGTTTAGCCAGACATTTTCTTTCAGAGATTTATCTTGGGTTTGAGGTATAATCATGTCAGATTCAGATGTTGCCCAGTGGTTTTTTGCTTCGTTTTGTGTTGGGTACTTTACTTGTGGGAACGGAGCATTGATCCATTCTGTAAAGATGTCAGTTTCATATGTTGTCCAGAGAGACACAGCAGGTAAACCAGCTTGCTTCTGTAGTATGACTGGATCAGATAGTACCTGTGCCCAATGACTTATAGATGGATACTCACCCTGAGGCCAAGGTGTGAGTATATCAGAAACAGACTGAATCCAGGACTTTATAGTTAGAAATTCAGATGATTTCCTTAACGGTGAGAGTTTACTAGCCATAAGCCCTGCTCAGGGGATTAGTGCTGAATAATCAGCCTCGGCCCACAGTGGTATAATCAAATCAGATATGATCAGTGTCCTTGTGTTAACTGTTAAGGATTCAGATGGGGACCACAGTGATGATGTCATTGTATTAGAGCTAGGCAATGCCCAAAGGTTTACTGGTAGACATTCGGCCTGTGCCCATGGTGATGTGATAGTACCAAACAGAGAGAGTGCCCATGGATTCACTGCTACAAGTTCAGCCTTGTACCAAGGTGATGTTATTGTATGGGGTATAGGATGAGTCCATAAATTTGTTGGTGAACATTTAGTCTGGGGCCATGGTGGTATGACTGTATCAGACTTAGGCTGGGGCCCCAGATTTCCTGCTTTAGATTTGTCCGGGGCCCACTTTGGAGAAACTATTTTGGAGAGCTGCAGTACCCACAGAGGAGCTGCTGGAGATTCACCATGGGACCGTGACAGTATGACTGTGTCAGATATAGGTTGTGCCTGTGAATGCACAGCTTGATCTTTAGACTCCGTGATTTTAATAGATGCAGTTTCTGCCCATAGATTTACAGCTGGAGTTGCAGGTAGGGGCCACAAATTTGTCACTGCACCAAACACAGGGTCTGGCCAAAAGTTTGTTGGTAGAAATTCAGATGGAGGCCATGGGGATATTTTTGAGTCGCAAGCCGGTGATGTATGTAGATTTCCTGCCAGCAGTTCAGACTGGGACCATGGTAATATGACTGTATCAGACAGAGGTATTGGCCATAAATGTCCTGCTACAGATTCAGCCTGGAGCCGTGGTGACAAAAATGTATTAGACACCTGCGATATCCACACACTAATGATAGGAGATTTGGCCTGGAGCCACTGTGATATAATTACATGGGGAATGGAGTAGACCCATAGATTTTCTACTGGAGATTCAGCCAAGGACCCGGGTGGTATCATAGTACCAGATATAAGCTCTGGCTGTACATTTCCAGGTGAAGGCTGTGGTGATGTCATTGTATCAGATACCTCCAGTGTCCCTATCCTAAGGAGAGGAGTTTCAGCCTGTGGCCGTTGAGATGTGACTGCAGCAGAGACAGGATTTGGCCAAAGATTTCCTGCTGGAGATTCAGCCTGAGGCCAAAGTGGTACAGCTGTATCAGATACAGGGTCTGGCCTTACATATCCTGCTGTGGATTCAGATGGCGATGACAATGTGATTGTTTCATACAAAGGCATTGTCCATAGAATTCCTGCTGGAGATTCAGTCTGCAGCCAAGGTACAATGCTTATATTAAATAAAAGTATTGTCGAAAGGTTTACTGGTGGAGATTCAGCCTGGAGCCATGATGCTGTTATTGAATCAGAGTCAGGTAAAACCTGCATACTGACTGGTGGAAATTCAGCCTGGGGCCATGACATGGTAACTGAATCAGATGCCAGCAGCATCCATAGATTTATTGCTGGAGGTTCTACCTGGGGACTAGATTCTGTGATAGTATCGGACAAAGGCCATGTCCACAGAGTTTCTGCTGGAGCTTCAGCCTGGGGCCAAGCTGGCATGATTGTATGAGATTCCTCCTGTATCCATCGATTAACTATTGTATGTTTATCATGTGGCCATGGTGCTACTATTGTAACAGATACAGGCTGTGGTAATAGATGGACTTGTGGAGATTCAGCCATGGGACATGGTAATATCACTGTATCAGACAAAGAGATGGGTCATTGGTTTCCTGACAAAGATTCATGTTGGGGCCGTGGTGTTATGACTGTACCAGTTACAGGGAATAGCCATGGATTTGCTGTTGGAGATTCAACCTGGGGCCATGGTGCTATTATTTTATCAGATACCAGCAGTTTCCAAAGATTTATTGCTGGATTTTCACTCTGGAGTCTCAGTGCTATTACTGTATCGGAAAAAGACTGTGACCATAAATTTCCTGCTGGAGATTCAGCCTGGAGCCAAGGAAGTGTGAACATATCAGATGTAGGCGGTTTCCAGATATTTACTGGAGATGAGTCAGTCTGTGTTCAGTGTGGTGCTGTTTCATCAGATGTAGACAATGTCCACAGGTTTACTGCTGGATATTCAGCCTGGGGCCATAGTGGCACAATTATATCAGAAGTTACCAGGGTTGACAGATCCACTGCTATAGTTTCTAAATGAAGCCACGGTTGTGTGATTTTATTTGATATTGGCAGTGTCCGCTCTTCCACTGGTGGAGAATCAGCCTGGGACCAAGGTGGTGTGATAGTGTCAGCCAATGGTACTGGCCAGAGATGTTTTGCCTGAGGCCAGGGTTGTGTGATTGTACCAGGTACATTCAGTATCCAGAGACTAACAGCAGGGGATTCTCCCTGGAGCCATGGTGGTATGGTTATACCATATTCAGCCTGCATCTCTTGATTTACTGGTGGATATTCAGTCTGAGGCCGTGGCCAAGTCAAGGTAGCAAATACAGGGTCTGGGAATAGATTTAATAATGAAGAACCATCCTGGAGCCACGATGTTACTGCAGGAGCTATACCCTCTATCTGTGGCTTTCCTGTTGTAAGGACAGCCTGAGTCCCCATTATGATTGTATCAGGAACAGGCAGGGTCCATAGATTTATTGCTCGTGACTCATCTGGAGTCCGTGGTATAACACTATCAGGTATAGGCTCTATCAACGAGTTTAATGCTGGAAATTCATTGGTGAGCCATAGTTTTTCTTCATCACCTATTGTCCCCGTCCCTCTAATTACTGATGAAAGTTCACCTGCCGCCCATTCTGTCTCAGATTCAGACTGTGTCCATGGATACTCTGCTAAAAAGTCAGCCTGAGACCACAGGGGATTGGCATCAAATACCATCTCTGACCGGGTATTTATTTCTGGAGCTCCATACCGAATCCATGGTGTGACTACAGAAGCCACACTGGGTTGAGTCCAGCGATTTACTGCCTGAATTTCAGCATTGGTCCACGCTGTGACTACCTCAGGTTTAGACTGTGTCCAGTGATTTAATGATGACGAATCAGCCTGGGTACAAATCATTACTGAGTCAGATATAAGATGTGCCCATGAACATACCTGTGGTGATTCAGTGTGTGTCCCTTCTTTGATTATATCAGTTCCAAACTGGTTCCAAACATTTGCTCTTGGAGAATCATTTTCCATCCATAGTCTGAATGTCTTAGTTTCAAACTCTAAGGAATGTTTTAACACTGCATAATCAGTCTGAGTCCACAATGAGCCTGAATCAAATTCAGACAGGACCCAGGTATTTACTCCCGGAGATCCAGCTGGCAACCATGATATGACTGCATCACCTAAACTTTTCATCCAGGGACTTACTGCTGACAGTTTCATTTGGGCCCACAATGTGGCTGTTTCCACTGTAGTTTTAGCCCAGGCATTTATTGCAGGAATTTCGTCCTGGGTCCACGTTAAGACTGTACCAGCTACAACTTCTGTCAATGAAATGAATGCTGGAAATTCTGATTGAGTCCATGGTATAAACAAATGAGTTTCAGACGGTGCCCAGCGATTCAGTATTAGAGTTTCAGCCTGGGTCAGCAGTGTGACCGGATCACTTTCAGACTGCACCCGGTGCTCTAATAGTTGAAATTCAGGCTTTACCCATGCTGTGACTGCACCGACTAACAAAGCCATGTGATGGCTTATTGCTGGAGTTTCCTGTTGAATCCACAGTTTGTCTGTGTCAGTTACAGATTGTGTCTTCCGCTTTACTTCTGAAGACTCATGCTGGGTCTGCTGTGTTAAAGCTGTGGCTTTATTTTGTGCCCATTGCTTGGTTTTACTAATGTCCAGCTGCAACCAGGTGTCTATTTCATGTTGGGTCCAAAATCTACTTTTATCCCCTTCGGGATTATCCCAGGGCCTAGTAATATAAAGTTCAGGCTCTTTCCGGGCTCTGAACTTATTGGTCTCACGTTGGATTCATGGTCCGACTACCTCAGCTTCAGACAGTATCAAGTTTTGGGCCGTTTGAGTTACTACCTCTGTCCATAGTGTGACCATATTCTTCCAAATCTGGAGACTGGGTTGAGAAGCATCATCTTCGGTTCTAGACCAAAGTCCAGCTATACCATGTTCAGGTTTGGTCCAAGGGTGCTCTTTGTGAAATTCTTGTTCCATATAGGTCGTAGATGTAGTTATTTGTGTATGACACCAAGTTATGACTCCATCAGCTGTAGTCTCAGGCCAGAAATAGTTTGTATGAGACATGGGCTGGCTCCATGTACTTGTTGTAAATGTTAGTATATTCAGCGAAACTCTTTCAGCTGCAGGCTTTGTCCATTGTGTGACTGTCTTTACCTTAGAATGTGTCCAAGGTCTGAAAGTAACTGGTTTAGGTTTTGTATGAGGTTGGATACTTCCAACTTCAGACTGAGTCCACGGTCTGACAATATCAACTTCACACTGAAAAGTTTTAAAATCAGGATGGGTCCTATGTGGCATGTAAGAAGATTTAGACCAGACCCAAGAGCTAATTGTATCAGACTCAGGGTTCCACATCCAGGGCATGACTCTTTCAAATCCCATTTGTGTGTGAGTTCTAATTGTACTTCTTTGTGTATCCATCCAGTATTGGTTTTTATCTTCTTCAGTCTGAGTTCTCAGGCTGCCCTTTGGAAATTTGGGCTGATCCCAAGATCTTACTTTTTCAGTGCTAGTCTGTAACCATAGTTGGATTGTATCAGCTTTCACCTGAATCAAGGGTTTTCCAAAATGTTTTTTTGACTGGGCCCAGTTTACCACTATATCTGATTCAGACTGATCCAAGAATCTGGTTACATCACCTTTAGAATGAATGAAGGGCTTAATTGCATTAGTACTCGGATGGATCCAGACCCGCATTGTGTCTTCAGGCTGCATCTGGGGCTTGAATACAGTGATCTCATGCTTCATCAGTGGGCTGAGTCTAGCAAGTCTACCCAAGGGTCTTATCCCATTAGATTTACATGGGGTCCAAATCTCAATTGCTTGCCTTGTAGACGAAGCCCAAGGGAAAGGCACATTAAATGGAGAGGATAATAGATTTGACTTAGATTTAGGCAGAACCCAGTATGCAATTGTGTTTTCTCTGTGTATTTGAGACTCCGAAATATTCAAGACTGGCTGAAACCACGGTGCTATAGTATGGGTAACTGTAGGATACTGGGTACTATCTTCATTGAGTATATAAGGAGTCAATAGTTCAATTTTATTAACAGGTGAAGGGACCCATGAACGCAGGTCATAGGTTCCTGGCTTAGCCCCAGAATTTAGTATATCATCTTGGTATAATTGGATGCTAATACTCTGTCTGCTAGCTTGAATCATCAGTGCTGGTGCTGTTGTATCAGAATGTGTCCAAGGTTCAAAATCAGGGTTAATTTCTGTCCAGGGACTAGCTACAAACGTACTGTGGGTAGGAAATTTGCTAGGTTGAATTTGGGAGTCATCAGTACTCATCTCAGAAGGAACATGGCATCCCTCACCATCACTTGAAAACAAAATCCAAGATCCTTCAACATTAACTAATGGTGGAAAGTGATGGGCCGATTATACCAGGTAATGGTTTAATCCAGGGTCTTACTGAACCACTAGTGGTTCTATACAGACATTTCATCGCATCTACATGAGGAAGGTCCCAGAGTGTAGCTGTTTTGGAGATCATCGTTCCAGAACGAATCAAAGATTTAGAGGTATCGGCTCTGCAGGTATTCCCAGGATCAGCTATTTTGGAAGGATCCCATGTTTTGGCAACGGGAGAGCTTGAGGATTGTGCCACTGGGAATTTGGTAGTTGGAGACAGTTGACCAATTCGAAAGCATAACCGTCCACTGCCAGGGCATGGGTTTTAAGGTTCGGAACAAAAAATACCAGAGGATTTATTCGCCGTCTACTGACTAGGGAAGTGCCTAATATCCTCCATGACCATGTGGAGTATCTATAGTAGAGTACAATAGCAGAGCCTGTGTTAGGGGTAAGCATGTCTTGTGGACCATGATCTGTTCCAGGGAAAGAACTGTGGAATTGGGAAAAAATAAGATCCACTGGCTTCTGGGATGACTTAATAAACTGCCTCATCCAAGATAAATATGGGACTGCCCTGATGGCAAGAATCAGGTCATCACGTGCCACTGGGGATTCATTGACCAGGTTTTCTAGTTGTCTGCCAAAGAGACAGAGAACAGGACTGCCTTGCTGTACCTGAATGGGTAAACAAAATATTTGCTATTTATGAGGTATATACATGCATGTATACATGTGTACATAGAGTACACACATAAAATCAATGTATATGTAGCATATTATATACATATATCTTATGCAATATACAGATATGTATATACTTGTAAGGTTACAAATAACATTTAATTACCAATTTGTAGTTTATATATTTTTACATACAATAAAATATAAGGTTTATATATTTTTCGACCACACACAAATTCAACGTGACATGAAGGACAGAAATATCAGATGGTGTCTATGTCAGATGTGACCTGAGAAAGACCTTCACAATAAAACACGCTGCCCTCTACAAACAACAGGAATTCACTAAAAGAACCATGCTGCCCTCGGCAAACAGCACGGATGGCCATAAAGCAACTTAGGACTGGACATACAATCTTCCAGGTGTCAGAATGCCAGGCAGTGTCCCCACACCTGCGCTGACCATCCTTGGAACTGCAACCCCATGTGTTCCATCCAGATTCCCAGAGACTATAAACCCCATCCCCAAACCCTGTCTTATCTCAATCCCTCCTCCAGAACGTCTGCTGATATCACTCCGATTTCAGCCTGCCTGTACCTAAATGGAATTAAATCCAGACTATCCCTGACAGGAGCGAACCTGTCTCCTATGTCTCCTCACGTGCCACCTTAAACATTTTGGTGCTCAAAACCAGGGGTGGGGGGCACTCTCTTTACTCTTCCACCCTGTTTTGAGCCTTTTTGCCCTGAGGCCACCCCAGGGACATGGGCTTCTGGATCTTGCTCCAGTGTTCCAGATAGCTCCCCAGCTCCTGCAATGCTAACTGCTTCAGATCCCCTAAGCGCTCTCTCTCTCTTTTCTCTGAGCTTCTAACACTCTCTTCACCTTTAAGACTTCTCCCAGCAGCTGCTGCTGCTGGCCACTTCTTAGTTCTGCACCTCTAATCCTTTCTGCACCTTGAGGAACTTCTCCCTCTCCATTGCCATCGTCGATCCTTAATTCTGCCCTCTCCCCTCACCCCCCAAGATCAAGAGAGGCTTCCCCATTTTCTGTGTCTGTAAATAAACCTAGTGCTATCCACATAGCACCCCCCACACACACACCCTGGGGAGACTGGCTCTCCTTGCTAATTGATCAATTGCAGGGACATCTCCCTTCATTACTTACCCATGCTCCATTACATCCTTGAGTCCCAGGTCCATTTGGGGACCCTGTTTTGCCATGCCAGGTGTCACAGTTACCTCTCTCTGCTCTCCATGGGGAACATTCCTCCTTCTATTTCCCCTTCCTTCCCCTTAGGCTCTCTGTTAAAAATCTCAGGGCTGGTGATAGAGATCAGCGGCACGAGTGCCTGCCTGGCAAGCATGAAGTCCTGAGTTCAACTCCTGGTACACACATATTAAAAAAAAAATCTCAACCCTCTCCCTCTCTATCTGAGTCTGATGCCCAAGCATCTAATATTCTTCTGCCAGTCTGTATGGCCACAGTACAAACTGGACAACTGGTCCTCTTGGTCAGAAAATGGCACTTTTGGTGTCTCTGTTGTACAAGAATTAGACAATTACTGCCAGAGGCCCTGCAAACGGTCAGAACTGGCTTATATTCAGGAATTCTTTAGTCTCCATAATATCCCCACTTTGTAAACCTCACTCAGTTCCCCTCAAATCCTTCTTCTCTCCCTGCTGTCTACACCCACTTCACAAGACATGGATTCCTCCCTGACAGCAGCTCCAGCTGATCGTTCTCTCCCCTGGCAGCATCTTGAACCTGCTGCCACTACAGCTGCTCCTCCACCTCTGAAGCCTCCCAGCACTGCAACCACCCTTAATCTTCCCCCAGAACTTCCCACTGCTGCAGCCCCTTCCCTCCCTCCTCTAGGGCTTCCTGCCAATTCTCTCTATTTATCCAGCACTTCCCCTTGACTCGAATCCTCCTCTGTACACTATACCTTATCCCACTGCACTGAATACCTGATCTGGATTGCAGCTCAGCCCCAAAACCCTGCCCCCTGGCCCCAGTTCTCACTCCAGGAGGTGGCAGGTGCAGAAGGGATAGGTAGAGTTCATGTTGCCTTCTTTTTGACAGACCTCTCCCAAATTAACCAGCACCTGGGCTCCTCCTTCTCAAATCCCTCCCAATATATCCAAGAGTTTCGATACTTAACTCAGCCATACAATCTAACCCGGACTGACTTAAATGTGATCCTTGGCTCCATTCTTTCTTCAGAAGAGAGGAAACAGTGATCTCCCTGACCCAGTCACATGGGAGCAAACAGGACCTCCTTCAGGCCAATATTCCAGTGGGCACTGCAGCTGCCCCTCAGAAAAAACCAAACTGGACCGGGCAGAATCCCAGGACATAGCAACCAGAGACCATGTGGTTTCTTACTTAGTAGAGGGATGTCGCAGGATGGCCCATAAGGCAGCTAATTTTTTTTTTGTGGGTACCAGGGGGTCAACCTCAGGACCTCGTGCGCCAGCAGGCGCCTGTGCCGCTGAGTGATATCACCGGCCCCTTTTTCGTATGTGGGTTCTGGGAGTTGAACTCGGGCCCTCGCACTTGCCAGGCAGGTGCTTAAGCCGCTGAGCCATCTCACGGGCCCAAGGCAGCTAATTTTGATAAGTTGAAAGAAACCACTCCTAACAGGGATGAAAATCCAGCTCAGTATATTGTCACCTGACTGCTGCCCTGAGGTGATACACACCATTAGACCCAGAAAGGCCAGAGGGACAACTTATTCTAAAGGTGTATTTTATTGTCCAGTCAGCACCAGACAGTCATGAAAAATTACAGAAGCTGGAAACTGGTTCTCAGACACCACCACAGGAGCTTCTCAATTTGGCTTTCAAAGTCTTTAATGAGAGAGGTGAAAGGGCCTGAAAACAATGCAGTTCTGAGGTGCAGATGTTAGCCTCTCCTGTAAGAAATCCTCAGGCTGTACCAGACTGCCCTGCCAATGGCTAAAAGTGTTTCCGAGGCCTTTCCATCCAATGGGGTCTCTCCAGTGCCAGGCTTCAAATGCCACCAGGATGGTCACTGGACTAGAGAATGCTCACAGCCTGGGATGCTCCGTAAGCCACGTCCTGCCTGTGGGCATCCCCACTAGAATCAGATTGCCCAATGCTGACAGCCACTCTTGCCACCTCTGGGCTATGGCCCTGGGTCGCCCTGACCGGCTCTTTCCGCTGATCCTCTCTGCTTGGCCACTGAGGACTGACGGCCCACAAGCGTTGGAGGCCCCTTGGAACATCTCAAATGCCAAGCGCTAGGTAACTCTTACAGTGGAGGCTAAGTCCATTCCATTCCTATTTACACTCTGGCCTGTCGCTCCACTTTCTCTTCCTTCCAAGGTGCAGCCTCCTGGGCCCCAATTGCTATTGTGGATATTGATGGTAAAATCTCCAGACCCTTAAAAACTGCCCCAATCTAGTGGCAACTGGGTCCACACCTTTCCCCACATTCATTTTTAGTCATTCCCACCTGTCCCATTACCCTTTTAGGGCGAGGCATCTTAACCCAAGTTGTCATCTACTCTGACCATGCCCAGGACACAATCATCATTTATCACCACCCTAATGACTCTCCTTCCCTGCCACCCGCCAAGGCTCCCATTGTTTCTCCTCATCTCAGCCCCACAGTCTGGGATACTGCCACCACATCCCTGGCTTCATTCCAATAACCACTTAATATCCCTCTCAAGCCTAACCACCCCTACCCTGCCCAAAGTCAGTAGCCCATTCCTGACCCCGCTTTACAGAGACTGCAGTTTATTATTTCTCACCAATTATGACCCAGTCTTTTAATTCCTGACAAATCCCCTTACAAAACTCCCTATAACACCCACATTCTCCCCGTACAAAAGTCAGAGGGCTCTTACAGGCTGACACAATATCTCCATGTTATCAGCCAGATTGTCCTTCCCATACACCCCAGGCTGCCTAACCCCACATCCCTTTTTTTGTGTGTGTGTGGGTACCAGGGGTTGACCTCAGGGCCTCACACACCAGCAGGTGCCCCATACCACTGAGCGATATTACTGGCCCATTTCTCATATGTGGGTTCAGGGAGTCGAACTCGGGCTCTCACGCTTGCCAGGCAGGTGCTCATGCTGCTGAGCCATCTCACCGGCCCCTAACCCCACATCCTTTTGTCCCTCATCCCCCATCTACCACTCCTTACTCTTCCTAGATTTAAAAGATTTTTTTTTCACTATCCCCCTGCAACCCTCCTCACAGCCTCTCTCTGCCTTTCCCCTCGACAGACCTGGACACTCATCATTCCCTCCAGTTAACCTGGACTGTCTTCCCTCAGCGCTTCCAGGACAGTCTTCACTACTTTGGCCAGGCCCTTGTGCATGATTTACTTTCCTTTCACACCCACTCCTCTCACATTATACAGTACGTACATGACTTCCTTCTCTGCAAGCCACTGCTATGAGCCATCCTGTCAGTACACTCTCTTGGTATCGCAGCATCTAGATTCCAAGGGATATCACTTCTCTCCCTCTAAGGCCCAAATCTCTTCCTCATCTTTCACTTATCTGGGCATAATTCTCTACAAACATACCCAGGACATTCCTCCAGATCACGTGCACTTGATCACCCAGATCCCAGGTCCCACTAACAAACAACAATTCCTCTCCTCTCCCCACATAATAGGTTACTTTCACCTCTGGGCTCCCAACTTGGCCCTTCTCACTAAACCCCTCCATAAACTTGTAAAGGGAGACCATGCTGAGTCCTTAGATCACAAGAACTTTTCTCACTTGTCCTTTCAGATTGAAAATGAAGCCCTAAAAGTAGCCCCACCCTTAGCCCTGTGAGATGCCATCCAACCCATCTTCATACAGCTGAACACAAGGTTTGTGCAGCAGGAGTTCTGTCATGGAGCCCAAGTCCACACCCCATCACATTCCTGGACCCCACATTCAGGCTAGCCATCATTCCCTGGAGCAGCTGCTGTGACAGCCTTGATGCTCCTAGTGGCATTGAAATCACTAGATATGCTCCCCTCAGCCTTATTCCTCCCATACTCATCGAGGACTCCTGTCTTCATCCCATTTCTCACACCTTCTCTCTGCCCATCACCTTCTTCAGCCCTATGCAGTTTTCAGAGAAGCTCCCATGGTTACCATCAACTTCAGGCCCTGACTTTAACCTGGCCTCTCCTTAGAGGTCCAGAGCCACATGACCCTAAGTGTCTGATTTGCCTAGCAACCTCCCATTTCCCCACACATCCCCACCCTCCCTCTTCTCAACCCTGACCACACCTGGTTCATTGACAGAAGTTTGTATAAGCCCACCCCCAACTCCCTTGCCAGAGCAGGATATGTTGTATTGTCTCACAGCATTCTATAATAACCCTACCTCCATCCACCACTTCTCAGCAGGCTGAACTAATTGTGCTGACCAGTGCCCTCACACTAGCTAAGTGCTTCCACGTGAAAACCTCCGGAGATGCAAGGTACATAGTCCACGTATTGCATAATCATGCTGCCAGCTGGGCAGAAAAGGGGTCTCTCATCTCCTGAAGGCGTTCAATCATTCATGTCCCACTCATGAAGCCCTTCTTCAAGCCATCCTATTGTCAACATGGGTGGGAGTCCTTCACTGCCGGGCACACCAGAGACTTTCCAATCCCACAGCCACTGGAAACACCTGTGGAGATGAAACTGCTAAAGCGCCAGCTGACCTCCCCTAATGGCCCCTAAAGGTCAACATTTCTCCTTTTCTGGCATAACTCGAGCCTCTTCCCCTTCTGAACACCAACAATGTCACAACCTTCCCACAAAAGATGGATGGTTCCTAAGTCGGAGAAAGTTCCTCCTCCCTGCTGCACGGCCCATGCCATTCTCTCATCATTTCATGACAATTTTCACGCAGGTCATAGATCCCCGACCTGACGCTTTTGAGCCTCTTATGTGCTTTCCCTCTTGGAAAACTCTTCTTACACCTATCACTGCTCAGTGCTCTGTCTGCCACACAACCACACCTCAGGGTTTTCCGAGGCCCCCTCCCTTTCTTACCCACCAAGTGCGAGGCTTCTCCCCAACTCAGGACTCTTAGATTGATTTCACACCATGGAAGTGGAAGTTAAGATACCTCGAGGTAAGGGTGGACACCTTCACTGGATTGGGTAGAAGCTTTCCCCAGAGAAGGCCTCATCTCTTATTCATACCCTGTTAGCTGATATTATGCCAAGGTTTGGTCCCCCACCTCCATTCAATCAGATAACAGCCCAGCATTTATTAGTCAAATTACCCAAGCAATGCCTTGGGGTCCAGTGAAATCTACATACCCCCTACAGACCTCAGTCACCCAGAAAGGTAGCAAGAGTTAACAGCCTTCTTAAGGTGCCTCTCACTAAATAACAATTCAGCTTCACAGAGTCTGTGTTTCCCTCCTCTCAATTGCTCCTCCTCAAATCTGTGCCACCCCACGAGAGCCTGTAGGCTACAGTCCTTTTGAGCTTTCCTAAGCCAAAACTGTCTGCTCAGGCCAGACCTCAGTCTGGAGGCCAGCGCCCTTGGAGATTGTCTCTCAGTTCTACAACAAGCCTGAAAAGATATATGACGTGCTGCTAATCTTCTCCTGCCTTCTACCTCATACTCACCCCGATGAGGGTAACCTGGCTACAGATTACTTTGGATTAAAGTTTTAAGCCCCTGATCCCTTCAGCCCAAGTGGATGGGGCCCTTCTGAGTCATCTGTAGCCCTCCGTGGCTGTTCATCGGCAAAAGCCCCTGTAGTGGACTCAGTGCCCCAGAACAAAATTGTGACCTGCTGACAATTTGCCTGACCGCTCCTCTTCATGGAAATCACAAGTAATCTCCCCGACTTCTCTCAGGCGGACTACAACTCCAGAAGCCACTTTAATGCCATTTCCTGTGGGCTTTAGTCTCAGGTCTACTGGGACTCCAACTCAGTTGTCTCTTGCCTCAGGGATGGAAACATTTGTCACCCTCAGGTTCACCCTCACCCTAGTGAGGCCTCTCCCCTCCCATCCTCTATGAACTTTGGCCTAGTTAACACTCTTCTTCCTTTCACCACATCCCATGGTTGCATTCCCGCAGCTTCCCCCAATCGTGCCCCATTACCTTTACAAATCTTTGCAGTTTACTCATTCCTTGCTAAACCATTCTAGTCCTACCTTAGCCAAAGACTGCGGGGCCTGTAGTTCTGTTACTACAGCAAACTATTCAGTCAGTCCAGTCCCTCCACTTACCAACCTTACACACCATCCTCAGTATGAAATGAAGTGTCCATTCTGAATCCTCAGTCAAGCGTCCATAGCTACTTTCTCTGTCACTGACAAGACAAAAACCTCCAGGCAGGATGCTCAGCCCAGCTCTTCCAGTCCTGTTTCACTAATGCTTCTGTGAGAGCTCAGCTAAGCCCATAGATGGCCCCATAGCCATAGACACTACTCTGACCTTGCAAGCCCCCACTTGCGTCCAGCATAATCTGTCCCCCAGGATATCACTAGGACATCTCATACAATGACATCTCATACAATCATGCCAGCAACCAAGTAACTCAGGATGTGCCATTCGCTCAGCTCGTGTGCTTTTCTGGTCCTCCCAGACTTGTGACTATGCCACTGCTCAATAGACAGTCAGACCTCTGCAACAAATATCATGTCCCATGCATGCCCTTCCTCCCATGACTCTTGTCATCAGTCTTAGACTGGCTCCCCTTGCCTACCTTTGACCATTCCTCACAATATCACCTCATAGACACCAAAAGACTCTTCCTACAATGGGAAAACAGAAAAATAGGTGCCAGTCAGATCCCAGGCCAGGGATCCCTCCATCACCTGACAGGTACTGCCCTAGCAGGCACCGTATGCATCTGGGAAAGAGAAAATAAGAGTCACACTCCTCTTTAACATTCACAACCAATACTGTTTGTGCAGTCAAGGTGTTTTCTACCTCTGTGGGACCTCCACCTTCTTGTGCCTCCCCACTAATTGGACTGGCACACATACACAAACATACCTCACCCCAAAGCAGACATTGTTCTGGGAAATCGGGTCCTGCCTGTTGCCATTAAAACCTGTTGCCATGTAAAGGTCCAATGATGTAGAGTCACAAATCTACCACACCTGATTATTGGCTCGGGTATTACACCTCTGCTACAGGGACAGGCATAGCAGGTCTAACTACATCCTTGACTTGCCATCACTCCCGCTCCCAAGATCTTTCTGGCAGCCTCAGACAAATGTGAGACTCCATTCTCACCTTACAAAGCCAGATAGACTCCCTGGCAGCAAAACTGTAGAAGTTTAGATCCCCTCACCACGGAGAAAGGTGCATTATACAACTTCTTGCAGAACGTTGATTTTACACCCACCAGTCGGGCACTGATTGGGATGCAGTCAGAAGACCGACAGAAAAGCCTTCAGAAATCAGACAGCACCTGTCTGACTCTTTGACTATTTGGGAGCCGGGCCTTAGGGCTTCTTCCAATAGCTGTGCCTCTTGTTTGTGTTATCCTCCTCCTCCTCTTTGGGCCATGCCTCCTCAGACATTTCTAACACAGTTTTTACAGGGTGGGTACAAGCAATTACCAACCAGCAAATGCTGTTCTGACCACCCCTTGATACAGCCCTGTTTCCCAGAATTTTTCTCACGATCACGCTGCCCACACGACCCTATTTCTCAGACCCAAAGTAGCCATGAGAAGCTCCACCCACTTTCCTGCCCCTCTCTGATTTATAACAACAAAACGATAGGAAAGTCAGGCCTGACCCGAGAAAGACCTTCACAGTAAAACATGCTGCCCTCTACAAACAACAGAAATCCACTAAAAGAACCTTGCTGTCCTCAGCAAACAGAATGGGTGGCCATAAAGAAATTTACGACTGGACATACAATCTTCCGGGGACCAGAAAGTACAGTAGTGTTGCCGTATCTTCGCTGACCATCCTTGGAACTCTGACCCCACACATCTCATCCAGATTCCTTGCGATTATAGACACCATCTCCAAACCCTGTCTTTTCCCAATCCCTCCTCCAGACCATCTGCGGGTATGCTCCGATTTCAGCCTGCCTGTACCTAAATGGAATTAAATCCAGACTTTCCCCCACACCAGCGAGTCTGTCTCTGGTGTTTCTGCGTGCACCACCTTCAACAGTCTGCATCAGGAAATGCAGACTATGACTTAGATGCAGATCACTGTAACTCTATGAAAAAATAAATGTAATTGTTAAAAGAAATTTGGAGGAAACTGCAAACACTAAGTAAATTAGCTGCGTGATCAACAAAACACTTTTCTCGGTATTTCATTTATTCCTTTAGCTAAGTATTTTTTGCTTAATCGAGGCTTTATAGTTTGTTAGGAAAGAATTGTGATGTGATCATCCTGGATGCAAATATCTGTCCTCCCTACACATTTGCAAGTTTCAAATGGTATTTTATTTTGTATTCTTTATTTACTGACTTAACTTTTCTCATTGTATTTGTGTTTTTAAGTTGTGCCTGTCTTATACACTAAATATTACCTGCTCAAAATGTACTATGTGGAAGCTGGGCATGGTGGGACAGCCTAACCCTCTGGGAGCCTGAAGCAGGGAGAATTTGAATTGAACACTGAATAAGCAACTTACCAAGACCCTATGTCAAACTAAAAAAGAAGAAAGGGCTGGGGAGACAGTGCAGTGTGAAGCCCCTAAGTTCAGTCAACAGAACCAAAAAAAAAACAAAGTGCACTGCATGATGTCATAGATTAGGCTCTTAAAAAATCAGGATATCCTTTTTAAAGAGTTATTGAGGGATGTGCTGTTTTCAGGAGTTTTATGTCATGTTATTTTAGCATTCTTGTGATAAGTAACTTTCCCTCATAGAACAGATCCTTACCATTTATAGGTCCTTAATTTACAATTGCATTGTATTTCAATTTTAATAACCCAGTATACACAGCCAACTATCTTTGCATCTGTTATTCTTTATAAAATGTTTCTTCACAAATTTTCTGCTTTTCAAATTTCATCTCAGTTAAAATACTTCAGTTTTACTTGTACTCTTTCATGCCTTTACGCACACCTCTATAATTCGGTACCTAATTCTAAAACCCCCAAATATAACTTTTCCCTTATGATAAGTACCCGGCAGTCTTCTTGCGGCTGGCTCCAGATATATATGTTACTACTTTCAGTCATGTGGCTATGTTGACGGTGGCAGAATGAGAGGTCCAGAAGTTTAACTGACAATTTATTGACCCTGGCCCAATAGTTATGCTCTGAAAGAGTAGAGATGAAAAGGATATGAGATATGGGTTACTGTGTCCCTTAAGTATTTTATAGCATAGCTTCCTAAGGCTCTTATACTATATTCCTTTCATTTTATGTCCTCGTTACTTATTTCATCTTGGATTTCTTATACATTCTTAGGTTTTCACCAACCCCCCCTCAAACTGTATAATAGAACACATAATTAATTGAAACACTGATACTGCTGCTGTTTACTCTTACAAAGTGAAGCCCTATGGATTCATGTACTTACAAAGATTTCATGAACTGTCATTTATTGCTCAATTAGTTTTTGTGTGTGTGTGTGTGTGTGGGTACCCGGAGTCGACCTCAGGACCTCGCACTTGCCAGGCAGGCACTTATGCCGCTGAGCTATCTCACCGGCCCAATTAGTTTGTCTTTATAGTACAAATTTTCTAAGTATATTTATGCTAGGGCAGAATATGACTCAGTGGCTTACTGTGATACTGGTGTATTGTCTGTGCAGGCAATTATAACAGTTCTTCAAAAAGATGTTGTAGGTGTGGGAAAGTGGCACTTCTTTCTTCCTAATGTGATTATGGAGGAGGACCACTCCAATGTTTCCTCTGTCATGGTATGTACCATCCATATTAAAATGGAGATGCAGGCAGATTTTATGACCAATTAACATGCCATCTTGGTCAATGACTCCTGAAATGTGAGGGTATAAATGCTCCCTAAGATAAAGAAATATACAGTAACAATAAAGTGAAAATTTTTACTAAAATTGCATTTAAACACATATGTTTTTTAGTCCAAGGTCTTTAGTTACTTGTCATAGAAATTCAGTGAAATTATGTTCTATATTACAGCCTATTGATGCCCTACCTTATATAGCAAATAATGTTTGACCTTTAGCCTTAAAGTGTACTTTTCACTATATTTAATAAAGAAGATAGCAGTTCCTTTCAGGTGTCAAAATCCCACATGAATGCAGCTAGTAATGATGAAGCATATCTCAGAATCTATACAATATGATGTTTTCCTTATGGCTATAGCTTACTCAGTTTAGCCACACAGCTTGCTGTGGAGTGGATCCACCATGGACTCAGTATAATACCCTGGCAGGTCTCAGCCATGGACACTACCCATGGGTTGTTGCTGGATGCTGACAACGGGGCAATCGTTGGGGTTAAAGAGCTTAAGCACTGCTTTTGAGAGTTAGGTACTACAAAGGGGGTGGGGACAAAACATGAAAAATAATCTCTTATTGAGTGGTTAATGAAATAGAGTGTCATATATATATATATATATATATATATATATATATATATATATATATATATATTTCTTGTTTGATGAAGTAGGGAAGAGGAGAATATAGATTTGGAAAATATTTAAGAAGACTGAAAAATGTAGGACTAGGTGAAATAGAATCCTGAAGAAAAAATAGGACATGAGGTAAGTGAAAAAGAGAACTACAGAATATGAAGAAGATAACATTTGAAAGATCAAAGAAAACAAAAGTGGACTACTAAGACAAATATGCCCTGATAAGGAGAGTTAGGATAAACCCCCACGTGTCTATCACTTACCACCACAGCAGTATAAAAACAATGCCCAAAACTGAAGGAAGCAATGTGGAGTTTTCATGTTGGCTCGAGTGACTACGTAGGCGAAATAAGGTTCAAGGAGATGAGCTTCAAAGTGGAGTTTGAAGTTTCAGGGTATAGAATCTCTGACACCATAAAAGCTACTTATGAGATCGCTACTTTCCTCTGAATACGATCAGCCAATTGGAGGGTTATACAGGAGAAATGCAGTCAAATTAAAGGTGGATTTAAGAATTGAAACCAGGGCCAGTGAGATGGCTCAGCAGCCTAAGCACCTGCCTGGCAAGTGTGAGGGCCTGAGTTCGAATCTCTGAACTCACATACGAAAAAAGGGCCGGTGAAATCATTCAGCGGCACGGGTGTCTGGTGGTGAGCGAGGTCCTGAGGTCGACCCCCGGTACCCCCCCAAAAAAAGAATTGAAACAAAATTTTATGCGTTCTTTCAACACTAATCTTTATTTTGTTTTGGTGAGAACCAATACCCCTGTGCCAGGCCTTTTCAAATGTTACTTTCTATTTCACATTACTTTCAGCATTATGTACTAATTAAAATATCTTAAATGATTATTCAAATACTTATAAAGTTCTGTATGATGTGCCAAAGAGGTGAATGAAATATCAATAGTAGTTTAAAATAACATATTAGTCCCTATCAAAATTATATTTTAATTCACATACACGCTTATTCACCTACACCTAACTTACCAATAAAAAATAAAAAAGTTGAAAAATTTGTGAAAAACTATCACAAGATATAAAGTAATTTCTTCCCATGGAAATCTGACACAAAAGGCTACACTCAAGTAACTATTTCAAATCTTTCCTGCAGTGTATGCTCTATGTTGAACACACAGTTCTAAGGGAAAATTACCTTTGTGCTCAGAAATTTCACAGCAGAGTACTACACTATTAAGTCTAGTATCACTTGAAAATGAGTAGAAAATACAAAGTCAGTGATATAAATATACACATATATTTTATAAGATTGGAATCATGAGAGAACAGGCGTGGTAAATTCAGGAAGTTTCTGGGAGAAACTCAGTCATTCTACTTAACAGTTTACTCGGGAAACAGTCTTACTATGGCGGCTATTTGACTTCTCTCTACCTGTCTCCATGTCCTCAAATAAAACAGCAAACCCAGTTAAATGAAATAAGCCAGACATAGAAAGTTAAGTATCGCATGCTTTCTCTTATTTGTGAAACATGAAATATAAATAGAGTAAAACAAAGGAGAGTTGGTGGGAGACAAGGAGGCAGATTTTTGGAGATGTGAAAGGGATTAGGGGAAGGGAAGAATGGGAAAATGGGGGCGAGAAAGGGGATCGAAAGAAATTCTCTAAAATGTACGTAATTATTAGTATACTAATCAAAACTTTTAAAAAGTCCCCTGCCCAAAATAGGGCAAAATTTTAGTGAGCTAAAGCAAACATTGAAAAGCTTGCACAAAATTTTCAATGTAAGGTGAAAGGACCAGGCTGAAAGGAGGTGTCTACTCCCTCACCACCAAGAAGAAGCAGAATAGCAAATTAATGTATGCCATTCAAAATGAGTTGAACTGGAACTGAAGTTGAAACCCTCCATGAATCTGAGACTGGGAATACATATAAAGAGAAAGAGGGGCGCAAAGTACCAGATGTCTCAAGCCCTGTACTAGGAACTCTCCACCACAGAGGAAAGGGTAACTAGAAGAACTACACTGGATGCCATCTTTCTGGACTGGTGATATTAACTACAAGACAAAAAGGCCTGGAGCCTACAGAGCAGAACTTCTGTAATTTGCACACTAGTTGTGCTCCACAGAAGAAACTCGCATTGCCCGACCACAAATCTCTAGGTACCTGTCTCGTGCTGTTGTGGGGAAATTGAGTGAACAGTAGGCAGGCACTCAGGAGAAGAAAGGTCATTTTATTTAACACCAGTGGACCCCAGCAGAGTAGTGACCAAAGTCTGAGGCACTTATTACAGAAAGTTTGTCTTCTTTATAGGGTGGCAAGCAGCATAGCTGAAGGCCATGGTACAATGTGTATCCTGTGGTGAGCATAGCTGTATGTAGCAAAGATGCTTTTAACACATTCACAGAAATTTCAATATGAGAACAAATCATATGATTTAGCTGAGTTCTGAGGCAGAGAACACAATGGCTGCAGCTTCACTGAGGATTTCTGCTTTCTTCTCCCCTCTTTTTTTTTTTTGTGGGTACTGGGGGTCGACCTCAGGACCTCACCCGCCAGTATGCACCCGTGAGGCTGAGCGATATCACCGGCCCTTTCTTCGTATGTGGGTCCTGGGAGTCAAACTCGGGCCCTCGCGCTTGCCAGGCAGGCGCTTATGCTGCTGAGCCATCTCACTGGCCCTCCTCTCCCCTCTTGATGCTCCTCAGGTACTCTGAGGGGCATCAATGTTCGAGTCTATTAGGGACTGCTGAGTGTAGGGAGGGCTTAAGTATAACAAACCCGGATAACCTGGGTTTCTGTCCTTCTGGAGAGCTGTCTCATTTAACCTCTGATTTAAACTGCATGCACAGGGGATTACAAGTGCCCCATAAGGATGAGAATTTCGGTAGTAATGATCAGGGAAGTAAGTATGGAAGCCATAAAGCTCTTCCATTTGCCAAAGCAGCGTTCCAGTAAACTCGTAAAGGGGTCGTTAAATGCAGCATTTTTGACTGCTTCTCCTGACAGGGTTGTATAGCCTTGGAGGAGCTTGGAGACTGTGCCATCAGGGGCAGTGTTGTTTGAGGTAAAAGTACAGCATTGGTTTCCTATCATAACACAGATACCACCTTTCTCTGCTAGAATCGTGTCCAAAGTGAGTCTGTTTTCCCAGGCCCTCTGTATGGTAGGCCTGAGTTGTTCAGCTAGTCCCTTAGTAGCATCCCAGGTAAAATTTACAAACCTTTGTTGATGATAGTAAACAGAGTTTAACTAATCTACATTTTTGTTGACACTGACCCACCAGAACAGTGAAATTTCAAGTCCTGCAGCTACTTGGTTTTGAGCTTTAAATCCACTGGGGACCGCTTATGGAACCCCAGTTGCATCTACATAGATGGTAGGGTCAAAGGAAACAGGGGCTTACGTGTGAGCAGCACTTTCTGGATACATCAGAAGGTCCAGGAGGCGAGAGTGACCTCTGAGCAGTTGTAAAAGAATAGCCAGTTGGACTAGGGCACAGTTTCCAGCGCAGACATTGGGAAGGGTGAGGTACCGAGATGGGTTACGTAAGGAACGGACATCTCCATGTGGAGTGCTGACATCCACGAGCTGAGTCAAGGCTAAGTCAGTGAGGTTCTAGGGGACTCACATCCTGAAGTATCGCCTACACTGGGGCCAGTGTTCCCAGGTCCTCTGATGCATGTGTTGAACTGCTGGTTTGGGTCGGGTGGCCTGACTGACTGAGGACGCTGATGCAGGTAGGGGGATACCAGACAGAGCAGAGCTAGAGTCTGACAGGCCTGGTTTAGGGCCCCAGGTTCAGGACTGGGAAACAAGGTAATAAGGCAAGTAATCCCCGTAGGGTCAGCTGTCCAGGTTTAGCAAAGGATACTACCAGAGTTTCAGGTCTCCAGGGGTACATCAGTAACAGTCAGGCTTGTTGCCAGTTCTTACAGAGTATCTAATCCATTTATAGCAGGCATTGGTTTCTGTATAACCAGTTTCTATTGCTAGGGTTTGTTTTCTGTCAGTGACCTGGACAGCTTTGATTTAACTGGGCCATTGCCAGGGGGAACGTGGTCAGATGGAAGGGCGGGTTTGAGGGTTGTATTGGTAGGGGCTGGCATAGGCTGTGGTTGTAATCATTTTAAGGAAAACATCCCAATGGGGTCCCATCTGGCTATATCTGCCCCTACCGCATACCTTCAGAAAATTGAAGGAAAGTGACTCATGGCACCAGGGTTCCTGACAGTTAGTAGAAGAGGGTTGCACTGGTTGATCCTGCAATTTTATGGAGCTTGTGCTCCAAAGAAGGCAAGCCTAGGCGTGAGTTTAGGGCAATGTCCAGGTAGGTCCAACCCTGTCATTGGGCGGTGCATAATACTTTTGCCCAATTGCCACAGAGCCTGAATCCATAGGCACAGTCTCCTTTCTCTGAGCTGGTTCCCCATGGAATTCCTCAGCCAGAGAGAATGTAGGGACAGAGACAAAGGTAACAGACCTAAATTGGCATTGGCTAATAAGTTCTCTGCATGGGAGTTCAAGGCAAGTGTCAAACTGGAGAGCTATAGGCTTGTCAGTGGCAGTAACATTTAGGGTTTGATGTTTTCCCCTTTGTCCCTGGAAACAGTGGAGGGTAACTAATCCCAAGCCTGACAAAAGTATAGCGGTAAAAATGCATTTTGCTAGTTTTCTCCAGTTAGTGGGTGTGACAGCCCAGAGTCCTATAGCACAAAGCAAGGTTAGAGACTTAAGGAGTCCTAGGAAGAAGGGGTGCAGCCAACAAAACATCCCAATGTTGGTGACCTCAAGCTTCAGCCATGCATACACCTGTCAGCTTCCAGGTGTGACAGGGGCAGGCTTGGAGTTCTCTGGTGACAGAGAGTGGTCTTCAAGGAGTTGTCTGGATCAGGTGATGCCTCCCAATCTTCAGCGATGGTGGGGTGGGCTCTCTTGATGTGGGTGTGTTGTATCTAATGCTGAATCTCTGCAGCTTTAACAGCTGTGCGGTGGTTAGGACTATCATACATGGTCCCCTCCATGTAGTCTGGAGGGGTTCTTTTCTCCAGCCCTTAACCCAAACTCTGTCTCCAGGTGAGAATGGATGTGTAGGCGTGCCCGAGGGGATGGGGACCCTTTCTGAGGCTGCTTTATACATACATACTTATATATATATATGCATACACACACACACGCACACACACACACACGCACACACACACACAGGAAATCGTTGTTCCTAGTTGTCGGAGCTGGCAAGTTAGCATTAAATCACCTAGTTGTTTTAAGTCTCCCCTACATTTTTAATTACAGGAGGTGGCTGACCATGAAATACTTCATATGGGGTGAACCCAGTGGGCCCTGGTGAGCCTCAAACATGAAGGTCCCTAGGAAGTAGGTCAGTCCATGGGGCTTTGGTTTCCTGGCAGAACTTGTCTAGGGATGTCTTCAAGGTCCGGTTCATCCATTCTGCATTTCCAGAGCTCTGATGCCAGTGTGCAGCATGCAGGTTTCATTTTATTTAGAGCAGTTTATTGAGGTTTTGACTAATTTCTGGCACAAAAGCTGGGATACTGTGACTTTCTATGGGCAGAGGAAGTCCGTGTCTGGGAATAATTTCTTGTAGCAATGCTTGACTGACCTTGCAGAATTTTTCTGTTCCGGGGGGAAGGAGTCTACTCAACCGAAGAAGGTACAAACCAGGACCAGGATGTATTTGTATCACTTGATGGGCTTGACATCTGTGAAGTCTACTTGTATATCTTCACAAGGTGATGTTCCAGTCAGTTGGTCCCCAGAGGGGACTTAGGCCTCTGAATGGATTATTTTGAGTGCAGGTTTGGCATCCGTGGCAGATAGTGAAACAGATGTTGGCCAGGTGTGAGATATAGTAGTAGCTGCCTAGGAGCTCTTCCATGGCTGTTTTCTCTCCGTGGGTTAGACTGTGGTGGTTTTGAGCCCAGGCATAAGCCCTCTTCCATAGGATGAGAGTTCATCCATGTGGGAGTGCCCACCAGGGGCTGGGTCCTTTAGTGGCTTGCTTGTGCTTTATCCAGGTATCTTCTTCCTTTGTATATGAAGGGAATTGGTTTTGATTACCATCATGGTGTTGGGAGGAATGCCCATTAGGAATTACACATCTGCTTGTACAGTGTTTTTGTCCCAGGATACTCCTTGAGCAGCTGCTTTTGCAATTTCACCTGCTTTATTGTTTCCTAAGGAGATGAGATTTTTGACCTTTTGATGTCCCTGGCAGTGGATGATTGCCACTTTGGTGGGTTTGCAGAGAGTAGCAAGGAGCAGTAGCAACCCTTCTTTGTTTTCAAAGATTTTTCTCTCTGCTGTGAGTCAACATCACTCTCTGTATATCACTCCATGAACATGAACTGTGGCAAAGCCATATCTAGAGTCCATGCAGATGTTTAATTTTTGTTCTCAGACCAGTTGAGGACCTGTATGAGGGCCTGTATGAATAGTTCAGCTTGTTTGCCAGACCATCCCTGTGGGAGAGCCTCAGCCAAAATAGCCCTGTCTACGGCGACCACAGCATATCCAGACTGTTGTACTCCGTTCCTAAGAGTTACTTCCATCCATTGACGGACTGTAATCACCATCTGTCAGGGTCGTCCATATTTAGGTCTGGTCAGCTCGAGAACATCTCATCGGTCAGTGCCAGGAAGTCATGGTCAGGAGGACCCCGTTTGGTGGGCAGATACGTGGCAGGATAGAGTGGTTTTATTGCCACCAGAGTCTGGCAAGGACTTCTGCATGAGAGCTCTTGGGAATGGGTGACCCGGAAGTTGGGGAGCCAGTGACATCCACAGTTATTCAGGAAGTACAGTACAACATGTGGCACCTGGATGGTCAGGTCTTGGCCTAAGGTGAGCTTGTCACCTTCCTTGATCTGAAGGACAGTGGCTGCCAGAGCACAGAGGCAAGGGGGCCAGCCCTTGGTTAGTGGGTTCCACTTACTGGACAGGTAGGACTCTGGGCAGTCCCAGGGGCCAAGAGTTTGAGTAATCACCTCTGAGGCCACATGCCATCATTCATCAAGAAACAAGTTGAATGGGTGAGTTATGTCTGGGATTCCCAGGGATGGGGCTTTAGAGAAGGCCTCTTCAGTGTTACTGAAGGCTTTTTCTTGTCCTGGGTTCCAGTCGAAGGTGTCAGTTTTTTCCAGACAAATGATCATATAGGGGCCTTGCTGTTTTGTGCTAACTCAGGGATCCAGTTTCTGCAGAAGCAGCAACTCTAAGAAAGTCACAGAGTTTTTCCTTGAGGTTTGGGACTGGGATGGAGCAGATGACCTCCTTTTATCTGGTCCAAGGGCACCATGTCCCTGATTTATGACTTATTGTGTGCAGATTTGTGTCTTTTTCCTAATATGCCTTGTAGGCAGTTTCTGTCAGATGTTGTAGCCCAGCTTTTGTACCTTCCCAGCAGTCAACGTGGGAGTCACTAACCAAAGAAGATCATCAATGTAGTGGAGGCAGGTGCAGTGATATTCCACGCTGGGGAAACTAGTGAGGTCAGTTGTGAGGGCTTCTCCAGAGTGTAGCTGAGTATTTTAACCCCTGGAGAAGTTGGGGCAAGACCTGGGGCCTTCCCATTCAAAGGCAAAGAGGGACAGGCTGACAGGAGGCCACCAAAAGCGCAAGAAGACTTCCTTTAGGTCCAGGCAGGTGTAGCAGCAGGCTGTGGGTGGCAGAAGACTAAGGGGAGTATAAGTGTTTGAGACTGCAGGATGGAAGGAAACCACAGGGACACTGACGGCTCAGAGATTCTGAGCTGGATTGTATTCCCCATTGCATTTCTTTACAGGCAGGGGAGGTGTATTCCAGGGTGATTGAGAGCCCATGAATATTCTGTAATCCTGAAGTCTCCGGATGTGTGGTAGAATTCCTAGTCAAGCCTCTCACGGCATACAGTACCGTTTGATGCAGGTGGGGGTTGCCCCAGGATGGAGTTCCACAAGCAGAGGCAGGTGGTTGACAGCCAGTCCAGGAGGAGAGTCTTCAGGCCAAACTCGCGGAAAGAGGCTTGAGAATTTCTGGGTTGGTTTTTTCTGTGTGACTCTGTCAATCACCATTCTTCATCTTTGGGACCATGGCCGAAAGCAGGAAATGTGGTTGTTGAGCTGGAAGGGGCAGAGAAGCAGACTGTCCCAGAGGGAAGGTGATGGTGGCCACTAATTTGGATAGGATGTCTCTCCCCAGAAATTGGATTGGTCACTCCAGCAGGTAGAGGAAATTTTGTGTGATTTGATGTCATCTCAGATGGCAAGTTCATGCCTGGCAGAAGGGGCAATGGCCAGGAGTCCTAGTTGCCCAGTTATAATGACATTTTCTGACAGAGCAACAGGCTTGAGAACTACAGACCACTTTGCTCCACTGTCAGCCAAGAAAGTCACAGGTTGTTCCCCACTGCAGACATGGCCTCGGGTTCCTGGGGACCCAGCTGAAGAAGAGAGCCTGATCTGGCCTAGTCTGAGCCCATCAGACTGATGAAAGGCTTGTCATCTGATCTGGGGTGGGGCTTTTGAGAATCCTTATCTTTTACTCTGAGTGAGCATTCATTCTTCCAGTGTCCTTAGCCTTTACATCTTGCACATTGGTGACCTTTGAATGGGAAGACCCTCTTTGGCCAGAGGGTATGGCCATCCACCAGCCTGGAGGGAAGGAGTTGAAGTTGGAAGGAAGGAGGAATGCCAGAGATTTGGGGTCCCATCTGGAGACAGGCGATGGGTTTTGAGGCTGTGGTAGGGGAGGAAGTGCTCTGCCAAGAGCGACGGTGAGGAGAGAGGTTTCTGTTTGGCATGGCGGTCGGCTTTATGTTGCTCCCATTTTTCTTCACATCGACTGTTGGCGTGGACTTTACTGGCAATCTGGAGAAGCTGGGTCGCATTGATTCCTCCAAAGCCATTTACCTTCTGAATTTTCTTGTGGATTTCAGCTGCTGCTTGTGCAATGAAGGCTTGGGGCTGGTGAGATGGCTCCGTGGCATAAGCACCTGCCTGGCAAGCACGAGGTCCTGAGTTCGACTCCTGGTATCCACATATGAAAAAATGGGCCGTTGATATCGCTCAGCGGCATGGGCTCTGGCTGGCGCAGAAGGTCCTGAGGTCGACCCCCGGTACCCACAGGGAAAATAAAATAATGAAGGCTGCATTTACCATCTGTAGATTTTCTGGGGCCTCCAGGTCACCAGGAGTGTAGACCCTGTAGTTTCACAGAGTGTGTCATAAAAGTCTGAAGGACTTTCGTTAGGCTTCTGGGTAACAGTAGTAACTTCTGACATATTGATAGTGGTTTTGCCGCCCTCTTTGATGCCTTTGAGAAGGGCTTGATGTTATCTCTGGATTGCTTCATTTCCCTCCATGCAGGATGCTGCTTTGCAAGGGCTAAAGCGACCCTTCTATCAGGGTTGAGAGTGTGAGCAGAGACTTCTCCTTTCAACCAGTTCTCAGCCTCTGTCAGGACCCAGTGATGCTCCTCAGTGGCACTGAACAGAGCCAGAAGGGGTTGCTGGCAGTAATCCCAAGTGGGTAGGTGAGTTTGGAACATAGACGTAAGCAGGTCAACCATGGCTTTTGCCCTTTCAGAATAGGAGGGAATATGGTGTTTCCAGTTAAGGAGATCTGTAGTGTTGAAAGGCTGGTAAAAGAGGATGGGGAGAGGTGGTGGGCCTCCTTTGTCAGGAGAGAGTGCCATTGGATCAGGGTAGGTGCATAAAGGCAGCTGGAGTGCAGGAGGGTCTTGCGAGTGGGTCTCAGCAGCTGACTGCGGGCAGTGACTGGACTCCCCAGAATTGGGATGAAGAGGCCAAATTGGGTGAACTAGCAGGAGCTGATAAGTCAGGAACAATAGAAGGACTGGCCAGTGGGACTGGTTCAAGTGGCTGGGCTGCAGGTTGTGTGAACGTCCAATAAGGCCGCAGTAAGTCTGAACTAGAGGGCTCTTCAGGGAGGATGGGCTTTTCCTTGTCGAGCCCTGTAGGTGAACTAGTGGGTCCCTCTTTGTCAGCAGGGACATGAGACTTCATCAGGAGGATGGCATCTGGTTGGCAGAGTGCACAGGAGCAGAGCCAAGGTGGGAGATTCAGAGACAATTTCACCCAGGAGTCAATGCAGGGAAGTTGGTCTGGATGGCCTTGGGGCCTACATCTGTCACCGCGACCCAGATGTGGCATGATCCTCTTTCATTTAATGTCCCATCAGGGGGTCAATTTGGACCAAGTCTAGGCCAGACAATCACACAGAAGGCACAGAACAAGCTTGGTTTCCTTTTAACAACACCGTCACCAGAAAAACCCTCTTAAAAAAATTTAGGGTACATCCCAGAACTGTGGGTTCTGATGCATTACATCCCATTCTGAATCCCTATGTGTGTGTGGTATTCCCTTGTTCAGAGACACAAAAGACAAAGTTGTGGTGCCCTCTTTGGTAGAGGACCAGTCAGACACCTGCCTGGCCACTCCACCATCAGGGACAAAGGTCTGTCTTAGCAATAGGTGCAGCCGTGATTCCAGACCTGATCAGTGGCCCGTATTACAGGGGTGTGAGTTGCCTCTGAGGTGTATGACAGACTCTGTATCCACAGGACAAGCCCACTTCAGCTCCGTAGCCCAAGCTGCAGAGTCACAGACGAGAATGCTTGAAGCAGCTGGATTCGCCAAGGGTGTCGTACATTCACTCACACATTCATTCAGAAGTTAAAACATTCCACCCTCCACCCAGAAAACAAAAACTGACTAGGAAGTGACCAAGCTGCCCTTCTGTCTGCTGGGACAGGGCTGACTACCGAAAGAACCCAGGATGACCTTACCATGACTCAGAAGTCCAGGTGGTTTCATGTTGTTCTCCTTTTGAGCTGGTGATGGAGGTGTGGTGCTGCAGTCAGCATCCTGGAGGCTGCAGAGGGGACCTCAGAAGTCAGAAGAGCTTGCTTCCTGTCCAAGTGCTGAGGGGCTGCCGAGAGGGGGAGGCCCGGCTCCACAACCCATGGCACGGACCTTGCAGGGCTATAGCTGTCTTCTCTCATTTTCTGGCCAATGCACCAGAAAACGTAAGAAAACTGGAAAACTCAGTCAACGGTAGCCGGGAGCTCAGGAGAATAAAGGAAATTATGTTTAACAAAGGTGGACCCTAGAGGAGTAATCTCCAAAGTCAGGGTCACTGATTACGGAAAGTTTCTTTTCTATAGGTTGACAAATGGGAGCTACCCAAAACTAAGATAAGCATAGCTGAAGGCCAGGGTACAACGGGTATGTTGTGGTGAGCATAGCACTATGTAGCAAAGTTGTTTTTAGCAGTTCACAGAAATTTAAATCTGATAACAAATCATATGATTTAGCTGAGTTCAGAGGCAGAGAACAGAATGGCTGTAGCTTTCTTGGAGAAAAGGTCTGCAGTTAGGTCAGGATTTTTGCTTTAATGCAGTGTAGGTGACACTGGGGGAGGGTGTATCTCTGCCATCATCTACCCTTAAGCAGCAAATCTGCACCTGAGGGCTCCCAGTTGAATGAATTTTGCTCCTAATTTATATGCTGAACAGAGACCATAATCCATCTGAACCACAAAATTAGCTGAGCTGAACCCTAATCATCCCAAATCATGTAGTCCCACCGTTACCTGCCATCGTCAGGTTGAGATGCTTAGTAAGTACAACCAACCCTGGACTAGGGTGAGGATTCACATTTCAGGGCATTGCACCCTGCTTCCAGGTGCAGCCCATACTCTTTCAACCCAGTGCTGGCCTCAAGGACATGGCACCACTGCTCGGGAAATCTCTACTGTCTCCACATTTCTGGTGCCAAGTATTCCACAACCAAAGTTACCACGCAGCCATCAGCTACTTCTACTGCTGTTTACATGACACCGCCTTGAGCCACCAGCTTAGCTTCTGCCTCATATGAACTCTGGATTCAGAAGGACTCTCCGACCCCATCGCATGGATCATGGCCTAACAGAGTTAGAAAAAATACATAAAGACTTTACTACGACATCCGCCTATAACCATACTCAAGGAAGCCTATAAAACCGACACCACAAAATGTATTTTGTTTGAAAGATACATCTGCTATGAAGTCTAATGTGCAAGAGCAGCAAAGATATATCATCAGCCAGTGTGAAAATATCTTCGTGGAATCATAAGAAATACTTTGGAAAAGGTAACATGATGCCTCCAAAGAAACAAAATATTTCCCTAGCAACGTACACCTAAGAAAGTGAAAAAATGCCTGATAACTTAAAGGCATGACTATAAAGAAAAACCATCAAATTAAAAAGAGCTCATAAAACTCAATATAATTAGAAAAATGACATAGTGAGAAATTCAACAAAAAGAGATTTTGGAAGACATAGAGAAATCTTTAAAAGGATACATTCTATAAATCAAATACCCAGTTCAGGGGCAAGTCCTCCATGGTAGAGCACATGTGTTGCATAGGTGAAATCCTGAGATCCATCCCCAGACACAAAAGCAAAGCAAATAAATAATATTTTAAAATAGTGAAGTTGAAAACCATTACAAGTGACTAAATCCAACAGAAGGAATAATATCTGAGCTTGAGCACAGGTGTCTTGGAATAGCCCACATTAATTAGAAAAATGAGAAAAACCATCAACCAAAAATCCAGAATTAAAAAAAAAAAAACACGAAAGAAAAAGCATAAAAGAACCAAGACAATCTAAGAGATTTTGGTACGGCATTATGTGAACACAGTTTTGCATTTAGTGTGTACTGGCAGGTTAGGAAATGGGAAAGTCATAAGAAGTTATTCATTAACATAGTAACTGAAAATGTCCTCATCTTCAGACAGAAATGAATACCCCTATGTAGAAGGCATACAGGAGCCCTCAAATATGTGAAGCTAAGAAAAGATCTTCACACCAACATATTATAGACAAATGTGAGGAGTACAAGTCTAAGAGACAATTACAAAAATTATAAGAGAAAAGCCTCAAGAGACTTTTAATCTGCCAAGTAGGTTTCTCAGTAGAAACCTTACGGTGCATGAAAGAGTGGAATAAATATTATAAGCTTTAAAAAACGTGCAGCCCCTCCCAAAATTATATCCATAAAGTTATTCATGAATCAAAGGGAAATCATGAACTTCTAACACAAATTAGAAAAACAAAGCTAAAGGAATCCAGCGGGAATGCCATTTGTTTTAAGGCATAAAACTTCCCTTTTGTTCTCAGTGACACATTGCAGGTTCGAAGTAGGCTTACAAAAGGTGATAAAGGGAGTACCAGATCTGAAAGCCAAAGAAAGATAACTACCATCATAGAAACACGTGAAAATAGAAAACATGGCCAGAGAGTATATACTCAAATAATACATCTCAACTGTCAATTTGGTTGAATTTGGAGCCACCTGATTAGGAAAGCACACTTCTGGGTGTGTCTGCGTGGGAAGTGGAAGCACCGCTTCACAATTATATCTGATTTCCCACCATTTTCCTCCTGCCGTCTTCTGCTTTGCTTCCCAAAGCATGACACACATTTCCACCCAGAGTTTCTGCCTTGTAGCTAGCTAATCATGAACTAATCCCACCAAAACCATGAGACAAGTTGAACTTTTCCCATTATGTGTGGCTAAAAATATTTTGTACACAAAACAGGAGTGATAACTGATACAAGTGTATTCACGTATTGGGAGAATTAATATTGTTAATTTTCCCACAATAAGCAAAACCGTTTACAGTCCAGCACAAGTCCCACCAATATCTCGGTGACTTTCTGCACAGAACAAGAAAATAATTCCTGTGATTTACACAAGAGCACATACAAGAAGACCATAGACAAAGCAAACTTGAGCCAAACAGTCATGCTGGAAGTATCACAATTCCTCATTTCAAGAGATGTTATGGGAGGGCCCTGGCTTAATATAGACCAAGGCAACAGGACAGAGAGAGCAGAAATTAGTTCCCGCATGTACACCCAACTGATGTTTCACGCCAGCACCAAATCTTGCACTGGAGAAAGGGCAGCTGCGTAATAAGTGGTCTGGAAAAACTGTATGTTCACATGCAGAAGAATGCAAGGTGGCTCCTCTCTTTCAGGCTGTGCAAAACTCAACTCAGAATACTTGAATACTGTTGGTGGGAAGGTAAAGTGGTAACCCATTGTGGAACTAGTATGAAGAATCTCAAAACATTAACATTAGAAGTGACACACAAGAATTCTGTCACTGTTTATACATACCTGAAAGAGTCTCGTGCTTAAAAGAAAGCATCTGCATTCTTCTTAGTGAACTCTTCATGAGAGAAAAAGGAAATATGCTGAGTCCATGAGCTGTTTGACAGATAAAGAAAGTGCAGTACATATCTCAGTGGAATATTATTCAATTAAAAAATGTATGGGTAGGCCGGTGAGATGGCTCAGTGGCGTAAGCGCCTGCCTTGCAAGCGCGAAGGCCTGAGTTCGACCCCCGGAACCCACATACGAAAAGGGGCCGGTGATATCGCTCAGCGGCACGGGTGCCTGTTGGCGTGCGAGGTCCTGAGGTCGTCCCCCTGGTACCCACAAAAAAAAAATGTACGGGTAGACATGCGCACAGGCATAGTCCAGTGGGCATCTGAAACACACACACGTAACTGCTTAGTCATAAAGACTAAAACCCTTTCATTTGCACCAGCATGGATGGAGCTTGATGTTATGCTAATGGAAAAAGGGAGAGACAGAAGAACAAGTACTGAATAGATGCAGAAGCTAAGAAGTGCTGATTTAATGAAAGAATAGTGATTAACAGAGCAAGAGCAGCAGGGTTGGTATAGGGAGGTTGTATACTGGGCATCTACAAAACAGTAGACAGAAGAATGAACTCTGGTGTTCCTATCACAGTGCCAGGACGATTACTAACAGTAGCAGGTTACATAAGCTACAAAGCTCCTATACTCTGTTCAGAAGAGAGGATCTCAGAAGGCTCCAAACAAAAATAAATGAGGAGACTGAAGTTCTACGACCGATTTGACCAGCACATACTTCACACATTTCTTGAGATGTTGAACCCCATTAACACGAAAAATAAATACATTAATAAAAATAAAATATCTTTTGAGGTCTCAGCATATATCCTTTATGAGCACATTCCTGAGTAGCTCACTGTTTCACTTCATTTCTTCATTTTTTCAATGATTATCTAAAGCACAGCTCACAAAAGCTTTTAAGTTTTGTACCGAAACTCCAAGTACCTAAAATATCGTAACTCAGATTCTCAGCATGGAGGACTTCAGCGTCACGATAATCAATATTAGAGCATTACGTTAAAGGCCACTGAAATAATACTTCATTTTAATTATGAACGAATGAAAATCAATCACGTGAGATGGCAAAGACTTTATGTAACTTGTTTGGTTTGGAGAACTGTCAGAGAAAAACATAGCATCTATATTATTTATGAAAAGGCAGTATGTATAAAAAAGAACAGAAATAGATGCAATATAAGGCTGCAAGAGACAATCCAAGTTTAATCCTCTTAAGTATATACCATACCCTATATAACCCTGTGAGTAATGCAAAATGCCCACTCTGTGTGCAGCAGTCACCTTGAGTCTTTTTAATTCTCCTAACAGGTAAATGAATAAAGTACCTCAAGGAATGCGGTAACATCAATATTATGGCACTCCAGGAAATATAGGCACTCACAACAATGCCAAATTGGAATGCCTTGGTAAATATGCTAGAAACTAAAGCCTGGCAGTAACTAAGCAGATAATCAGGAAAAGGTGGATTCACCGTGGCAGGAAATTAACAACGTTATGGCTCAGAATCGTTCTACCCACTTGCATCCTGCGCCCCGTGCGGTTGGGAGGAAAACATGTATTTCTTGTTTCTTCTTCGGACTGAAAGAGAAGAATGGGTGATATTTACCACCAGAAACATGATTCTGTCTTGCCTAAAACAGAGCTCAGACCGGAATGGAGGAATAACTCCGATATGAGTTTTGTGGTCATGAAAACCATGACAAACTCTGTTATGTGTGATATCTGAGGTGACAGAGGAGACACACAGAGACTTTGTGTGCGAGAGATCACTGAGATCAGAAAAAGTAAGGCCCTGAGAAAAAGTAGGAATGAAATTCTTAGGAAAATAATACCTTTACAACCACATTAAATAATTAACAAATTGCCACATTAAGCACATGCACACGCTTAGAGGTCATATCCAGAAAGGAACTGCAAACACTGAAGCCTTGCTACTGTGATATTTAGTGAAGGTCTTCAACTCCTCAAAGCAAGTCTGCACTGGCAGAGTTGGATCACTGTACGTGTGTCGGGTGGGGGTGGGGTGTGTGACTGTGTGTGTGTGTGCGTGGCATGTTTTCCATGTGTCCAATGAAAATAGATACAAAGAATCAGATAAACATAGTTCATTCAAAGAAAGAAAATACTCATAAAGCTACTGTAATGAAACACAAGATTCAGAATTATTTTGCAAATTCTTACTTAAAAAACATATTACTATGTGTGTTTAATGATGTATTTGAAAGTTTACCACGTAAGATTTTGATTCAAATAGTCAAACTCCAGTGTGAAGTAAAATAACGTACCATAACCTGGCAATTTTGCTTTGTGCCTTGCTAAGAGAATATATACATCTTCTCTTAAAAATATCCATGGTATAATATTTCGCTTTGGTCTTCATATTTCATCTTAGATCTTTCAACTTATTTACATTACCACCTTTGTTTCTCTATGCCTTGACATACATCTGATGATTTTCTCTCCAGTACTGAGTTCTAAATGACCACGCTTTTATTCTCCAAGTATTTCTTTTGCAGACATTCATTTTTATTATTTAACATCTTTACTGTTGAAATTATTAGTACATTCTTAAAGAACATAATGATTACATTCGTTGTGGAGAATTGACACAGCAGGTTACCACCCCAATTCTTTTTCCCTTCCTTTCAATCCCAATATTTTAAAAACTGTTGCCAGCATCATTTTATCCATTTATTTATTTATCGACATTATGCACTTAATTTTTATAAACACGGGTTAACGGTGAGATTAACAGCCAAAGATACGTAAAACGATTATACTCACGCAAGGTATGCATTTAGACACATTGGCCCTGCTGGATTACGATAAGTTTGTTCTCTCCTGTTTTGCAGTATGTCTTTTATTTTGCACTTAATTTGTGTTCTGGGTTTCTCATGTAAGAGACTCCGTGTGATACTGAAGCTTGTGTGTTTGATTTCCCTTAACAGCGTGGTCTTGGGGTACACTCATTTTCCTGCAAATGACTCAAGGTTAGCTTCCTTTATGGTGGAGGAAAACACCATTGTGTTTTATTACCACAGTTTATTTATCCATTCACCTGTTGATAAACATATAGGCTGGTTCCCAGATTTAACTATTATGAATTGTGCTGTGATAAACGGGGATATGCATGTATTAGTGTAATACGATGTCTTTAAATCTCTGACGATGTACCTAGAAAGTGAAGAGCTGGGTAAAATGAAATTTCTAATTCTACTCTTTCAAGGAATCTCCATACTGAATTCCATAGTGGTTATACCACTTTACCCACCCACCAAAAATAAAGAAGAGTTCTGCTTTCACATCAGCCGCTCCAGCGTTTGTTATTGTTTGATTTCCTCCAGGTAGCCGTTCTTTGTGGAGTGAGAAGGGAGCTCAGTGTTGGCTGAGTTTGCATTTCTCAGATGGCAACATCTGTTGATGTTGATGTTCAACATTTATGTATGTACTAATTGGCCATTTGCACTTCATCTGAGAAATGTCTTTATTTCAGCTGTCCCCCCTTTTGATAGGCCTTTATATGTGAGGACATGTAAGTGTTTTGAGCTCTCTCTACATTCTGTGTATTAATCTAAATTTCTGAGCAGTAGCTGGCAAGATAGTTTTTCCTTTCTGTAGGTTGCCTCTTCATCCTGTTGGTGGTTTCCTTTGCTGTGCAGAAGCTTGCTTGCTTGCCTGCTTGATTTATTTATTTTTTTTCCGAAGCTTTTAAATTTGACTTGATCCCATCTGTCGATTCTTGGCATCATTTTTATTCAACTGGGTTTCCGTTCAGAACGTCTTTGCCTATACCTGTATACCTATGTCTGGGAGGGTTTATGTATTTTTTCTTCTTGCTGATTGTTTCCGTCTGAATAGTTAGATCTTTGATCCATTTTGATTTTATGTTGGGGCATAAGGACAGGCATGTGTCTAGGTTTAATCTTTGGGAGGGGAATAGCCAGTTTTCCTCCCACCGTTTGTTGTAGCAGCCATCCTCCATCCAGTGAAAGTACTTGACCACTTGCGAAAGATAACATGTGCTCTGAATTGTATTTGCATCCTCTCTTCTGTTCCACTGACCTGCAAGTCTGGTTGGTTGGTTGCTTGATGGTTTAAATAGCGTGCTTTGTTTTTTGTTTTTTGTTTTTTGTTTGTTTTCTTTCGATTCCTGTAGCTTTCTAGTACAACTACAAGTCCAGGATTGTGATGTCTGTATCACTGACCTACAGACAGACAGATACATTCTTCCCAGATATATGGGTATTTTGTAAATGGCAAGGAGACTAAGAAACGGGAATTGGGGCTTTAAAAGAATTAAGGTGTGTTACGCTTATGGATGAACTCCCCAGCGTGACTGCAATAATTATGTACTGAAAATATGTTACTAACAAAAACAAAAAGTAAACGGCAATAAAAGTGACAAAAGTTAAATCCCCAACCAAAAGCAGCCTGATGAAAAAGCGGGCAATTAAAATGAATAAGCACTTCTCAGAAGAAGTACAGTAGGCCAGCATGTACAAAAATGTTCTTTGGCCACTAGAGAAGTGTAAATCAGAACAACACTAACGTTCACCTTACTCCAGGAAGGATGGCTTTAGCGAGGCACAAAATACGACGTGGGTTGGTACAGCCGCAGGGAAGCAAAACCCTTCTTTTCAGTGTAGGCATTGCTGCTACAAAGTTACCATTCAAGAGCACTCTTTCTAGCTGGGGATATAGCTCAGCAGCACAGCGCCTGCCTGGCGAGCGCGAGTTCCTGGGTTGGGTTCCGGGTACCAAAAACAAAACTGACAAACGAACCAAAAAAGAGTTCTCTTTCTGCTTCTCGTGGGTTATCCTATGCTTTGTTTCCATGTGCAATGGTCTCAGGGTATTTTCCATAACACGTATTTTCTTATATGACCTATTAATGACCAGGAGCATCTTGCTAATTCCCATAGATTTATGGACTTTCCTGTTTCTCCCATTGCCACTTCTATATTTATGCCCACGTGGCTGGAATGGTACTTAATAAGGATTTAGTACCGTCAATGGTGTTAAGACTAGCTAAGCATGGGATCGCTTCTGAAAGTCGTTCTGTGACTACTTGAAATAACGTACACTCTGTCGTCATTGTATGGTAGGCTCTGTACATTTCTTAGGCCCTGTGGCCTGAAATTGTAGCTCAAGTATAAAGATTCTTTACTGGCTTCCTGATTAAATAGTCTATGCTTTCTTGAAGTTCCCCACTGTCTTAGTATATGATCTGGTTACTATAACGGGGCTTCATGAAGCTCGTGGTTCTATACTTGGGCGAGTTTCACAGGCTGGCCTTTTATAAAGCGGTGCTTGTTTGGGGTGCTCCGCCGCCGCGCAGTGCCGCTGGCCTGAGGCGCCGCCCGCGGGTGCCCCTGCGGGCTGCGAGCCTAGGCGGAGCCTGCTCCGGGAGGAAGGGGTACGTGGCAGCGGGGCGTTTGCCAACAGGAGTTTGCTTTTGTGCCTGGGTAATAAAGCCCGAATTCACTTGCTCTTTATTCCCTTTTCCCTCCCCGTCCTGTTTAGTTGCTTGCTTGGCTTTCCTTCTGTGACGGCCTTTCTGGAACGAAGATCCAGCGTATTTTGTGGTGTTGCGCTAGCTTGTGCTCAGGGCATCCTGAAGCCCACTCATTTCCTAATTTTTGAGGGCTTGCAACGCTTGGACCGAGGATGTGTTTGAAGAGGGGCGAGCTTATCGGTAAGGCAGCGATCGGTAGGGCTTTGCGTTTCATGGGTTCATGGGTTACAGACGAGGAGTTACAAAGTACAACTGCTGGAGCATTGCAAGGATGTTTCCAAGAGCCTTCCCTTGGCATTTAATGTTTATGTTTACTGAGCCCCAGAAGAAAATGGTGGAGCGCTCCTATCAAGCTTCCTTGAGGAAAAGCTGACTTGTCACTCCTTCTAGCTGGGTAAAAATCCAGGTGCGTTGAAACCACGTGGCTAGCCAGCTTCAGAGGTGAAGCAGTTGTGAAGAACAGGTGGTGTTGGTTACCGGGATGCCTGAAATTCAGTTGGAAGTACTTCGGCCTCCTGTCCTGGTCTAACATACCATCTGGGCATGGTAATGGAAGGATAATGTATTTAAAAATGGGGGTTACGTGGGGGACCTGAAAGTGCGTGGAACTTGAGAATGAAGGGGTAGACAACACCCGTTCGAATTCGCGGTGCTCGCAAAGCTCCCTGGCGGTCGCGGCCTTACTTGGGATCCAAGAACTGGTGGAAGTCATTTTGGGCAAAACAGGTCTCTTCATTTCTTTGTTTCTGTTTTTGCAGAGCAAGGAATGCCCGGACTAGTTAACACTCATTGCCTCTGCGACCAGCATGACGGTGAGTTGACATTTTCGCCCTGTGAATTTTCCTTGTTACCTTCTTTCCCTTCATAAATAAACAGGTTGGCAGCCACTGACAGTTGAAGGCCAGGGGAATGAAACAGAAGAGCGTCACAGTGTACTAACCCTTCTCGTTTACTGCTACAGGCGCGTGTAACCCTTATGGCCTGGTATGGGATTCTTGGTAATCCAAGTGCCCTTGGTTCTTGCTGGCTGCCAGACAACTGCTGGATTTTAGCTAGTGCCACCCCAGGCAGCTCTGAACTGCAAAACCCAAAGGGTTGAGTGGTGTTTGTGTGTCAGTGTTATCCCAAACCTAAGTGGTCTTGCTCTGCTGGGTTGGAACGTGACAGGTAAACTCCTCCTTACCGAGGTTTATTTCTCCATGGCAGCTGCTTGGGAGAGTGACGAGGTGGAAGTCCGACTCAGGTGAGCCTAATGGCATCCCTTTCTATAACGATTGCAGTGTTTTAGTAGTGCGCAGTGGCGGTGTTGGGACTTTAAGGTTCAGGGTTTTAGTTCTGTGAAATTCACAAATGTGTATATAGCTTTAGAGATACAAACGTCTGTATTACACGTGACCGCCACATGTAGATGCATGTGACGTGTAAGTGTACGCTACACATAAACACGTATCGTATACAAATTTTACTGAATGATTTATGTGTGTACTGTATGATTACATAAACTAATGTATTTATGGCTTTATGCCAGTTTCCCAGAAAGACTCACTACTCAGTGATAATACATCACTGCCAACACTTCCACAGGAGTACACAAAAAGTGAGTAATGACTTAAGACTGCGGAGCGTATTGAATCATACTTCCATGACAGGAAGCCGAGACAGCCATAGTTTTGGGGCTGTTACCTTCCACTGCCAGTTGTATTTCAACCACATAGGGCTTTCTTCCCAAAAATATAGTGTAAACTCTGACAGTGAACTTTATTTGTACCATGTCGCTGTGGAATGCAGTTGTATAATACTTAAAAGCTAAATGCAGTGGCCCTACAAGACTGTAATGACAGCATGCAGCTCATCTAGAGCGTTTCACACAGGATTCTGAAGTTCGGCTTAGCTGAGAGGATGACTTTGACGCCATGCATTTATCTTGAGTGAGTCCCTGACATTTCTTCTCTCATGCCTTCTTTCTTCAGTATACTCATGCTAGCGTGAATGCTCCTTGGCTTCTTACCACTGCCAGATTTCCATCAGTCTGGATCTGATTGCGCATCCTCGAGCCAGTATGTTTCATGGACTTTTAAAATGCCATGACATTTCTCGTTGGTGAAGATGTGAAAATCTTTACGTGTGCCAGGTTTTCTTTAGCACAGCCTATGTCACAGCTTCTAAACTGGAAGAAAGATACAATTGACCCGTATATTAGGAGGAAAGTGCAAGAAGTTTAGGAATGCCTTTGGGCAGAATGTTAAAAGAAACTGGGCACAGCGGCCTTCGGGATGATGCCTTGGTTTACGGTTGTCTCGGTTCTGGAGTTTGGCTTCCGTATAGATTTTTGAAGAAGTATCATGACCTTTGTCTGTTCTCTTGGCTTCTCTTGCATATGGCACCAGCAGAGGGAGACGCTAGGGGAAGTTTATCACCTCCGTGTGCTTTGGTTAAATTTTTGACTTTTGAAAGCCTCAGTGGGGTGACTGGCACCTCCAGTGGCCTTCTGGGATACCTGATGTCATTTTTATCCTGTTCTCTGACAACCAGGTTCTGGCTTTCACATAACCAGGACAGGAAACCTCATGATTGTGGAGGGCAAGTTCCCTTCTTAATGGTGCAAAGTGTTGTGTCCTGGTGTGTATTAATTTTGTCTGTGTCTAAGCACTCTGTTGGACAAGTCATTTAAGCTGGTACGTGAGGCTTATTGGACTGCTACGTGCAAAGGACCTGACTGTTTTTCAGAGAACTCTTAAAAAACTATTTGAATGCAAAAGAGCTGAACAGTTTGAACTCTTCTGGATTTGGCTGTTGTTTGAAGTGTTGTCACGACACTATTTAAATGGGCAGATTTTAATGCACACATATACGAATCTTTATGGGACTTTTTGAATGTTTTTGATACAGCGTTATGTCATAACTGCAGTAGGCAGCAGCTGCTTCTAATGAAACTGAAGAGTTTCCCTGGACAGTTTCATGTATATAACACCAGACTTACTACTTGGTTGCACTTTGCTTTTTAACTTACCAGCATAAACACATTTCAGAAAATAAAAAGAAAACCCTCAAAGGCTATCGGTATGGAGAAGTTTTCTTCTAAAATGTAGACACAATCCGTTACCAAAGATGGAAAGGTCTGGGATCATCGGGATGATTTCTGGAAGATCAAGGCAGGGTGGTTTGAACCTTCTATGTCCACAGCACAACTATGTTGAAACAGTTTAAAATGCAGACAATGAGCAATTTTGTGAGAGGAAGGGAACAAATGAATTTCCTAAGAGGGGAGAGCCAAGTGGCTAAAATATGTTGAGTCTGTTGTCTTAGGCTACATAGTAGTTTTGTATTTTCTAGGAAAATTATTGTCATACGGGGTAAAGTCTGTGTTCTTCCCTTTCAACTGTAAAGCAAGTAGAGGTAAGAAGAAGAGGAGGAAGAGGAAGAAGAAGAGGAAGGAGGAGAAGTATGGAGCAAACTGAAGTATGCAGATGCTGAACGTTTACCACAGGAGGTCATACCCATCATGCAAGTTCAGTTACTATCTCGAGGTCACACCAGAAAAGGTGAGAGGCAGTGTTGCAACAGAATCCACACTTTACAACAGTCCGGCCACCCCAGAAATCCCCCAGCGAGTAGTCAATTAAGAATAGACTACCAGCGTGTATATAGCTCAGAGGCACAGCGCCTGCCTGGCAGGCGCAAGGTCGTGAGTTCGATTCCTGGTACCACCAAAAAAAAAAAAAAAGATAGAAAAAGAACTACCAACCTGATGCTCTACTCCCCACTCCATCCTCAGGTGAAATAGCATAGTGTAAACATCACAAGTGAAGAAACTAAACCATTTCCTGGACCTTTTATCCCATCTATGCTAAGGTTTTAAAATAATCTTTGGGCATAGGGAAAACAATGCGTGATATATGTAGAACAAAAGCAATGTCTCCATGCTGAATAAACATTCAGTTACAAATGAAGACCAAAGCCTTGAGATTTGCAGTTAAACCTTTTGGGAAAAATTACAAGCAGGTATCCAGGTCAAAATGGACCATGTAAAGGTAAGCGGATTGGTGAAGATCTAGGGCGAAGGATTATGCTGACAGAGGATAGGAAACGTACAGATTAAGAAGAGTAGATAAGAAACAGAAAACATTTTGATTCCTGATGAAGGAAGCTGAGATTTCCAATTTAACATATGGTTCACTGGTGGGGACCGGTGACTAACACTTTTTAAAAAGTTCATCGTGGTTTTATTTTATTTTTGTTAGTACGTTTTTGCAGTACAACTCACCATGGGGAGTTGGTGCGTGTACATAACACAGGTTAATTTTTTTTTATGTCCTACTTCTCCCATCCCTCCGTGCTCCTCCCAGCTCTTCATCCCCTTTTCTGTTGCAAAAGCTCTGTTCCCATTTTTTTGCCTACAGTGCTTTTTCTTTTTTTCCCCATCCCTTCTCCTTTTCTACGCTCTTCACTGCCTCCTGGGTGTGATGCAGTGGCTGGACAAAGTATTCTAAGTGCGTATGAATGTACCAGTTTGATACCCATTTCTCTATATAACCAAAAGGAACTAACAGAAGAAGAAGGATCTGCTTTTCAGTGTTGGAGTTCCTCGAATCTGTGTCATGCACACTTCATTTTGTCAACCTGTGAATCTTCATGGAATTATACGTAAACATCATTAGGGAGAAATACCTTCAATTATTATTTTGATATTTTAAGTAGAACATCTGGGTTCTGAATGAAGACCATTGACAACGCTGGTAACTGAAGTAGACTAGTGACTTTATCTACCATTACTAACAACTGATCAATACAAGTTTTCTCTGTATTTCCCACAGAAACTTACTCAGTTCTTCTCTGTCTATAGTCTTGAACTATAGTCCGCTTTAAGTGGGAATGCTATAAGGAGAGAACCTAAACATTTTTCTTCGGGTCCGTAGATGTATGACAGAAATCACGCGAATTTCTGTTTAACCCTAAGTCTCTATTAACCATCAGCCATCTGACTTTTGTAGTAGAAAGTATCATCAAGAATCACAAGAAGTTTGGTTAGTTGTGAAAGTTAGAAAGTCCTGGAGGATACGTTCCTAAGATCAGAATTGAGGAAAACTGTCTGGTTTTGAAGGAAAGAGGGAATGATTATATTACAGCATGTAAGTCAGATTTAGGTCAAGGCCCTAATACGACTTTAGTGAAGGGGAGTGGAGTCATTCATCCCTCCAACTTTCGTTCCTAAGATTCTGAATGCTATGGGGATGGGACCAGTAGGAAATGCCTGTGGGAAATTTGGAGGTTCGACAACTAAGTACGGGCCCTCGAAGATGGAGGGATGTGTAAGGAGTATCAGGGCATGCCATGGTATGTGAAACAAGTGAGCTTGGAGGAGTAGACAGCTAAGGAGGAAGAAGGAAGGAAATGGTGTCCATAAAGCTGAGGTGGATGAAGCAGCAAGAATAGAGGTGAACAGGTGAACCTCTCAGAGACATTGTAAGCTCAGAAAAAATGCAGGGAGACTGGTGGACAATGTGCCTGAGGTTTGACTGTGGAATCAATTCGGTTTCCAGATAACAAAAAAGCAGGCCATTATTTACATGTGACTTTCAGTCTCTGCAAGCAGTAGCCTCCCAAAGTTGACCTCACCTGGTATGCACACAGAATGCCACATAGCCTATAAACTATTCTTTGTGTGATTTTTTCACATTTGGAGATACTGACCTGCATAGACTCAATAATGGCAGAGTATAAGTTTGTCAAGGGAGCTGAGCTGTCCAGTGGAGTTAGGGTTATCTGTCAGAGTAGGAAAATGTTCAAACAAACAGAAGAGTCCTCTGAAAAGAGCGGACACAGTTCACTCACCATGAAAGAGCTGACGGAGACCTGGTCAACAGGAAGAGGAAGGGACTGAATCTCCTTTGCAAAGAGAAGAAATCCTCTCCCCAGGAAAATCCTCAAACAGAAAATCAGGAAAGCACCTCTTGACAGAAAGTCATTCTTTTTTGGACTCCTAGACGCAAATATTTGGAGAACTCCCTAAATGAGGAGTTCTGACTCACTGTCACGGGTTTCGATTTCTTCCACCAGGGCGCAAAGGGTGGCACAAGGAAAACGCTGTGAATATCTGAGTGAAAGCAGAGGCTGTCAGGAATCCAGCTGATCGTCACCTGCAAAGCACTGGAAAATAAATTCACTTTAGGTAAGAAACAGACTTTATTCCAAAAGACCATTGAGAAAATGGTCCACTGTAGACTCTGTTAGTCTATATGGAACGGAAAAAGGTTTGTGCTTGTGTGTTTACTTTTTATAACTTTTATGTTAGGGAGGAATAAATATTTCACTTGCACAAACGTCGTGGTAGAAATATAAGTAGATATGAGAGCAGGACAGAGGCTCTGCGATGGTACACTTTTATTGCCTCTGGACTCAGCCAATTCTCAAGCAATCTTTTCTGGGAATTTTTACAACTCGAGTATGTAAGTCGTTGAACAAACTTAGCTGGGAGAAAACTTCAGAGGACTTGCACTAAAAGTTGGATATGGTCAAATCATTGGAAAACTTAAGAATAACCATAGGTGTTGACCTTTAGGTTATCCACGCAAATAAATATCTGTAATCACACTAAAAGAAATAATCTTAAAAATCCATTAAGTCTCAAATATGCTGAAATTTAATTGTGAATGTTGCACTTTTTAATAATATGAAATTGAACCCAAGCACGATTTGATCTGCTTAAAAGAAGTGTTTCAGATCTTTAACAGTGGCTTTATATCACTTTTTTTTTTTTTTTTTTTTGGACAGGGTCTCACGATGTAGTTGATACTGGCCTTGACCACAGTATGTAGCCCAGGCTGGCCTTAAAGTCACAGTGATCCTCCTGCCTCCGCTTCCAGAGTGCTGGGATTACACGCATGTGCCCCGAGGCCCTCCTAATACTTTTTAACTTTTTATTTTACACTTTATATAAGAAATCAAGTTGGTTCTCGCAGATAGTCTCCAATCGTCTGGGTTTGGATTTTTCTGTTTTTATTCAATTAGTTCTCTGAACTACTGATTCTTTAAAATGAACTCTTTGTTTGTCACTATATGTCTATTCATCCCTACACATATAAGTGTACACAGACACACACATCATACGTATATAAAGTGTTCACATACATAGTGTCCTTACACTTTTCAATCATATAATTTTCATCTCACTTGAGGTCATCTTGAAATCACATTAGAACATCGAGCTCCGGTTGTTCAAGGTCTTAAAGTTTCTAAGTGTTTCACAACTTGCTTCTCCAAATAAATTTCCAACTATGGGAAAATTCAAACAAATCATGACAGAACCCATTTCATTGAGTTTTAGAAATAAATGTGATAATGAAAAGAAAAAACCCTGTTCCAAGTAGTATTCAGCATACACTAAGCAATTAACAGGCATTATTATTGTTATTATTATTTTATCATTTGATATGCAGGTTTAATTCCTATCAAGGAAATGGCCCCCTTCCTAATTCTTTATGATTTACATTTTGCTCATGTATCTTTCTTGGGTGTTATGAATTGCTTTTTAAAACTCATTGTGACACACTTAACCATTACAAACATAAATTCTATGACAGTAGAAATAATTCAGAAGTAGTTTTATGTAAGAATTTGTTTTTTAGATGTATTCTCTTGAGTCCATTTTGTCCTTGGAGATACTTCCTAAGAATTATAAAGTATTACTTTTTAAAATGGTCTATGGCATTGTATTTCGCAAAGGTATCAGAACAATACACAAGAACTACCCGTAATACTTTTAGTGTTTTTCCTTTCTAATTCTTTCACCCCGATCAGGTTTCACTTCTTTCTCTTTCTCGTTCAGGCATGTTATCAGCATAAGTGTGCGACGATGCACTGCTGACTTCCTTAACAAAAAGTCATTAAGAAATACTCTCTGTACATGTAATTATTTCTGTGTTGGCAGTGCTGGGGAGTGAACACGGAGCTACATTCCGCAGCTTTTTCCATCCCTTTTGAAACTTGTGGGGCTGAGTCTTGCTTAATTGCCCAGGCCGCCCCTAAACTTGTGATCCTCCTGCCTCAGCCTGCCACAGTGCTGGAAGTACAGGTGTGTGGCACCAAACTCAGGGTTGTGGTTCAGATCAAGATCATCTCACAAAGGCCTCGCCTGCTCGTGGGAGGGGCTTGCAAATCGGGCTGGGTAATGGGGGTGCTGTACCCAGTGGAATCAGTTACTGGTGAGTGTGCTGTTTACCGCCAGGACCCTCAGGAATGTTGCATTTCCCCCTGGCTCCTGCCTTCTGTCTCTCTGCTTCCTGGCGGCCATGACTTAAGCATCTTTGTCTGCCCAGACCCTTCTCCAATGCCTTGTCTGTGTTTATGCCGGGGGAACAGGGGCTGAAAGTTTTGAAACTGTCAGCCACAGAAACCTCTCCTAATTTAAGCTCTATGCCCCATATATTTTGGGTCATTTACAAAGAACATGACTATGATACCCAGCTCACAGCTTTTTAAACTATATTTTTGAGCAGTTAATAAAGTAAGTAGGATTAATGTTAATTCAGGGTTCTATCTGGTCGTATTATAAAGGTATAATTGCAATAATGCCATTTTTGTTGAGCTCTGAACTATGTTCATTGCACTGTGTTCACCCTAATCTGTTCCATGTATTGTACCCAAACATTGCTTTATCTCGTAATACTTTCAGGTGGTAACATTGCTTTTTTTGACCTCCTTCCTTCTTGGGAATAACTCAGAAAGGAAATAATTTTCCAACTCTAAACACCAATTAAATTTTGAAGTTGAATTTGTTTTCCATAGCCTGCTTTTGTGAGGCATGAAGCAAAAGCATGCATGGCGTTCCCTTGGAGACCCTGATACATGAGGTCAACAGACTTCAACTGCTCTTCTAAAGAGTGAAACTACTTGGTTATTGCACAGCACATAAAACAGTTCATGATCTGGTCCCTCTCCATGTCACCTGTTTTAGTCCCTGAATTGGCTCTATTTGGTCCAATTGCATAGGTCAAATGAAATTGCAGGCAAGTCCCTGAAGGGGTATCTTACTTTTGACCCTGAATATTTCCTAACATTCTTCCCAGCCTGTCCCATCCCACAGGGCTGCATCTCTGTTTTCTTCTTCCTTATTGCTTTTAATAACACTCTCCCCTGCAAATGTTTTATCTTGAGCCAGAGCAGTTATCTGACATAATTTGTCTAACAAAATACAACCAACTTAAACCTGGTAGGATACCCCGCTCAGTAACTTTTGTACGATTGGTCTCTGTAATAGTTGGCTTTCTTTAACAAAGTATCTGCAAAGATGACTTGATATGAGTTCCAGTTTTTCTGGCAATAGATTAGGAGAGTAGACAAGTTTCAGTTTTGTTCTTTGGGTTGGTTATTTTTTCAAAATAAGCACAATAATGCTGTGAAAGAAGTTAAAGAAACTAAAGAGAACAAATTATATGTGGATAGTTTAAGGATGATCTGACAATTACGTAGAAAATGGCATTGACAGGGATCCCGAGGCAGGATGATCACAAATTCAAGCCTATACTGGGCATCTGTGGAAGTCAGACAGACACAGTGGCCAGAAAGCTTGCTGAAGGGTTACAATTAAGTGTAGAAAGATCTTTTTGCTCGTAACACAGGGCCAAGGCCTTATGGTAAAGATGAGGTCTTGGTGTGCCTGGCCGAGCATCTGGATGAACAGAAGTTCCTTGTGACCTTGGCCCACTCTCAAGGACGGTGTCTTGCTTGCCTACTCAGAAGACACAGATATCTGTTTCCTCGGGCATTTGGCCAGTTCCTGGGGGCTTGAGACCCTGCTTCCAGTCATATGCACAGTTGGGGCACTGCCGCTCTTGTCTCTTCTGGTATTTAAGGGGGTTCACTGGTAGAAGGACTCTGGAATCTCTTTCTTAGAGCTCACTGTCTCCCTGAACGCTGCCCAGTTGGAACCTGAAAGCCATATGGCGGGATGCCCCTTTCAGAGTTGGAATTGGAATTTCAGGAGTAGCAGCTCTTTCAGCCTGGTGATGCAACTTTCCTACCTGACTTTCTCTTCTGTGGAATCAGGTATGTGCTAATTAACAGTTTGCAAAAGTTTGTGTTATTACTTTTACCATGCTGTTAAAGGGCTTTGCTTTTTACCAGTTCAAAACTGCAACTTGAGCAGCACCCACAGACCTTAGTCTCTTTAAGTGTACACTTACTCGATGTGGAGAGCCTGAGTTCAATCTCCAATAGCACAAAAAGGAAAACAGTGGAATTAACATGTTTTTCTTCACTGCTGGAGACTTTCTTGTACCTTTTCTCAACAAACATGTACTGCTTCTGTGACGGCTTTGACCACCGTGACCTCTCCTCAGCCAATGTTTTAAATATTTTCTCATATTAATTATCAATGCTTGAAAGTATTCCATCCAAATAAACCAAACACAACAAAGTGGTTGTTCTTTCTTATTAAAATTCATTGATAAAATCAAATTTCTCAAAGAAAATGAATTAAAACAAAGAGACTACCTGTTCTGAACAGTAAAAAAGCCACATACAGTAGTTCAGAGCAAGGCCCTGGTTTCATATCCAGTACCACAACAAAGAGAAAAAGAAAAGGAAAAATAAAAAGGAGAAAGGAAGAAAGGAAAAGAAAAGAAAAGAGAAAAAAGAGCAAAGAGACATCAAAATATAAATTGTAATGTTAGGGTGAAATGCTTCGGATACCCACCTCACCCTTCTATCAAATGCCATCTTAGAACCCAGGAGAGCAGAGGTTGAGGGGAAGACGCCCAGCCTGTGAGAAAGAAAGGCTCAAGCATACGAAGAGCCCAAGGAGCCACAGGATGATGACTGGCTCTGCTACTGACCTTTTGGTCACTTCGTGCAGAAGGAAGTTCTACCCTGGCATAATTCACCTCACCACTTAACTGCCAGAACCTGCCTTTACTCCTGTGACTTGGAGAGCAGAACGGAGGTGGGGAGATTGACTGCTGTGGTTTCCTGTAGCTCTTTACATCCAGGAACATGCACATTCATTTCCCCATCTCTGGTGACCCCCCTGAGATTCAAAGAAGCACCAAGGCTCCTTCATCGACAGCTGTGTTGCCATGGGTGCCCTGAGCCTTTAAAAGATATTTTGGTAGACAAGGGGCGTCCCAGCGCCTCAGACCTCAGTCTGCCCTGCTGGCCAAGAATTCCTTCATCCAGCATCCCTCAGACTGGGGCTGGAGTGTGGGATGATGCATCACAGCTGCCATTCTGTCTGCACTTTGGTCCCTAAGAGTAGCAGTTCACAGAGGATGAAGAGATAGCCAAGAGCAAATACTCCTCGCCAGTGAGATGCCTCCCTTCCCCGTCTTCCCACATCCCTGGTTCTGCTCAGCAGGCTATGGACTGGGGCAACATGGCCTCCGTGATTAAGGGTCTTTGTATGAACACGGAACTCCCTGCTTCAGGATCAGAGGATGAGGGCGAGGAGAGGTGTGCAGAGAGGAAGAAGAGCATGCATCCACACAGGGACTGTGCCATGACTGAACAAATCCGTTCTCATGTATAGATGGTGACTACAGAGCATACGGTGAGAGCACACCGAGCAGACTCAAAGGGCGTAGGTGAAAGCAGAGTGAAGTAGTTGTGTTGGTTACCCACCCGCCAACCTTATCTTCTTTTTCAAAACCCGAGATCAACGTGAGAAGAAACAGCTATGAATATGAGCAAGGTAAGGAAAAATTCCAGGCTCACTGGATGACGTGAGGCCACTAGGTGTTTGGGTTCCAGAGAAGACATTTCCCCTTTTCCCTGTAATTCTGCCTCCCCACAGTTTGCATCCTCTCTTCTGCCATTGAGTTTTGCTCTCTGAACTACGCTTGTGGATAGCATGAACTCTCATGAGGAAGAAAGAAATATGAATACCACATTCCATTTTTTGAAAACACAAAGATCCAGGCTAAATAAAAGTCAAATTCAAGGATAAGTCTTGAGGAACCCAGAGACTTCAGGACACTGGTTTCACATGTTATTCAATACTTATTGCACACTCACTGTGTTCCAGGACAGGGCCGGGACTTCATAAATCAGACAGGTGACAACCCGTGACCTTGTGAAATCATACTGCAGACGCACATGAAACATTTTCTGTGGGACTGCAATCTCCCTAATTCTTTCTCAGTAACTCCACAATGCCGGCACAGCCTACCTCAAGGGCCGTTTTCCCTGTGAGGGCATGAGGAATTCCTAGCATCAAAGATACTGGCACTGGGTTCTGAGCTTCAGAAGTGAGGGGAAGGGCCATGGGCAGGAGGGCCTCGGTGCTCTGCTGGGGACCCAACCGATTTATGCGAGGGCCTGTTTCTTCTTTAGAGAGGGTAGAGCATCTCCACCGATAAATATTGTTTTGTGATATGCTCAGGTAAAGAGAATTCTAACTTCCTAGAGGAACTGGGGTGAGGCAGGTTCACGATAGCTGGGCACCTGGTAGGGATGTCTCTCCCAAGGCAGTGTGCACTGAGTGTAGAAGGATGTGAGCTGAAGTTGAAGGAGGGCACACGGCTGGCACCCACATGTGTGGCAGATGCACAGATTGAATTTGAAATTGAGAAAAGCAAGAGGGCACTGTGGGAGTCAGCTCCGTCCCCTCCATTTAATCCTAAACAGTACTCTATGGTTATTCCTGCTTCCATTGTGCTGAGACGAGTAGAACATAAAGCTTAAAAAAAGACACCTCAGGAGATCTCTCTTGCTGTAGGTGAGAGCACCTACTTGTTGGGCCTCCTAGCCTGACCTTCCCTTCACCTGTACCACACTCCCACCTGACTCAGGTTCATAAATATGCACTACATGTCAGACACGTAAGTGAGACCAGAGTGAGTTTTGGGACAAACATGCACTTTGAGAGCCCTTAAGATAACTCAGCACCCTGTCAGTCATACCTGGCAGGCACACCTAGGGATTCAACAAGTGGCACCTAAAGCAGAGGTGACTGGCCTCATGTCCTAAAGCCTGATTTGTCTGTGTTTGCTTTTGCTCTGTCGCTCTTGCTACTTTTGTATGCATGTAGCAGTGTGCAGTGCACTGCGGTCACTCTGGAACCTTTTTCTGGCTCTGCCTTATGTCACGCTGGGACGGACTTGTCCTGAGTACAAATTCCTGCGACCTTCAAAAACTGCAGGTGTCTGCCATTTACTACTGGGTGTACACTGGGCGGGTCTTTCTTGTGATACACAAGATCCTGAGCTAGTCTTGGCCCATCCTAGTGCAACAGAGGGATATGTGGAATTAGGCATGCAATGCTGGGCTTCACCGAGGGATTTTCATTACTAACTCTTAAGGAGTGTGACACGCAGACAGTAGCATTTTACATCAGGTTCATCAGAAAATGAAGATTTCTTCCTTATGCATTTATATCTTTGGAAAATGGCTATTTTTAGACAGATGATCTCGTTTCATATTTCAGTATTTCAGGCAAAAATATCTAACAACACATACTGCTAAAATGGTTACAGGCCAAAAGAGGTCCTGAGATGTGTCTGTCCCCCCATGTGTGTTTCTCCTCTGCTCCCCTGGCCTCTGCCTATTGCTCCCTAGTTCTGCTGTTTGGAGATGATGTGCATGGCTCCTTCCCCATTCATGACATCTGGTGGTTGTCATGTGGACACAGTTTGGACAGGATGCTCAGCATGATGACTGCTGTTGCACAGCTGACACCTGAACTAGAGCAGCATAGGCACTCATTCTAGCAAGTGCATGCTAAGGGGCAGTGACTCATGCGCTGACGAATCTCTGCAGGAAACGCCTGTAGGAATGTGCCCGAGAGGGCAGGGCAGAGTACTGTACACATTGCCATAGAAGTTCCTTGAGGCAGAAAAGGTTTGAGGAAGGGAAATGCTGGTGGCAAAGGTTTCCAGGAGAAGAGAAGACTTTGTGCAGTTGCCTTGAAGCAGGAAAGACTAGAGGGTTAGAGACCTGTCAGGGAAAGGAGGCAGGGGGCAGAGAGATGCGCAGGATCCTGGACATGTAGGGCCGATGACAAGTCCCCAGAAATTGGGGTGGAAACAATTGTCGAGTTGTGAGTTCTGCTCTGAGATGATTCTTTCATGAACATTTGGAAGATGCAATGCAGCACGTAACCCCCGCAGAGCTGCTCCAGTCTGCAGGCGAGCAAGGGTGGTGGGTTGGGTGAGAGTGGAGCAAAGAGACAGATGAAATCTGATGAGGCATATATTTTGAAATGGGCTAAGATTAAAAGGAGTTGGCAAAGTCTGAATACCTGCTGTGATGCCTGAGGAAGCCCAGATTTTTATTTCATGATTTGTGGAGCATGAGAATCGCCCATGGCCATGTTGTGGCAGGAGCAGCAGGAGTTAGGATGTTTTCAATTAGCTTCTCTGCCACGTGAAGCTGAACCCTATGTTCTGATGAAAATCTAGGCTCGCGAGTGTCTCCAAGTAAATATGTCTATTTGAGAAGCAGAGTCAGGTTCATATGTACTTGTGTATGGTCTTGTGCATCAGATCATGCGGAGCCTTGTATGTTTAGGATTCCTCAGCTGGATGTTGTCGGACCCCTGCCACACAGAGAAGAAAACTCCCCAAGCAGAGCCGCTAGCCGCCACTGCAGAGGCGTGAAGATAACGGGAAGCCACACCTTGCAGAAGGAGGAAAAACAGCATCGCCCCTGTGAATTTGCACCCTTCCGAACACCACCTCTGAAACTTACAAATTTCCACCCCTCTCTGCAAACCCCCTTCCTTACCTAAACCCTTATGAAATAGCCCTCCACCCACCTTTCAGAGCCCAAGGTCTTTTTGCTTTTGGCTCACCTGCGCCCAGGTTGAAAGACACCCTGCTTGTTGCTTCAACTTCTTTGCCTGTCTCGATAGTCTCAGTCTTGCCCCGGTTCACCCTAGCAGATGGCGCCTAACTTACTACATCCTAGTCCCTTCTCATGAACAGTCACTGAGGATATTTCCACCTAAACCAACAAGCATTTCTCCATGGTATACAATAGCTCCAGAGAGTGTTCCACAAGGAGCGGACAATAATCTGTGTGAAGGACGGGCGTGTGACAGAGGTCGACTCTGCAGGAGGGGATAAGTCTTAGGAAACTCTTGTAGCCTGTGCAGCATGGCCACTGCCTCTTCCTTCTATACCATGAAGCAGCTTCTGCAGCCATTGGGAGGTCCGTGTTCTCGGTGACAGGTAGCAAATGCCTCTGATGGGGGCTTTCTGGAATTCAGATGATGCAGTGGCTAAGAACAGAATAGAAAACCTACTGCATCTGGACAGATGGGGGAGGGGTTCTGGTGATGTTAGGCAGGAAGACCGAGTACAGGGGCAGGTCGTAGCCAGTAGCAAAGCCGGTGCCCAGGTAGGGTATATACGTATGCCCTGACCAAAGACTTCCTCTTTCAGCAGATGCAAAGCCAGGAAAACCATTCTTCTCCCTGGTGTGCTCAGCTCTTCTCCAGAAAAGAAGTTCCTCAAGCAACATATGGGACAGAGTCACTGCCCTCAGAACTTCCCAGAAACTTCTCCAAGAGAAAGCCTCAAACCAGGGCATCCCTGTCCAGCACATGAGCCTCAGGACCAAGGGCTCTGATCAATCCACATGAATGCCAAATAAGGAGGTCAAGAGTTTTAGGGAAGGTGACACAGGCACATAAGAGGACAAAATGGTGGGAAGCTTCAGGGGCCTTTCTAGCCCACCACAGGACAATCAGGGACACATGGGGACCCACGGGTGACGCAGTGTGGGATAAAGAGCTAAGACAGTGAAACCAATGCACAGAAAAACTCTTTTTAGGGGTAGGAGACTCAACAATTGCTCCTGTGAAGAATGGAGAGACAGTGTATGGAAGGCTTCAGTGACAAATCAAAAGCCATTGTGCCTGAAAGGCCACACGGAAGGAGCCCTGTGTTTGCAGAGAGTGTGGGAGAAGCTATAGCTGTAAGCCAGAACTCACCACACAGCAGAAGATTCACAAAGGAGAGAAATCCTATGCTTCCAGGGAGAGGCTTTAGCCTGGAAGTCGGTCCTCCTCAGGAGCCCGAGGACAAGTGCAATGGAGAATCGGAACGTACACAGAGAGTGTTGCAGAGGCTTTACCCGTGAAGCGGTCCTCAGTATGCACTCGAGGACAGAAACAAGGCAGAACCTCTTTCTTTTCAGGGAGGGTGCAGAAAGCTATAGCAATAGTTCAGCCTCAGCAGGCCCCAGAGGTTGCACACAGGGAGAAGCCCTGTGTGTGCAGAGAATGCAGGCAAGCATTTAGCCATAGGTCAGAACTTACTGGGCACCAGAGCACACACACAGGGTAGAAGCCCTATGTTTGCCAGGATTGTGGGTGAGACTTTAAATGTCAGTCAGTCCTCCCCAGCCCCCAGAGGATACACAGGGGAGAAGTACTCTGCTTCCCAAGCACTTAGGCGAGGCTTTAGCTATGGGTCCATCCTCACCAGGGACCAGAGGACACACATAGACTGGAAGCCATACTTTCTTCTTTTCTGTAGTGTATTTTTAGCCCTGCAACACTGTTGTAGATTTTACTGTTTATCCCCCTTGCTCTCTAATTTTTCAATAGTTTTCTTTTCCTCCAGGATTCTGAAGGATGCATTTACTGTGCGTATTACTAACGGTTAACTTTGAGGGTTTTTTTTTTTGTGGGTACCGGGGGTTGACCTCAGGACCTCCCATGCCAGGAGGCACCCATGCCACAAAGTCATATCACCGGCCCTTTTTTCATATGTGGGTTCCGGGAGTCAAACTGGGGACCTTGTGCTTGCCAGGCAGGCGCTTATGCCACTGAGCTATCTCACCGGCATGAGTTATTGTATTTTTTTAATTCCACTGAAGTTGCTAAGAAGATGCTGAGCTTTAATACAAACTCCTGAGGAGGTTTCATTTGTGGCAATATAAAAAGTTTAAGGGACTCAATTTACCTGTCAATGCCAGGATGAACAAGTTTGCTGTTTGTATCTCCAGTCTACGTATTTAGTTACATAGGTATTTGTTTGTGTTCGGCAAGCTTGAACTGCAGCCTCGGTATTTAAGCCCAAGATCCACGAGGAACGTACATCCCCACACCCCCCCTAATCTGAACGTTAAGTTGTGAGAAAAAATAGAGATACTTGTGGCAACACACAAATGACAGACAACATTGGAATGCCAGTACTGTGGGCCAGCATTTGACAGAAATTCATCTTCATTCATCTTCATTTGCTGCCCTGACTTGTGGTTCCACCCACACTCTTAGGTTTTCCTAATTATGCTTCAAACTCTGGAATCATACTGTTACTGAAAAATAACACTATGTGTCTTTCTTTACTTCCACATTGATAGCCAACTCTGAAATTATTAGTGAAGAAGCCAATTTTTGTTACACGAAAGCTTTAGTTTTCACCACAAATGTACGCCATGGATTGGTTGAGTTTGTTTCTTGTGACATAGAGTTTTACATTGGTACATGTTTGCAGTACATGACATTTGCGTTCATTGTTTGGGAACTGGTGCCTACTTATACGCTGTCTGGATCAATCGCAATGCTCTTTGACCCCCTCAATAAGCTCCTCTATGCCCATCTACTGATTCCCCTCCACAGCTCAAAAATGTGCGGAGTTTTTCTTTAATTTATATACATTTTGGGTTCGTCATGTAAGAGGAACGGTGTGATAATTGGTTCCTGTATCTGTCTTATTTCAGATGATATTGTGGTGTTGGGATCCACCCGATTTCCTGCAAATAATGTGAATCAGTCTTCTTTTTTCCTGTTCACTGTGGTCTTTGATTAGTTTGCTTCGGTTTTCTTTTTGTTGTTACTTCTTTATATTGGACAGGTAGTGCCACTCTAACCTTTGCAGTGAGTTTTCCTCAACTGCATCTGTTCCAGTACTGGAACGTGACCAAGTAGAAGCTAAGATAGCTTTCTCTAGGTTCCACTATGTTGCATGCTATATTACAACAGACTTGGTTGTCCCGTGATTTGAGGTAGGCTCATGATCTAGAGCACGAAGAACATGAGATTGGCTTCAAGCCCTGGGATGGTAAGCTCCCCAGAGCAGTGCTGCGCACGCTAGGACAGGTCACCCCACGCAAGGACTGAAGGTGGAGGGAGGGTTGCAAGCACCCAGGAACCCAGCCTCAAACTCCAGAAACAAGTGGAAAGGCCGGGGGTCTGTGGCTGGGTGTGGCTGCAGCTACCTCCTGAGGAGAGAAAAGGATACACAAACCCCAGGAGGAAGTCAAAGGACAGGGGGAGCTGGGATGCAGATGGGGTGAAAATGGTGGTGGGTTGGAGGGTGGGCAGTGGCTGGAATGGGCCCTGGGTTCTGCCTAAATCACAGAAGGAAGAAATATAGAATCTGGACCTCATCCGTCATGGGGAAAGAGGGACATGCAGGAAGGGGTGTCCAGGCACGGGACTGACCACAGGACAAGGTACTGTACTGAGAAAAGACAGACACTTCAGGTCATGAGTCCTCTGCTCTTTCAATGTCTCCCAACCTTACATCCCCTGTCCCCTCCTTTGTAAGCATTAATTCGGTGTGCTGCTTCAGCACTCTCTCCTGTGGTGCTTGAACATGGCCGTGGACGCTGCCTCTCGTTTACTCCACATCCTTGCAGCAGATCCTGCAGGCCTCCCCAGAGGGCTGGCCATGTGTGCACAAAGAGGCTGCAAACACTGGCCGGACTTGGGTGCCTGGTGCACAGCCAACACACACAGGCCACGCTGCTGAATGGCAAGGGACTGTGGCTTATCTTGCCTTCTCTATGAACTGCACCTCACCAGAGGCACTCAGAGGCGTGAGACCCTGCTGTGCTTGCAGGGCTTGGAGAATCACTGAGGGCCAGCCCAACCAAAGAGCCCATGTGCCCCTCTAGAGGACTGGCTGCCATGGGCACCCCAAGATGACACCCTTGGCCTTTCTGAGCAAAATAACCAGTGTAGACACATGCTATTAAAATTTGAGGCACCTGGGAATTAAAGGCGGGAGTATTGCAAATTCCACAGCAGCCTGGGCAATGCATCGAGGTGCTCTCTCAAAATAAACAAAATAATTACAGCAACTGATCATGTCATTCATGTGCAGAGTGACCTGGACTGCATCACGGCAGAAGGGTTGAAACCCAAAACCCAAACAAAAGCCAAAACAAGAGACACATCAACAACAGCAACACAGAAACAACAAAATTTGCAGGAGTTGTTGCACAGCAGAAGCTAACGGCAAGTGCCACAAGTGCCTTCCCATCTCCCCTGGCCCTTCCTGTCTGCCAGAACACTCTGGTTAGTCCATGTCTCAGCCTCCTCTAAGCCTTATCCCATGGCCAAGCCGGCCTGGACAAAAGCACTCACCTAATCTGAGATAAACCCCACAGGCTTACACTGCTGCCTAGGTGCCTAGCAGAGTTTCTGACTCACTTCCCGTCCTCTGCTTGACAACAGTTCGTCACCTTCTCCTCTCAAACTGCCAAGAGGGGCTCCACCCGCTTGCTGCTCCTGGCCTGGTGCCCATCTCATGGGACATTCCGCAGAGTTCCTCCAACTCAAACCTACCCTGTCTCTGCCCACTCCATGCCCTTCCACTTCTTACATGAAGGCCTGTGCAGGCTCCTCTGGGAGGCGCTCATTTGGGCACAAAGCCCACACCTTCTCTGCTGCATGAGGCCTCTGCTGAGTGATCTTTATGTTGTTCCTGCATCTCCACAGTCCCTTCGCTTCACTATTCTGATCCTGAAATCACCATACCCAGTCTTTCAACCTCCAGCAGCACACAAAGTGAACTATCATAGAATTTAATCTAATGAACTTAATTTACTGAAGTATAAAATAGACCCATGTACCCCACCTGGTGTAAGTCCGTCTTTGCTCTCCTCTGCAGCACATTTTGAAAAGACTGGTGTTATGGTTTGTGTCTAGATGTCCCCCCAAAGCCTCATGCAGTCATGGAGGCGGACTTCTGGAGTTTAGGACTGATTCATGGTCTAATGCTGGGATTATGGGCGTGAGTGCTACATCCACCCTGGGGCAGGTTGCCTGCATGTAATATAAGGGAGGGAAAGAGGTTGCTCTCTCTCTCTTGCTTGTGCACGCTCCTCCCTTTTGCTCTTGCTGTTTTTGCTGTCTTCTGCCACCATGAACTGTTGCCCTCTGCCATGTGCCACTCTGCCTTGGAGCCAGCTGATTATGGATTGAAACCTCTACAAACTGTGAGCCAAATAAACCTTTCCTTCCTTAATTTTGGGTGTCGGGTATTTTGTCTCAGCAACGAGAGAAAAGTAACTGAGACAACTGGCCTCTGTGTTTCCAGGCTCCAGTCATTCTATTCTATCTTTTCCAGTCCACTCAAGCTCCTACCCCACGCTTTCACCACAGGTGCAAAACGAAGGCATTATGAATGACAGGCATTTGCCAGCTGTTTCTCAGTCCTCATGCCATCTTGTCTTTCAGTGCTGCCTTATCTGGCGGCCTTCAGGCCCAGGGTCCTGGCCACTGTCCTCAGTGTGCCCTCTTCCCCACTGTGGTTTGTTCAGGGTTTGCCAGTAGAAGCACCATGCCCGGCTCTTCTCTTCCCCGTTGCCTACTGGCTGCCATCATGACCAGACTTCCTTTGTCAGAAACTTCCACCATGCCATTTTGACTGATGATAGCCAGAAAGGGACTGTAACCATGAACTAAAATAAACCTTGCCTCCTTTACCTGGTGGCCATCAGGTGTGGCCTTTCAAAGCAGAGTAAAATGCCTAAGACAGCAGTGTTGTAAATCGTCAGAGAATCATGCTGGGAGGCCCCACACCTTTTCACACATTGCAGGCCTGACCAGTGGAGTGGTCCTGCTGACAGGTACTCAGGAGATTGCAGGGCACTCTGCAGCATTTCCTCCCGTGAGCTGGGACTAGGTGGTCCCTTCCAAAAGGTTCCCATCACAGGGCACGTAGGCCAACCCTGAGGCAGAGGCCCAGTATCAGTCGCTGCACGAGCAGAACCTAGGATGCACCTAGGAGTGGCCCGGCAGACTCCTGCCCCGGCCTTCCCTGGAAAATCCTTCATTGTCTTGTGGAGCCTGAACTCCCCCTGAAGGCCAGCAGTGGGGAGATTAGGAGTTGAGGAGCCTGAGTGTCCGAGTCATGGGGCAGTTAGCGGAGACTAAGGTGAAAGCGGGTTATCCTGTACACCCTTGTGTTAGCCAGGACAGGTCCTGATCAGCTCCCCTGTTCATGTCTGAGCATCTGCTCTAGTGCCTCATGGAAGCACAGGGACTGGGCAGTTGGAATAGCAAATGCTCCTCTTGAAAAGCAGAAGAGGCAACCAGTTTCCCGATATGGATTTATGAGCAGAAAACATAGAAGGTGTAGCAAAAGGCCAGTAAACGCCATATCTGCAACATCTGCAGGAGACAGACATTTCAAAAGAGAAACAGAGAGAAGGGTTGGGTAACAGAATACAACCTGTACTGCTATCTACAGTAGACGAAATAACCTGAACCCTGGGGAGGTGTTTCCAAGAAGGTGGCTCTATGCATGGAAGCATTGACTGACAACTGACCAACTTTCTTTCCCACTCGGCTCACTCAGCTGCCGGCCTTTGCTTGTAATCAACCATGGCATGCTGTAAACTGAGAGGGACCCCTCACATAGAAGGCTCCTGGTTTGTGGAACCCACTCCGGGTGCAGATCAGGCAGGGGGAGGATGCCTCATCACCACAGTGGCTGCGCAGAAGGAAAGGACTCCCATGAGGTGTGAGATAGTCCCCAGTTTGAGGGACCACCAAACTATCGCAGGTTGGGCTCCAATTCACAAGACCATGCTATGACATGGCTGGGAAGGGGCAGACTGTATTCCTTCTCACAAGGTGGAGGGTGTGAACTCTCCTGGCTGCAGTTTTGCAAGTACAATTTGGCTGCATTCACACTTTCCCGACCTCTGCCTCCGCTGCACTCTGTATGCAACAGAGCATCCCCAGAAGTGGCGAGGAAAGACAGAGCATAATGTAGCCATGAGGAAGTGCTGCGCTTCTCAGTGGTACCCCTGCATCCCTAGCGTGAGCATCCCGAGGTGAACATCCTTCTCCCATCCCGAAACTCCCAACCTACAGTGGCACTTGGTGACACCCTGTGTTTCACCCTGTGAAACCTGAGTGGGTGGAAGCTTGATTCTTACCGGACCTGTGTCCTAGAAGTTCATAGCTCCCACCCACCTGGAATACTGGGGTGTTGAAGGAAAAAGCATCATGAGGCTGGATGAACTCACTCCTCAGATTGGATCCTCACCGCACCTAGGTCAACACACTGGAGGACAGAGTGCTTACTTCCCCGTGAGGTCATTTGAAGGACAGGATACCTTGGCTAGGATTTTTGATGGAGGGACTACCTTCCTCTTTTCTATTCTCTGCCAGAGGACCTCGGAAATGACTCACCTCTTCTGCAGTGGGGGGTTGGGTCCGGTGCCCTGGATGGTAGGCAATCAACTCTGTCCACCCTCATCCAGGAATCAGGGCTTTGGGACAGCAAATGCAGGTAGGTCCACAGCACATAAACATGCTCTCCCCAGTGAGGGCAGAATGCCTGTGCCTCTGACTCTACGGATGGCCCCTGTGTCACCCCTGTGATGGCTTTCCTTAGCACACTCTTTCTTGCATGCATATGTGGAATGCCTACCATCATTTTCCATCTGAACCTCAAGGGTAGACCAGAATCTGCAGCATGCTCCCCGAAAGCCGCAACATCCTCCCTGCCTTGTCATGCCTGGAGGATCACACATACAACATTTACGGGGAATATGGGAGATCACCACCCCTAAGGAGGTCCTGGGGGGATGTCAAGTGGCATGATCCCCTCCCCTGTTTGCTTTGAGTTAGAGAACACGTTGAAGAGGTTCACCTGAAGGAGAGCAAAGAGGCCGAGCTATGTGGGCAGGGAGGCCTAGGAATGTTAGAAACTTGCGTCTAGGAGCCTTCCCAGGGCAAATCACCCCGTGAGATTCCTACTTACCAAGTCCTTCCTATGTGCCTACTTGCCACATCCTTGATATTGCTTCTCTCCCAACCTCTGCATCGGTGGAGCCTCAGCTTATCCAACTGATGCCAGTTACCAGATGAACAGTCCAATATACATCTGGACTTCCCGGTCTGCTCTCTACTGGGTCCCTTATCCCATAGGTAATACTGGACTGGATTCAGCCCTCAATCTCCCCCAATGCTGTGGAAAGCGGAGTGGTCAGGTTGGCTCCAGGTCCATATCTGTCTCCTCAGGAACTCAGGAATACAGCCTGGAAAGGACAATTAGCCCAGAGTTCCAGCAGCAGCAATCCTGTGAAAGGCTGGGGTACTTGTTCACACACAACCATTGGAAGAAGGTGAGGCTCATGGAAGCATGATGGACAGTGGGGGGCCTCATGTTCACAATTCTAGAACCCCTAGAGCTCTGCAGAATGAGAGGCTTTGAAGCTTGCAGGGAGTACTAAGCATGAAGGCACAGCACTTTCTATCACAGGATCTGAAGACACAAACTGGCCATTCAGCCCTGAAATTCTTCCCAGTGATGCTGAGCTTCTGCTTTTTCATGATGAATTCAATCCAGAAGCATGGCTGGTTGTCAAAGGACAACAGTAAGTACCCTGCAGGTGTAGTTGGTTTGGTCCAGTTCATCCAAATGCTGGACCAGGGGCAAGACCTGGTCACATCTGTTCTGGTGAGCTGAGAGAGCCCCTGGGGTGGGGTGGGTGCATCTCACCTCCCCGCTTTCCTACAAAATGGCAGCTGACACTCGCCCAAAACCCTCATCAGCTGATCTCGGAATTCATAAGGCAGTTAAGGAAGCACTTCTTCCTCCACCCAGGATGATGGCGATATTTTGGGGTGTTTCACCATCTGCCTGAAATCAGGCAACAGTGAGATGTCAGGGAAGGAGGAACTGGGAGCAACCAGACCACACTGGGCCACAAGGGGCTGGGGCCAGAGACCCCTCAAGTGTGGAGGCCTCCAGGCCTTGCGTGCTGCTCCTAGGGCCCTGCCCTTCTGCTGAGGACCTCAGAACTGAGGCTCACAGGTATGCGGTAGCAGTGCCGCTGTCTGTACTGACTCACGTTGGGCAGATGCCTGAGAAGCCTGAGCTCTGACTGGACTGTGTGTGCCAGGAGCGGGCAGGGTGTGCTGCTGTATGGCGCCACTCACTCTTGACCTCAGGGCTTTTGGGAGACTCGGGACTCTGCATATGGGACTGCTTCTCCGAAAAGGGGCGCAACGGCCTTGGCTTGGATATTCACTGGCTGCATATCCAAATGGAGGGCCCCCAGTTGTTCTATACTCTGTGGTGGGTTGGGTCTGGCCTCCTTCTCGATTGCCCTCTAAAACACTGTTCTTCTGTAAGATGCATATTGGAAAGGAAAAGATCTCCTCTTGATTCTTGGTAGAATCCCCAACACTGCTACACAAATAAAATGAGTCAGAGATTTTTTTTTTCCTTGTGTTGTAATCTGTCATATTCTAGGGGTTCCTTGATTTTCTCCTGGCTTGTGTTCAACAAGCCAAGGCAGGCAAACATACATCTGACAACTATCACCCTAAATTCACCTGAAATGCCTGATAAAAAAATAAATTTTAACTTCTTTTTTTTTTTTTTCATTTTCTCATTCTGTTTCTTACATCTTTCTCACTGAATCTCTTTCCTGTTTTATTCTCTTTCTTTTCCCATGTCTGGCAGCTTTCTTTGTTCCATTATTACTCCTTGTGTCCATAGTTCTAGATATTTACTCCCATATACACCATGAAAACATGTTCCAACTACGGTAGTAAGGAGATTTATCATTACAGGGAGACTGCCCTTCAGGTTCCGCTTCAGCCACAGTACATGATCTCGATTCCTGTGAGCTTGCAGAGACTTTGATGAGGAGAAATTCCACATCCCTTTCTTTCAATGCCTGGGCATGAGCCAGCAATTTTTCATGTAAGCATTTAGGCAAAAGAAATCAGAACACAGACAGACCACTCAGAGTGAAAAGAAGTTGATCAGTGAAAGATCATTGCAAGGAGATCATCTTCCAGTGCCAGGGAGGATGTTCCCTTGGCCTTGTTTTCATGGGTAGATTTTTGCTGGAACTTCCATATAAAATCTCTGTGCGAAGAAGCCTCCAGAGAATTAGGTGCTGTACACAGGGCCTCCACTCAACCACGGTCTTCAACACTTTCCTTGAAGAGACCTCTGATTAACTCAAGGTCTCCATGCCAATGCCGAGCATTGCCAGTCAGCTCACCTCAGGCAAGGCAAGTCACAGTTCCTAGTCTAGCTCATCATGCTGCCCAGCCAGTCACAGCCCAGAGCTATCACATGATGAGCTCTGGCCTCCTCCCTGCTATGCAAAATCAGGGGCCCCTCACTGAAGCTTTCCACAGGACACACCTCCAGCCATTACAATCATGCAGTTTCTTCCCTATACACAATAGGTGGTGTATGAATTTTAGTTTCAAGTTGTCCTAATATGGTGCAAGATAATCATCCTCTGAGATGAAGAAAAAGTTGAGGGCATTATATGGGGGCCTAGGATTATGGAGAACAACATACCTCTGACCATCCACTGTTTTGGTAAAAAATACATTGGATCCAGCTGTGGTCTCAGCATGTAAGCCAGAAATCCTTCAGGATGTGGCACATCCTCCATGCTTTCCAGTGTGAAGAGAGCCATGGGAGTAGGCATGGACTCCAGGGTCATACCCTGGGCTCCTCCACAAGAATGGATGTGTCACATGTGGTTTGCTGCCGTGCAGAATCTGAAACTTCATGTGGAGTGGAGGGCACACTGGCACATTCTATTTTTTGCACTAAGAGAACTGGTTTGAGCCTGGTGCCAAAAATTCTGTTGTGGCAGCCACTGTCTCTTGAAGAGACTGTGATATGGAGAGAATAAATTCCATGTCAAGGAAATGGCAGAATTACTCTGGTTGCTACCAGGGCAAGGGGTTTGGTTGCTATGCCTGCAAGCTCTGCATAGCCCTCTGTCTAGGTCTTTGGCGTACATGGTTGGCACAGTTGGTCCCGGAAGCAAGGCAGTGGTGGGGAAGTCCCTACCAGTAAGAGAGCTCCTCTAGCCATTGAATATGACAGGCATCCACTTGCTCTCCTCTCCTTTTCTGCTGTTCACCTTGTATCAGACACCACGTTAGAGGAGGGGAACAGACATTTGATTACATCCATGTGACACTAGCCACATGGTTGTCTCTTAATATGGAAGCATGGAATATTCTTGAGGGCCAATATCAGCAGCGATTCCCAAACCCCAAAGTTAACAAGGCAGAAAAGAAAACCTTAGAAACGAAGTCCAAATCCCAAGTGCCCAAAATGCCCAAAATCTCACTCCTTTACATTAAATATGTATTCTGCACATCTCTTTAAAGAAGTAATAATTCCCTGTGCCCAGAAGTTCTTAGAAGACTTGTAAACTGATACACCTTCTCAATCAGCAAAATGAGTAAGTAATGCCGTTGACAGACTGCACTCTCCTCCACTTGGCACCCTGTCAATTGCTGTCCATATCACATGGGCTGAGAGGTACTAGACACAGGATCGCGGGCTGTGGTGGCAGGTAGGTAGTGCCACCAGGTGAGAATAGCCCAGGTACCACGGAGTGCAGAGTACTGGGGGCTGTGTGGGGAAGCTCATTAATGGCCACAGGGAACTGACCAGTGGACACCTGGAAGGCAACAAGTTGTCAACATGAGTGGCCATTCTTCAGGAACCGGCTGCACACTGTTGACTTGGAGCTCCACGAGCCGTGTGCTGTTCTCTCACGATCTCCTTCACTGGCCATCCCAGACTCAAGCGAATTCTGGGCTGCTGCCAGAACGATCACACAACTCTTGCATACTGCATGTCTGTAGAACCCGTATCTTATTGTTGACGTCAGTGCCTGCTGGCAGTGCAACTCTGAGGAGCAGCCAGAATTTTTGGACATTTTCGGAAGATGCTGATGGTGTGGTGAGGTGAGCAGAGTGAAACAAATACTGAGGAAGCACTTTGCAAACAGGAACTCCTGGTGCAGGATTTTCAGGTGTTTTGTTCTGAAATGAAATGTTCACATATTTACCCCCTAACTCCGTTGCAGGTTGGCTCTGGCCTCCTTCTCAAATGCCCTCAAAACATTGTTCTTCTTGTGAGGTATGAAGTCCTTGGTTTCTTGTGATCAGCGCTCATTTCTTCATCATCGACTCCAGTTTACATGACTGTGGTCATTGTCATTCCTTATACCTCAACACTTGTTCTGAACAAAATAAGATTTATGATATTCTTCCTCTCACTTACAAAACTATGCATGCTAGGAAAGCACTTTGCCACTATGGAAAATCCATTTCCTTTTTAATTATTAAAACACTTCCAAATGTTTGTTGGTAATGAGTAAATTACACAGCTTTGCAGGGATAAAGGGACACCACTCTTAAAATTTCTTTGGAGAATAATACATAAAAGTGTGTCATAATAGATACAGAAAGTGATAAAAGATTCACAATAGTACATCTATTTTTCTGAATGTTCTGTTCATCAATGGAATATAAATGAAAGAAACCATAATTTAAAAAAAACTGGAAAGAAAGGAAGATATTCTCTTATCCTCCACGCATGTTGACCTATCAAATAAAAGTGAATTAATACATTATAAGTAATAAAAGCCTTCACAAAGTTAGATGGACATGAAATCCACATGTACAAATCTGTTTACTTTAACCTCATTGATTTTCTTCAGGAATTATTTAATTCAAAGCGGTCATTCTCATAGTATTCCAACTATTTAACAGATTGAAAGAAATGGAAATATTGCACAGTATGCTCTCGCACTATATTACAGTGAAAGGAGAAACTGTTCACTGAGTTGTATTTAGAATACAGTGTTTCCCAGCAGAAGAGTTTCAACAGTGCTGAAGTCTCCCTGCGAGCAGAGGCCTGAGCATGTGGCTGAGGGCATGACCTCTGAACCTCCAAGTGCCATTCTACACCCTCCATGTCTTAACTAGCTCAGTCCCCTGCAGTCATTTTTTAGCTTCTACAAACAGCAATGAGTTCTCTGCACCCCATAGCCCCTGCACTTTTCTCACCTGGTGGCACTGCCTACCTGCTGCCACAGCCAATGACCCTGGGCCTGGTACCTCAGCCCATGTGATATAGACAGCCTTGGGCAGGGTGACAAGTGGAGGAGAGTGGCGTGGGGCAACAGCATTACTTACTCATTTTGCTGATGGACGAGGTGTATCAGTTTATGAGTCTACTAAGAACTTCTGGGCATAGGAATTGTTATTTTTTTAATGGAAGGGCTATAAATATGGCCCCTGTGATTTTCCTTTTCAAAAGGAAAACACCAGAAGGTGATTAATGTGTATTTCTTTTTACGTGTATGTTTAAATGTGGCTGGGATCTCTATTCAGTATCTGAGACTCATGGGATGAACTTTGCTTTACAGGGCAAGGTAGTGTCCAAAAGTTGGGGGATAGTCGGGCATGGTGCTACACGCCTGTAAACTCAACAGTCAGGAGGCTGGGCAGGAGGATTGCTGTGAGTTCAAGGTCAGCATAGGCTACAGAGTAAGTTTGAGGCCAGCCTGCACTACATAGTGAGACCCTGGCTCACAAGGGTTAGACTGTGTTTCGACCAGGAGAAAAGAAGGCAGCAGAAAGACACAGCCCTGAACTGGGGCAGGTGCGGTAACGTGTGAAATACATGCGTGGACGTGTAAACACACAGACGTAGGGGCACCCGTGCATGTGCTCCAGATGACAGCACCATGAGCTACTGGAAAGTTGAAAGCTCATTATTCTTTAAATACTGAAAAGCAATGCCTTGAACTCTTCCTGTGAAGGCACTGGACAGCTCTACACTGGTGTACACCACCACCAGCTGTAGATGTCCTCAGCTGGCTCACTCTGACGGGAACATCATCATGTCACTTCATTCCTTTGAACACTGATGAAGTTGACCACTCTTTCCAGATCCTCTGGCTTCTTATAAACCTTTTGTGCCCCACGTGCTCACGTCCTCTGCTTCTGAACTCCCGGAAGTTCTCTTACACCAAGGGGAATGGGTGGTTTGTTGGCAATGCATCCCTGATTGTTGCAGACGTGGCCTGGATTCCTCTTCCTCAGTTCTGGAGAGGACGTCCCCACCAGTGGTCCCCAGGGCCACGCAGGATGCAGCGTTGTGTGACAGCCACCAGAGCCCCTTTTTCTTCTAGGAATTTAAGACAAAATCTCATTTGAATCAAGTTCTCCTTCACCCTTTTAATTTTTCCTCAACTTCCTGCAAGGCTACTCAGCCTCAGCACTGCTGGCACTTGGGGCAGAAAGTTCTTTGCCGCCTGGTGTGGTGGTGCACACCTGTAATCCCAGCCCTTTGGGAGGCTGAGGCAGGAGAATCCCAAGTTGGAGCCCCAAATGGGCAGTTTAGTGACCATCTCAAAATGAAAAATAAGAGGTGTGGTGGCACAGGCTGTAATCCCAGCACTGGGAGGCTGAGGCAGGAGTATCTCTGTGCGATTGAGGCCAGCCTGGGCTACAAAGTGAGTTCAAGGCCAGACTGAACTGAATAGTGAAACCCTGTCTCAAGAACAAACAAACAAAAACAATAACAGCCAAAAAACAAAATAAAAAAAGAAAAAGCAAAAAGGATAGGGTTGTCCCTCAGTGCAAATGTCCCAGATTCAAGCCCCAGTACAGTAAAAAAAAAAAAAAAAAAGTGGCTTTCGGGATGTGGGTCTGTCCTAGCAGGGTGCAGGGTAGGCAGCAAGCAGCACACCACCAGCCCCCGGGGTGCCTGTGGCAGCCCCAGTCACACCAGCTAGAACAGTCTATGGTCCCCATTAGCCTGCACTAAGTTAAGGCCCCTGTGAAGGTTAACACCGAAAACGGTGCCCAAGGATGCTGCCGGAGCCCTGGGTGCTGCAGTGGAAGGCTCTGCCGGCTGGGAAAGCTCCTGTTCTCTTCCGCACAGTCAACCTTGTACCAGAGCGGGCCAAGGCTAGAACACAACTGGTGGAGGAACCAGCGCCTGGCTTTGACATTTCTAACCTTGCTAACGACTCAGGAAACACTACTCTGCTCTCTATCCACTCTGGAAATCCAGGGGTAAACAAGATCAATTGCATGTCCTCCTTCCCCAGCCTTTCTACGCAGAAGGCTTTTTTTTTTTTTTAAATCACAGATTAGTGATCTCAAGCTGGGGTGCTTCTTGTTTGTTGTTTTTGAGACAGGGTCTTACTATGTAACCCAGGCTGGCCTCAAACTGGCATCAATCTTCCTGCCTCAGCCTCCCAAGCCCAACAGGAGGTAATGCTATACATCTCTGACACAAAACTGTCATCCAAGATTTTTTTTCTTTTTCGTCCTGTTTAAAAAAAAATAATTATTAGTACCTGTTCCCAGAAATAAGTATCACGCTCATCATTGGGCCATCTAGAAACTTTTTTTTTAAGTCCTCGGGATTGAACCCAGGGCCTCTGCACCTAGCTATGTCCCCAGGCCATTTTTTTTATTTTTTACTTTTGAGACAGGGTGTCGCTAAATTGCTCAGGAGGCTGGAGTCAACCTTGGGCTCTTCCTGCCTCCACTTGTGGTCGCTGTGCCCTCCGCCCCACGCCCTTGGTCACTGTAGCCACTGCGGCTTCCAGGACAGGACAGTGCATCCTGGGTCTTCGCCCCACCTCCTGGGTGTCCTTGGCGGGCTCCGACCCTTCTCAGTGAGGGTGAGCACCAGGCCCCCCACCTGGGCCTCTGTCTTCGCTGCGGGGACCTCAGTGGCGACACTGACCCGTTGCCTACTCCTCTTCCTGCGATGCGTGGGCCTGGTGTGCTGCTCCTCTGTGGTCCTGTCCACTGGACTCTCAGATTTTTTTTTTTTCCCTCAGCACTGGGGAGTGAAGTTCGGGAATGCCTAGCTACATCCCCAACCCTTCGATTTTTCACATATGAGATAGACTCACTAAATTGCACAGGTTGTCCTTCAATTTAGGATCCTCCTGCCAGGGCCTCCCTAGAATCTGGGATTATAGGCCTGTGCCACCATCCTGGCGGATAAGAATTTTTTGTGTTTTGCAGTACTGGGGATTGAACCAAGGGCCTTTGCACGCAGCCACATCCCCAGCCCTTCGTTTATTTGCTCTTTGTTTTTTTGAGACAGTGTCTCCCTACGCATTCCAAGCTGGCCTTGAACTTCCTGCCTCAGCCTCCCCAGCATTCACCACCACGCCCAGCTGTTTTATTCTTTGAGACAGGCTCTCACTATGTTTGGAGGTGTCCAGCCTGGGCTCAAATTTGTAATCCTCTGGCCTCAGGCTCCCAGACCCCAGATCGCTGGGTTTCTAGGTGCGCACCCCATGCCCGCCTCAGCTCACTTTCGGAGGTTTTTGATTCCAGTTACCAACCCCCCCACCCCCAAGCAAGAAGAGATTTTTCTGAACCCTGCACTAAGTCCCAGAACTCACCAACAACCCACCCCTGCCCTGGAAATCGCTCCACCTTCCAGCCCCGCTCAGGCATCTGTTTGCCTGGTCAACAGGGTCCTTCATCACTGCCAAGTCTGCCCCATGTCCCCTCCTTACTGAGTACCCTTCCAGCCCCCACACACACACTGTGAGATAGTAGACCTTGAACCCAGGACTTGTGCATCACAGGGAAGCGCCTGGTCACCAAGCTACATCCCCAGCTGACCATTAAAAGCGCCTACTCACCGAGATGCATCCCCAGGTGACCATTACTTCAAAATGCATCTGTCAGCTATAGTGGCAAATTCCTTGGGAGGCTGAGGCAGGAGGATCACCAAGTTTATAGCCAGCCTGGGCAACCTGGCATCTTTAGTTTTGCCACAGCAAGACCCTGTGCTCAATTCTCAGTATGGAGGTGGATGGGTGGTTGCAGAGAGAAAACAGAGACTATTTAAAGCTACTGTCATCTATTGTGGTCTTGGAGCGCATGTCCACAAAATTGAATTATGCAGCAAGATCAATACCGTGCACATAGCCTGCTCACCTACCCAGACAATTGTAAGAATTAAGTGAAAGTCCACTAGGAGGTAAGATCCACAGGCTCTGTAACACACGGGACAATTATAAGAATTAAGTGAAAGTCCACCAGGAGGCAAGATCCACAGGCTTCGTAACACACGGGACAATTGTAAGAATTAAGTGAAAGTCCACCAGGAGGCAAGATCCACAGGCTTCGTAACACACGGGACAATTGTAAGAATTAAGTGAAAGTCCACCAGGAGGCAAGATCCACAGGCTTCGTAACACACGGGACAATTGTAAGAATTAAGTGAAAGTCCACCAGGAGGCAAGATCCACAGGCTTCGTAACACACGGGACAATTGTAAGAATTAAGTGAAAGTCCACCAGGAGGCAAGATCCACAGGCTTCGTAACACACGGGACAATTGTAAGAATTAAGTGAAAGTCCACCAGGAAGAAATCTCCACAGGCTTCGTAACACACAGCCTAGGGATATGCCAGAGTGGCAGAGTATACGGTGTGCAAATGTAAGGCAAGGCAAGTGCAAGTGTAAGTGTAAGGTTCAATCCTCGGCCCCTGAGGAAAAAAAACAAGGGTCTTTTTTTTTTTTTTCTCAGATTTATTTTTGACCTGCCATACACAACACAGAAACTGTACATATCACTGGGGGACCACGTGGTGTCTCAATGAAAGTACACATTATGCGACATTTATATCATGTGGAACACAGCTGCCCCCTCATTTATCATTTCTTTACAGAGCTCACTGTGAAGTCCCTGGGTTCAAGTCCCAGGACTGGAAAAAGAAAAAGAAAAAAAAAATTACATCCACGTTATATCCCTGCTGACATACATGTTGCATCATAATGTATACAAAGTATTAGTACAAAAACAGAACAAAACAAAACACACACCAAAAAAACCAAGCAGTGGCCAGGCACAGTGGCACACACCAGCATTCCTAGCCACTGGGAAGGAGACCGCGGCAAGGAGTCCAAGACTAGTCTCGGTAACATAGTGAGACCTAATCTCAAAAACATAACCTTACCAACGTGGGAAAAAATGCTTACGCTATAACCGTCAAGTCTTTGCATTTGTAACTCAGATGACTAAACCCAGAAGTAATACATCAGAAGACTACTATGGAACCCCAGATCTGTTCCCATGAATACTGCAAATAAGACAAACATGCTCTCTCTTACGACTTTTTTTTTTTTTTTTTTTTGGTGCTGGGAATCGAACTGACGACCTCGCGCTTGCCAGGCAGGTGCTGTGCCGCTGAGCTACATCCCCAGCATGAGTGGTATTTCTTATGGTCCTGAAAACATCCAGGCTGAAACAACACTGGCCTGGGGGTGTGGCTCAATGTAAAGCACTTGCCTACTACAGGCCAGGCCCTGGGTTCAAACCACAGTGTCACAGGCCAAAAAGTAACTGAAAACAGGAGTGAAATATAATCTGTAGAAGTTTATCCTAATTCATGTACAGAAAAGGACCCTGCAGGCACAGAGCTGGTGGCAGAGCTCTTGACTAGCACGCGGGAGCCCCGGCTTCAGACCCCGACACAGCACCTACATATGCAGTTACGCAGAACAAAGTACTTAGCTAGCTCATGTGCTGAGTGCCACCAGAGGGTAGCTTTGAGGAATAACAGAAAAAACTATCCACAGCGGATACACTGCTTGCCAAAAAGGCTCATCCTGCCAGGTGTGGAGCCCTAAGCAGTCATCTCAGCACTCTGGGAGGCTGAGCCAGGGGGATCACAAATCCAAGCCCCGCGTGGGCAACTTAAGTGACTTAGTGACACCCTGTCTCAAAAAAAGAAAGAAAGAAAGAGAAAAAGGGCACCCTCTATGGTGTGCAGCCCTCTCGGGTGTGCTGTGCTAATTAATAAGACTGAGACAGCTGTGGGGGCAGGGCCACCCCACCTCTGGTACAGTGAGCAAAGCCTTGTAAACGCCACCCACGAACAGATGAAACAGTCACCCTCAAACCCAGCAAGGTGACCGAGCCCCAGACAACCCTGGGAGGGAGGCATTGCTAGAACCACTTCACAGAAAGCTGTGGCAACAAAATGAAGCTTTCTCCCTCCAAGTGGGGAAACTGAAAGAATAAACTGCAGGGACCAGATCTGTGAGCACACAATATGACGGCCTGAGAACTTTCCACTCAGAAAAACTCTGGCCGGGTGTGGTGACACTTGCCCGTCATCCCAGATGCTTGGGAGGCTAAAGCAGGGCTGCAGGTTTGGGCCCAGCCTGGGCAACCTAGCAAGATCCTATCTCAAAAAACAAAGTAAACAAAGTAAACAAAAAGGGCTGGGGACCTAGTAGCTCAGTACAATGGCCCTGTGTTCCATCCCCACTACTACAAAAGAAATTTATTTAAAAGTGTAGTTTGGCACTCCCTGGATTTGATCCCTAGCATCACACTGAAGAACAAAGTAAAATAAAATAACATAAAATAAAATAAAAAAATAAAATAAAATAAAATAAAATAAAATGGAGAAAAGTAGAGAAGAGAAAGGAAAAGAAAAGAAAAAACTAAGAAAAGGAAAAGGAAAGAAAAAAAGAAAAGAGAAGGAAAAGACAAGACAAGACGACTCTGGGGCCTGGTGTGCGGCTCAACAGTAGAGTACATGCTTAGCTTGCAAGACACGGTACCATCCCCACCACTGCCAAAAAAAGGGTAAACAGTCAATTAAGGGAAAAAAAAAAAAACCCTGCTAACGCAGCCCCTCCTGTGGAGAGTCCTCATTCACAGTACCACTCCTGATGATTCTGAGCGGCTTGGAGTCAGGCCCGACGCAGAAGTAGGGCAGCAGCGGCCCAGTGAAGGAGTCACTGAAGGTGCAGATGTGCACGCCCTCGGGCATGTCATAGAAGGACACCTCACCCAGCTCGTAGTCCAGGAAGACGCCCAAGGTCCGGTCACGCACGTCCAGCTGCAGCGTGGCGGGCGAGGCTCCCGGGGCATTATAGCCCCCATCCTGCAGCTGCACACACCAGCAGCCCTGCCCTGATCGCCAGCTCTTGGGAGACAGCGAGGCCCTGCACACCCCCACGGCCCACTGCGGCACACCGCCCACCTCCACCTGCCAGAAATGCCGCCCGGAGTTGAAATCTGGGAAGCCCAGCACCACGGGGTTGGCGGCCGACCTTCTGGACACACGCGGCCTGCTTGGCTTTTTCTTTGCAAACTTCACACACTTCCTGTCCGCAGAGATGAACAGGTTGGGGTTGGCCGTTTCCGCATCCAGGATGATGTCGATGCAGAACTCCTTCCTGATCTTCTGCAGCGCCGAGTACTGGGGAGGGAAGTTGCAGGCCTCTCTCTGCAGGTTGATGGAGAAGATGGGCGGGCTGATCTTGCATTCAGAGTGCGGGTACAAGTGCTTGATCTGCGACAGCAGCTGCACCTCCGACAGCGCACTGTGCTCCCCCACCCTAGCCAGCAGGCTCCTGAGCGATGCCCCATAGCTGGTGAAGGCAGTGATGTTGTCGCTGAGCTTCTGCTGGATCTGCCGCTCCTCCTGGGCCAGCCGCTCCAAGGCCGCCTGCTGCTCGCGCTCCAGGAACTGGCTCAGCAGCTCCACCTCAGAGGCCAGCTTCTGTCTCTGGGACTCCACTTTCTTCCTCAACTCCACAGGCGCCCTCCTCTGCAACCTGATGAGCTGCTGGGTGTAGGCCGCCTGCCCACGGAGCAGCTTGGCGTACTTGCGTAGCCGCGCCCGGTGCCGCACCGCGGCCTCCCCCAGGGGGCTCGTGCGGTGGCCGCTGTGGTCAGGGGGCCACATGCACTGGGGACAGAGCACCTCCAGGTCCTCCTCGCAGAACAGCGTCAGCTCCTCGCCGTGCTTCTCACACAGGTTGGTGTTCTGCGGCCGCCGCCTCTTGCTGTGGCTGCTGAGCAGCTTGCGGGCAATCTGCACCATACGGTCCAGCTGCGTGTTGCTCCGGTAGCAGCACTTCTCGCACTGGAAGCGGCACACGGGGCAGGGGTACTTCTCCCGCAGGTGGGCCCAGCACTGCTGGATGCAGGCACGACAGAAGCTGTGTCCGCACTGGATGGTGACAGGATCCCTTAGGTCGTCAAGGCAGATGGAGCACTTGGTCTCGGCCTGCAGCCGCGCCACAACTGCCGCCACTGCCATTGGACCGGTGCTTCGCTGTCCTTCCTGGTGACTCAGGTGGCCTCCCTGAGGCTCTGGGCTTCTCACAGCAGTGACGGCCCTTGAGGTCCCTGGAGTCTTCGGATATTGAATTCCTGCAGCCAGGTGAATGCTACTCTTCCCGTTCCAGCGGTGCAGAGTTGCTGTAGGCAAGAAGTGGGGGACCTTGTTTATTCCAGGGGCTCCTGTGCCCAGGGACCATGCCCCAAGCCCCGACCTCATCCCACACCTACACTATAGGGCCTGAGCCGCTCACCCACTGGGCCTGTAGCCCCCCAGCGTGCCCTTGATCACCCCACCGGCAGGGGAGGGCACAGGCCCTGCGGGACAGACCGTGCCTGAGCACTGAGCCCTAACTTGGAGGTGCTTGGTACCTTAACCCAGACTCGTGCAATCAGGTAGAGGAGGACAGTAATCCACCATAAACCTGCCCTCCGCAAACCTTACGGAAAGACCGCCACTTTGCAGATGACAGGTTTATGCTGTGGCTTTGTTTCTGTTGTACTGGGAAGTGAACCTAGGGGTGCTCTACCCCAGGCTACTTGCTTAGTACTGGAAACTGAACCCTGGGTCTTCACACAGAGCACATCTCCAGCCTTCCTCTATTCTGAGACACTCTCTCACTGAATTGCTCAGGCGTGCCCCCAAGTTTCCATCCTCTTGCCTCTGCCTCCCCAAAGATAGGTATTTCTTGGGCTGGGCATGTAGCTCAGTGGCAGTAGGCTTGCCCAGAATTGGCAAAGCTCTGGCTCTGATGCTCACCCAGCCCTGCAATCAATCCACACATGAATGAATGAAATACCCTACTTATATCCATTTGTGGCCCTGAGGATAGAGCCCAGGGCCTCACACGTGCTAGGTAAGCACTCTACCACTGAAGCTTGAGCTCATCCCCAAGTAAAGTATCTCAGGTGGCTCAAAATTCACATCTAGCTGGGTGTGCTGGGAGGCTGAGGCAGGAGGATCACCACAAGTTCCATGCCAGGCTGGGCTACATAGCGAGTTCAAAGCTAGCCTGAACTATGTAGTGGGACCCTGTCTCAAACAAACAAACAAACAAACAAACAAACAAACAAAACAAACAAAGAAAAAAATCACACCCATAGCAGGGCATGGTGGTGCAACCTATAATCCCGGCAGTTAGGAGTCTGAGGCAAGTGGATCGTGTGAGTTTGAGGCCAGCCTGAGCTACACAGCGAGACCCTGTCTCTAAAATCCAAACGAAAGAAAAGTCTTGCCAGGAGTGGTAGCACATGCCTAAACTCTCAGATAAGGTAAAGGCGGAGACTGGCCGATCCCAAGTGCAAGATCAGCCAGGGCAACTCAGAGGCCCTGTGTCAAAAACAATGCTGAGACAGCTGGGCTTCATCGCACATCCCTATAATCCTAGAATTCAGGAGGCTGAGGCAAGAGGACTGCTGGGAGTTGGAGGGCAGCCTGAGCTACATAGTTCAAGGCCAGCGGGAACTACATAAATGAGACCCTATCTAAGAGAAATCTCAACAGATGGGAGTGCTGGCACACCTCGGTAATCCCAGCATGCAGGCACTGAGGCAGGAGGATCCTCTGCAGTTCAAGGTAAGCCTGAACTACAAAGTAAGACCACCTCAAAAAACAAAAAAACAGGGGCCGGTGAGATGGCTCAGCGGCTTAAGTGCCTGCCTTGCAAGCGCGAGGGCCCAAGTTCGACTCCCGGATCCCACATAGGAAAAAGGGGCTGGTGATATCGCTCAGCGGCACGGGCGCCTGCTGGCGCGTGAGGTCCTGAGGTCGACCCCCCGGTACCCACAAAAAACAAAAAAAAATAAACTTAAAAAAAAAAAAAAAAACAAGGAATAAAGGAATCAAAGAAAAGGAAAAAACAGCGAGCGAGAGAGAGAAAGCACTCAGGATCTAGATGGAGCTCACTCAGTCCCCCAGGTTCAAACCCCAATGCAGCACCACAAAAGAGCTCAGTGCCTAGTTCTATCTTACATTCTCAGGAGGGGCTGGCGTGACGCTGTGACCCCAACACACTGAGAAGAGGGGCCGCTGTGGAGGGGGCGGGATCCAGGCTGGGACCTGGGTTCTGTATATGTGCTGCCAAAGCGAGCACTGGGACCTGGGTTCTGGACCTGGAGGGAGGAAGGGAGGGCTTCCTGGCACACTCTGTGATACCCAGCTACCCACTACACAGCTACCCTGTCCAGACCCGGCCTCCCCGGCGACCACAGGGGGCACTACCTCCTCCACCCCTTCCTTACTCCCCCACAGCACAAGGCCTGAAGCCCAAGACATGGCCAACCACTGGAAGGTGGTGGGCGTGGTGGAGCAAGCTTGTAATCCCAGCACCGGGGAGGCCAAGGCGGGAGGGCAAGTTTGAGCTCAGGGCAACCTGTCTCAAAACACGTTAAGAGCAGGGTGTGCTGGTGCACGCCTATCATTCGGGCACTCGGGAGGCTGAGGCAGGAGGAATGGCTGAGTTCAAGGCCAGCCTGGACTACACAGTGAGACCCTGTCTCAAAAGAAACAAATCTAAACAAGATAAAAATGAAAGTGCCGGGGGTGATACAACTCACAGTGAAGGCCTTGGGTTCAACCCCGCTACCGCGGTCGGGGGAGTGAATCCGATACTGAGCCAAGGCCAGCCGGCAGTGTGCGGAGACCCTCCTGCCTCAGCCTCCCGCCACACCAGGCTTGCTCCTTTCTTTTAAGCTGTGTGACCACGGCTTCTTAAGCTGTCCGAGCCTCGGTCTGTCCTGGGTAAATTAAGGCTGCCGCTAGGAGGCCCAAGCCCTCAGACCACCCGCGCCCACATCGCCTCCGTCCCCCACCCCCACCCCCACCCGGAGACCGTCCACGCCGTGCTTCCAACCAGAACCAGGTCTCCACCTTTACAGCGCAGCGCCGGCCGCGGCTCTCACTCACCCCGCCTCTGCTTACCTGGATGAGGCTCCGAGTGGTCCGTTGGTTTTCGAGACAGGGTACTGCAATGCAGTTCAGGCTGGCCTGGACCTCCAGACCACCGTCCCCCCTCAGCCTCCCGGCTGGAGCGATGGCTGGCACCAACCCACAGGCCTTTAAGTGCCCGCCCAGTGGTGGCCCCGCCCACCGTGGATCACTTTTCCGCGGGAAGTGGAGGGGCACCGCGGGTCTAGGCCTGTGCGCATGCGCGCGCACCGGGGAGTGAGCAGCCCCCTGTGTTGCCTGGTCTTCAGCTTAGAGCCTTGCAGTTTTCCTAGTAAACAAGTGGGCTAGGTCTGGTGCCTTGGTAGTTGGTTGTTTTCTGATACCGTATATTGAGGCCAGGGTCTTCTTTCATTTTTTCTTTTGTCTAAATTGCCTAGATTGGCAGTCTTCCCGCCTCAGCCTCCCAGGGCGCTGGCGTCATTGGAATGTGCCACCTCCCTGGGTTCAGATTTGGGTTGCTTGCTGTGCTGCGGGTGGCATACAGAGCCTTCCCCATGTTAGACAACCGCTCTACCATACAGCTAAACCCCAATTCGTAAATCTTTGTAAAAAGTTCTTCTGTGATTAAAAACACTTTTTTTTTGGAGACAGGGGCTCCCTATACACCAGGCTGGCAGGGTGATCCTCCTGCCTCAGCCTCCCAAGTGCTGGGATCACAGGTGAGCATCTCCATGCCCAGCTATACCCTCATCCCCTAGGCTTTTTATCTTGCATCGTATCTGCAAAATGTAGAACCAAAATTCTTTCACCGCATATTAAGTACACAGAAGAAACTGCATGATTGTAACGGCTGGAAGTGTGTCCTGTGGAAGGCTTCAGTGAGGGGCCCCTGATTTTGCACAGCAGGGAGGAGGCCAGAGCTCATCATGCAATAGCTCTGGACTGTGACTGGCTGGGCAGCATGATGAGCTAGACTAGGAACTGTGATTTGCCTTGCCTGAGGTGAGCTGACTGGCAATGCTCGGCATTGGCATGGAGATCTTGAGTTAATCAGAGGTCTCTTCAAGGAAAGTGTTGAAGACCGTGGTTGAGTGGAGGCCCTGTGTACAGCACCTAATTCTCTGGAGGCTTCTTTGCACAGAGATTTTATATGGAAGTGCCAGCAAAAATCTACCCATGAAAACAAGGCCAAGGGAACATCCGAGACCCCTGGCACTGGAAGATGATCTCCTTGCAATGATCTTTCACTGTGAAACTTCGCTCTGAGCATCACCATGCCCAGACAAAAGTACAGAATTCAACCTGGGTGCCGTCACACAGGCCTATAATCCCAGCTCCCAGAAGGCCGAGCCAGGAGGATCACTGCAAGTTGCTGGCCAGCCTGGACTACATAGTGAGTTCAAGGCCAGCCTGGACTGCATAGCGAGACCCTGTCTCAAATAAACAAAGAAGTAAAAGTATTAACACCAAAAGGTGAAAGAGTGCCCTCGGGTTCCATCCCGGGAACCACGAAAGAAACAAAAAGCAACTAAACAAAAGCCCCAAACCTCCACAATAGCGAATTTAACATTCGTCGTATCCCCACCTCACTTGCTGCTGTGATCCATCCCAGGGTGGCACACGGCAGGCAAAGGCTCTACGCTGAGCTACACTTGAGCCCATGTTGGGCAGATTCCTGAGAAGCCTGAGCTCTGACCAGACTCTGTGCGCCAGGGGCAGGCTGGGTGTGCTGCTGTATCCTGCTGTGACTCTTGACCTCAGGGCTTTTGGAGGGTGCGTGACTTCACATGAAGCTGCTTCTGTGAAAATATCCCAGGAAGGCCCAGCCTATCCTGAGGCAGAAACACACCGGGACACGGTAGTACTGAGCCGTGTGGTCCCCAGAGTAGCACTCTTGGACCTTACGCCCTGGACAGACAGAGGTTCGGCCACAGACTGACACCCGCTGGGGTGGCGGCTCACCCCTGCCATTGTACTGGAAAGCAGCTCCTTCCAAACGCCTCATGCTGGCCACTGGGTGCTACTCATCGTGATCCCCGTCCAAGGCAGAGAGGTCTCTTCCCCGAGCAGTGGTCAGGGAGTCCAGAAAGGCAAAGGATGAGGTGCGTTACTCTTTCATTGGCAGGAAGGCTCAGAGGAACAGGTTTCCCTGGGACTGGAGCAGAACAGCACGTGTGGCTCCATCAATCCTCGGTTCTCCCCAGCACAGAGGTGCCTGGGTCCCCCACACCGGAAAGACACTGTGGGGTTCACCTGCCTGAGCAGAGCTACAGAAACATGCTCTGCAGATGGCAGAACTGTCTTCTTCCTTGGCCCTTTGAAGGTCCTGCTGAAGAGGCCACACACAATGGAGCACACTGAGTTTTAAAACCCCGTGGAGTGTCAATCCTTGATGGGGAGACACCCTTCCCTGACAAGACACAAGACTTTTATTCTGACAGTATGTGTGGATATGTGGAGAGGGACCTCACATGCAAATGATGCTCAGTGATTATGAGGGACAAAGCAGATCCCCAGGGCCTTAGACTAGGAATTATTCTCCATCCATGAGCTTTTACAGGTGAGCACGAGTACTGATATTGGAAAGTGCACGTGCTCATCCCAGATTTGATTTGTCAAAGAAACAGGGACGAGAGTTCAGCCAGTGCACCGCAAGTCAGACTAGGGCAGTCACTACTTTCACTAAAGGTGCCTCCTTTGCCCTTTCTGCCAAGCTATTGGACTCCCAGGTCTCCAACTCAGGCAAGGGGGTCGGGGGTGGGCAATGAAACATCCTGTACAGACAGGAGCAGGATATGGGCGCACAGGCACAGTGAGATCACAAAAAAGCCTGAGGCTGTTGCTGCTAATGCACGGGGGCACGAATCCTCCTGCTCTAGTCCTTTGAAACAGCACAGGGGTCAAGGATCTCGCCTGTATCTACCCCAACCCACACACGCGCAGGCATGCATGCACGCACGAGTTCTTCCTGTTGGCCCACCCAAACTTCACCCTCAGTAACTGTGCAGCCTTTGCCCATCCCTCTTTTCTTTGCAGCCCTTTCTCACTTCACTCTCTCTTTTAACTCAGGCTTCCTCCCTCCGTTCTTCAATCTTTTCACTCCTAAATCTCCCAGGCTGGCTGCCTGACTTCCACTCAGGCTTCTCATCTTCTACCACAGCGGGCCTGTGACTTCAACTTCTACCAAGCGTTCTCAAGGTTAGGCCTTAATGTGAGTGAGGCAAAGCAGCAGCTGCATCCTCAGCCTGTCTCCGCTTAAATCGGATCATGCTCTTGCCTCTTGAATACATTTATCTTCTTTTCACCCTCCCTCTTTTTCTAGAGGTTGAACTTGTCGAAACACTCCTATATACTGCGCGTGTATCATGGGCACACTTGGGCCACTGCAAGGCCTCTCTCACGGGACGTGACACAACCACCATATCCAAATGCCCATGTTTCAATCAACACTGTTCCATCCCCAATTTGTAACAGATAAGCACCACGAAGTTCAAACTTTCTATGGCATTATCCCCACGGGAACACAGGGCCTTTTTGTGTTCTTGGAAAATGGGTCCATTCCCAAGGCCCCTGTTCCTTGGAGCCTGGCATCATCAAAAACAAAGTGTGCAAGGCATGTGTTTCCTAGCTTTTGCAACTAGAGTTAATGCCACGAAGTTGAAGGCTTTCACTCGGCAGTCACAGCTGGCTGATCTCTTCCTGCTCACGAAGGGAACACTCATCAGGTCTGGAGTCACTGGCATTCTAGCCCCAAGTGTCTTTCCTTCACTCGACCTCCACGTGAGAGGACACACAGGAATTAATCCAGCTGTGGATCTGGACCCAGCTCGGGTCAGGGCAAACTGCTGTGCCTCAGGTAGCCAGGTCCGAACTAAAGGACATTGTCCAGAAGTGACTGCGGATGAGGCAGTATGTGCTGTCCCCTGGACTCATCCCTCTGTGGCCAGGCACGGCAACATCCAAGTTGCCTTCCTCCAGGGTCCAGGAAAGAGACGAGCGGTTGTACATCAGACAACCAACACTGTCCCGTCCAGACTCCCACCTGACACCTCCCTGACCTGCAGACACCCAGAAGAGACCTAGCGAGGTACCCAGAGACACCCACAGCGTCACCACTGCTTGGAGGACCCAGGGACTCAGATCTGCCACGGAAGCACAGCACCCCTGTCTTCATCCCTGTCTTTTTCCTGAGACAGATGAAGAGGACGGCATGATGTTAAGCTCCGGCAGAAGACCCATTCCTGTACAGTTCACGGGCCCCTGGCAATTAAGATTTTATTAAGCTCAGAAACCAAAGAGTGGAGAAGTGAAGACATGGAGATTCAAGCAAAATACACACAGCAAGTTATCTACCCAGGTAGTACAATCCTGTGTTGGTAGCTCAGGTGTGAAATACTAGTTTGGGATGTTTAGTCTTAGTATGTCTGTCTGGGGCGTGAAGGATTTAGCAAGTGTGCTGATCTATATGCAAAAATAAAGTGCTCTTTAAGTGTTGGGGGTTTTGTGCCACTTCATTTCATTAGGCTGAACGCTGCAGAAGATTTATTTTAAGCTAAACTTACTTTATATTTAACTTTTTTTTTTTTTTGTGGGTACCGGGGGGTCGACCTCAGGACCTCGCGCGCCAGCAGGCGCCCGTGCCGCTGAGCGGTATCACCGCCCCTTTTTCGTATGTGGGTTCCGGGAGTCGAACTCGGGCCCTCGCGCTTGCCAGGCAGGCGCTTAAGCCGCTGAGCCATCTCACCGGCCCATATTTAACCTTTAATACTGCATCTTTCACTTCGGGCTTTTGGCGCAAGCATTCCAATATCTGCCATTGTCATGCCCTTACGTTCTTTGTGTTTTACACTCACTTCCCTCAATAAGTGATTTTTACACTAAAAGTGCTCATTACTTTTTTTTTTTTTAACCTGTCTCCTTAGAAACCCTAAACCCTCAGTTTTTTTCATATGGGGAAGAAGGTGTTAATTGTAGTTACAAGCACACTTCCAAAGAGTTCACAAAGACCATCAGAGCACTATTTATTTCTAGCATTTTTAACTTAATAACACTTAGGCTTTAACTTCCGCATTGTCCATAATCTTGTTTCTCCTTGGCCCTATAGTAGTCCTCCAAAGGATAAAGAGCATTTTACAGTTGTAACATCTATGCCAGTTTATACACTTTTCGGGGACTTCTCAGACGTCTTCATACATTCAAGTTTTTAAAGGCAAATATGTGATTTGGTTAGTCTGCTGTTAAGCTGGAGAACAGATACAGCTCGGTATAGGAAGGTACATATGCTTCACGTTATTAAGACTTATTAATTACATACACGTGGCCCAATTCGTTCTCCAAACAAAAATATATTCTTGTGCGAGACAATAAACTATTGGACGGGAAATGCCATTTCATGGAAATTTAATCTGAAGAATTTAACAATACAGATATTTAACATAAACCAATAATTTCTATTTGTAATTAACATGAACAATTAATGGAATTAGTCCTAACAATTCCTTACCATTGCATCCAAAATTTCTCACGAGAAAAGTTACCATATGCCCCTCAGCCCTCCAAAACAACATACTTGTTTCAGTAGTATTCAGATAACGTAGGCAAAGTAGTATTTAATTTTCGTTTTGGAAAGGAAGTTCGGCACATGACTGACTCTTTAATATCTGCTTCGGTCCCCTCTTTCAGATCGGCTCTCCCCATAACCTCCTCTGGAACCTCCACACCTTGAGCTAGTATATAACGCGCGAGGAACAGGGTACGTCCTTATCCATAGAAAATGAATTCCCTCGTTCTTGTCTACCCCTGTGCCCATGACCACTTGAGTAGGTATCACTTTGAACACTTGAATAATTTTCCCTACTTCCACCATATCTATCCCGTATGTTATTAGAATCATCATAGCGACTGCTTCCATCATGAATCTGTGGGGTCCCTCTTGTAGATGCTGCTCCACGCGAACACCCTGCAGGGAAAATGGTAAATAGCAACAATTTCAACACTCTGAATGTCTCTGTATCATTCCATAGCTTTTAAGTATTAAATATTTGGGAAATTTTACTTTATTTTCTGAAAATGACCTGAGATTCTCTTCATACTGTTCCTATGGTTCATACTGTTAACATACTCATTCTTCAATAGTATCAAAAAACCCAGGATCGAAAATGAGAATTAAAATAATACAAAGATCCTCATACTAACAAAGAAGCCATGCTAGATATTATTTCCTTTATGAGTAAAATTTCACTAAGAGTACAATCCAGTCCATTAAATATAATTCTACTACATACCAGTCAAAACTGGACTCTTACCATAACTCTCATATGCAACTCTGTACGTGCCTCCACCTGGATGTTCAGAATAATCTCTATCTTGTCCCCCACCATAGCCATCATGATCACTGAAATTTTAGTTTTAAAAGGCTTTCAATTAATATGAGGATTAACAATTTCAACAACTTATTTGATAAAATTTTTAAAAAGTTACCTATAGGCTCTAGAGGAATGTTCATTTGGAGAACAATAACGGCCACAACCGCGGTATTCAGAGTCTCTAGGTGCTGAAGCACGATCTTTGGTGGATCGGGAACTTGCATAGGCTCTGCTTGAATAAGTGAATGCGGTAATTTAAAAATACTGACTTGTGATACCTGCAACTATAGACAATTCTTAAAATCAAATTTAAAATTGGTCAAAGAGCTTACTGAATAGACATCCCTCCTAATAAAACAAATATCCATGAAAAGATGCTCATCTATGGTTTACAGGAAAATGTAAGTCATATATATCAGAGTTACATTTATTAACTGCTAGAGAGAATCCTCTGTTAGAAACCAGGCTCTAGTAACTTTTCGCTAAGATACTGAAAAGCTACAGTTCTGGTTTAGCACCAGTGGAGATGTAAATTTTGCGTCCCCTCGAAAATATTAGACACGTAATATGACCCAACAATACCATTCCAACAATACATGCCCAAAATAACTGAAAACGGCACTCAAATACTGTATATGCAAGTTAATAATGTTATGGTAGGACAAAATCTACATAGATGAATGGAGAAAAAAGTCATACTACATACAACGGAGGTGTATGAAACCATACAATGATTGAAGTATTGTGGAATACTGTAAGGTGGACAGATTTCGAAAATACTCTCGTCAGTAAAAGAACACTCCTACAAAAATCGTGTGATGCCTAGCATAGGGACATGACTGCTTAGCTGGAAAGGTGCTTTAGGGGGTTGGATGAAATGCTTTAGAACTAGATAAAAATGTTGAATCCACTGAATTTTACCGAATGCCTCACTGTGAAGTGTTTTAATTTTTTGAGACAGTATCTCACTAGGTGGTTCAGCCTGACCTGGAACTCACTATGTAGCCTAGGCTGGCCTCTTGATTTTCAGTGCTCTTTCTGCCTCAGCCTCCCATCTGCTGGGATTACGGGAGTGTGGCACCCTCCCTGCTAAAGAGTTTTAATTTTAAACATTTCACTTCAACAAAACATCAATTTTCTTGTTGCTTTCTTTTACCCGACTTTAGTAGAGTAACTTTCATCTCTTGGCGATACATAGTCACGTCTCCGAGAAGAAACTGGCTGTCTGCGTGGTGCACCCCGAGAAGTGTCTCTCCCACGTGATTCTGGATCTTTAATTTTAAGGAGATTACATAAAACTTTAACTTGAAGTTAAAAACACTTAACTTTTTCTTCTCCAATTTTTTTAAAAAAGGATTCCTTTTAAGATGCTACCCATCCCCACTTCTGCGTATCCTTTTAACACCTTTCTGAATCTTTTATCTTTTCTTACCCCTGTTTCCTCGAAAGGTTTTGATAATCTTTAAATTACTATCTGTACGCACCTGCTCACAAATCTCAGTTACATGTATTTTGGGAAATGTATTTAAGCACCAAACCGCCTACTTAGCATTTCGTATATGTCAACATTTTCCTCTTTCGTTTGTGTCACCTTGTCTGTGGGTTACTTCTTCAAAAGCCTCTTAAACTTGACTTCACTATTACTGCCTATCACATTAATCGCTATATTCATCCCCTCTAGAGCTAAATAGTCTTCCATAATACTCAACTTTCATCTATAAAGATTCTGACTAAAGTATTTTGATATCTCCTCAAAGGAACATTCTTGAACAACAGTATTTTAGAGCTCGTTTGCACTTACCTCAACTGTCACACTATTCTTTCAACCAATTTTTTTAAGGCCTCAGTATACACCTAGTGTTCTTGTCTTTGCACTTGTTTTACTTCTTTATACATGTTTATACTGCGCAGAATACACTTGGTGCCTATTAATATAGCAAAATCACTTGCCCTCAGAGATTCTCCTGAATTTACGAAGGGGTAGGTTCCAAAGACCTCATTAAAGCAGAAAATATTTTACATGGAAAAAGCATTTAAATCCAGCTTACCTACCTTTTATCATAGTGTAAGAACACAATACATGGTAGAGTGTAAATGTTTACCTTCCTGATGGTGTGTCTGAGCAGACTTGGCTCAATGGCACTGAACATCAGTACTACACATAGCATCTCCTCAGGAAAAGATCAAAGTCCAAGTGCAGCTTTTACTAAGTATTGCGTTGCTTCGACTATAAAGCTGCAAACCATAAGTGTTATCACTCTAAGTCGGAAACAATCTTCAACTCCAGTTTTGTGGTATACATAGTACCCCATTTACTTACCTGTCTTGTATCTACTTTTATCCTGTAGCCGCTTAGCTTTTTATGAACTGAATTTTAAACACATTTCTTCTACATACCTTATTTCATTCCTTGTTGCTTTTCCTTAAGCTACCTTTTCACTGTGCGAAACTGTTGCGTACTGCTTTCAACAATTACCCTTGGTTTTCTACTCTCTTGTAAGACGTCACATACGACTTATTTTCTCTATGCCTTTGCTCATTTATAGAGGGTTCCACTAAATTCCCAAAAGTTAGAAACTCTGCCTGAGTAATTCTCATAATGGTAGATGTTCTATAGTTCCTTCAAGCACAATGCTTGTCATGAGGCCTAAGCAAAAGAGTCTTCCACAGGAGTCAGTTTGTTATGAATGTTAAGATATGCTCCTGCGAGAAGATATTTCTTTCTGTCTTTATGTGTTCTTTTTCTTATCATATGATTTACTAATGAATATTAAAGGCAGAAAGAAAACAGGTAAAATCTCCAAATGATTTACTGATCAAATTTCTTGGGCATCTTTTGTCAGTTGAAGACTATGAAAGCCACTTACCAATCTTGCTTAAATTATTTCTTCCCACACCAATACTGTTACCTTTTGCTATCATGCGCCAAAGTGTTTACATATGTTTTGTCATTTACCACCAAGCCGTCGGTCCTTTCATGAGGGAGCCGACTCACGGTTTTTTTGTTTGTTTGTTTGTTTGTCTGTTCGTTTTGTGGGTACTGGGGGTCGAACTCAGAACTCGCGCTTGTGAGCAGGCACTTGTGCTGCTGAGCTCTCTCACCGGCCCCCGACTCACAATATTTTAGCTTATACTTTGTAATGATGGCCAATACTGACTCCGATTGCCTGTTAATGGCACTGTTCATAGGTGCGTTTGAGGAACAGAGCTCTTCCAAAGAAGGAAACTTTTACTATACGTGTTACCTTCACATTCTAATATTCCTTATTTTGCTTTTGCAGTCCTGGAGATTGAACCCAGAGCCTGCTCGCCCAACTCATCCCCAGCCATTTTTTATTTTGAAATTGATTTCTCTAAGTTGTGAAATTCCCCAGACAGGGCTTGAACATGTGCTCCTCCTACCTTAGGCTCCTAGAGTGCTGGAAATGCAGGAGTGCATAACTACATCTGGCTATTATTCCTAATTTCTAGAGGTCAGCCTTTCACTTATTTATCCAAACTCAAATGGCTAACCCTCCTTGGCTGCGTATTCTAAAATTAACAGCCAAAACCTACCTTCAGGTATCTTCTACTTATGAAATAAAAGTAATGACAGTTTCAAGTTCCTACCATATCAAAGGTCAAAGGGCAGTACTATGTAGAGAAATTAAAACTATCTGTCTTAAAACACGCGATAGTCAAGTGTCTTGCTACGACTCTACTAAGAATTGCTTTTCTATGCTTTTGATTCAATCGGAGACCTTCTACCTCCTCAACATTATTTTATTTCATTCTACCCTTCATCTCAGGCTTCTATACCTTCAATTCGTATTGAATGTTTAAATGATTAACTTCTGGTTTCATTAAATTTATTTCACAGATAAGTGCACTTTACGATTTGACATTCAACTTAAAAGACCACGTCCATCAGGAGAACATTTCAATCCTAAACTCACAAGGATCTCTTTTCCACTAAATGACAAAATAACGTCTCACTGATTAAGCCTCTACCTTCTTAATCCCATATTTCTCTCCTGATTAGATAATGCCTGGAAACAGAAAATGTATCTTGCATGCGATTATGTCTTTTTAGTCTCACAAAAGCAAATCCATGCCTTGTATATAAGACTTACCGTGATCTTAGAAATGCTAATAAAATTTATATTGAGACAGAAGGGTAGCCTTAGTGTCTGCAGATGAAAGATCTTTACATAGAATTAAAAGTGTATCACCCATCAACTGTATTTAAAACAAAAATTATTTTGTACGGAGCCATATTGATTCAAATTACAGAAAACAAAAAGAAGTTGTAGTTAGAGCTTATAATTAATGAAAACTAGAAAGTGAGTGGTCAACACACACCTCGACTAAAGAGCTAGTCAGGAAATACTGTCACTGAAATCTCAAAACAGAACAAAACAAAACAACCTTCAAGTCATTTGAAAAGAAACCTAACATTCATCGAATATTGGCAGAAAACTTAATTTTCACCAGGAATCCGAAAATTTACCTGAGTTGGAAAGTACATTAGCTGCTGAATAACGAATATGCCCATACAGTTTTCTCTTTCCAGTTTGTAACAATCAGGTTTCACACAGCTCGTTTTCTACCGTAAGAAACTGACTTCATTCCTAAGAAAGCATCTTTTATATTAGCATTTACCTCGTCTTCCCACCCAACTAGTACTTCTTGAAGGAGCAAAGGAAGCAGGTCTTTTAGAAGGAGGGCCTCCACTTCGTGAAGAAGGACCTCTTTTAACCGGAAAGGGTCTCCTAGAAGAACTCATGTTGACATTATGATTATATCCTCCATCATCTGTGCATAAAACAAAATTTCTTAATATTTTAAATGCCCAAGTTAGAACTATTGATTACAAATCTTTATTAAACATCATGGTACTTAATTAACTCGTATTTGTCTAAACAGATGAAATCTAGCGTTTCTTTAAATCATGCATATACAATTCAAACACTGAAGGTAAGAGTCAAATTTGGAAAATCTAGAAAAAATCTCTACAAGCATTTTACTGAAGACTGGACAAGAGGAGCAACAAACTATTAAAGTTTGTTATGTTTAAAACCCACACAGATGAAAAATTTGAAGAAACAGTTTAACAGTCCTCATATTACCCCCGTTTCAGGAACCTTAATTTTTCAAAACATAACATGTACCCTAAACCAAAGTGTCATCTAAATACAAACCCAAATTTTACTCAAAAATCTAAAGGAGATCATACACTGCACAGAACGCATTATCTATAAGATATGTTAATTACAATTTTTTCAATCAACTTATGAAACAACACTATCAATGTAGGTTATGCTCAGTGTTAGCAGTATTTAAGAAATGTGTATGAAATATAATGGAAATTCACTTTTCTCTAACTGCATACATGGTTACATTCACAGCCATACCTTGGTTCACCAATGCTTCTGTTAGCAAATAATGTGGTTTGCAAACACAAGCGTTCAGCAAAACTGCTTACATCTGCAAACTCCACATAGGGTGACAAACACAACCACAGCCATCTTCCTCGCACGAAACACAAACGTAGCCATCTTCCCCCAAATCATCAAAGAAATTAAGTTCATAAACCAAGGTACCAATGCATTCTAATTCCTTGATAAGAAGCACATATCCTCATAGATGGTAAGTATAAATTGATAAGTTGGATTCTAAATAGCAAAAACCAGAAGAAAAAAAAAAAGCTATCTTAAAAATCGATGAAATTGTGCAACTCCACTTTAGAAAATACCTCCAATGAATCAACCAAATAGCTCGGTTGTTGAACTCAATCCTTTCCAAGTTCATGTTTAAATACCAAAAAGTTCGAGAACTGAACATATTTTTCCCCTAAGAAATAACGGAAAACCAAAGAATTGGTTCCGAGGCCCCAAAATTTCACTTATTAATTCATTTTCCCAAGACTTTACCGAATTTCACAAGGATTTCTTTCTTGAACTCTGTCATGGTTCTCAGTTTTCATTTTCGCTTTACTGCTAGTACCATTAACTTTCTTCCGATTCATGATTATATTTTATGCACCAGAAAAAGCACAGTGGCAAATGTTTTAATCCATCAACGCAAACGCCGTGTGTTGTCTGGGCGAGAGTGGCGCGAAACGTTAACCCTCCGTATGCACCGCAAGACTTGATGCACCACTCACTCTCGGCCCATACAGGCTTTTTCAAGCCAGATTTTCAGTTCACCTATGCAGCAAAGTTAGGAACACAGAGCAGATTTTTTGTTTTGTTTTGTTTTCGAACTTTGCCATGCAAGTAGTGAGATACTCATTGTATCTCACTGTATCTCACTGTTGTAACGGGCACCTAAATATTTTACTCCCTTGAATAATCAAATGGCTGATCAAAATCACATAGATTTGTTGAACCTATTTTTTGATGTGTGCTACTAGGAGCTGAAGCCAGAGCCTTCACACTAAGCCACATCTTGAGCCTCTACCCAGCCCTTCTTTCTTTTTGACAGTGTCTAGCTACATTGCTAAATTGCTCAGGTTGCCCTTCTTGAATTTGGGATCCTGATGCCTCAGCCTTCCAGAGTGCTGGGATTACAAGTATGATGACCACACCCAGCTTAACCTATGGACTTTTAATTTTAAAAAACAAAAACGAAAAACTGACATCTCTGAAAACAGTCCTGAAGAACTATTTTTAATAATTCGACCTTTTCTCAATCATAGCAAAGACGTACACATTCATAAAGCAGTCACCATTAGGAGTCAAGAGACACCTTTCAGAAACAGAACAAAGTTTTAAACGGGGAAAGAGGCACACACTTGTAGTTCAACCACTCTGCTAGGCTAAGGAACGGAGATCATAGGTTTCAGCCCCGTCTGAGCAACTTAATTTAACAAGATCCTGTCTCCTAAATAAAAACAGCTGAGAATGTATCTCAGTGAAAGGCCTTAAATTCAATTTCAAGGAACCCCCCAGAACTGCTCGATTATTCTGTGAGTGCAAATATCCTGATAGTTTTTGAGCAGAGGCAGTCGGTACGGTCTGAAACTTCCAGTATTTCATAGCAAGATCCTTAAGGTCCTTACAATAATTCAGACGTGTCATGCTTGTTATGCAATTCAATAGCACTTAGAAACCTTAATCTTAAGCGTGGTTTTTTGCTTCTAAACTGATTAAATAGAAAATGGAGATAATTCTATCTATTCAAATCCACTGCTTTTCAGTCCCGTGGTTGCACTGTGGTATTTTAAAACATTACCCGCGTGTCCTCCACGTGAAGGATGCCCTCTTGCTCCATCCTTTTCTCCTCTTCCACGTCTCACACTTCTCATAGGGCCCCCGTTTCTTGACACAGGCGGTCGTCTTCGCTTATTACCACTTTCAGAAGACGGTTTGTTTGCTTCTTCTACTTTAATTGTTTTTCCATTCAGAGACTAAAAAGATCAAGTACATCAGCAATAATGTTATATCAACTCTAACTTAAAGGGATATATTTCACATGCCATCAACTTCCTTTTACTGCAAGTACAATCAAATTCTAAATCAATTTTCCCTAAAGCATTTTCTTCTGTAATGATTATGTGCTTTATAGTGCCACATTATCGGACACCATAAAATGCCTTTCACTAAATATCAAAAACAAAACGTGTATTATTACAATTCCTTTAAATGTGTGTGGTATTTAAAAACAGACTGACGCGTCACAAAATACACTAACACCTCAGACAGTATGTGAGAGATTGTGTAACATCTTGTGTGTACGGTGTGCAACTCATTTTGTGTTTGCCACTCTTTAAATATTGTAGTACCCCAAGCATATCTGAAAAATTAAGTATGCAGTACTTAATTCAAAGGCATTTATGTTAGTGCCTATAAGTAATATAGTGATGATAAATAATATAGAATGAGTCATATTACTCATTCTATATTATTAACTATCTGTCCTGTTGAAACACTGAACAGAGAAAACATCTTCCAATATCATTTGTTGTATTTCATTTTTTCTACATCTAATAAAACTTTATTTTTATTTTCTAAAAGGCATCCTTGCTTGATTGCCTTTGCTATTTTCTGTCTTTCCCATTTGCTTCTTTTTGCTTAAGAATATCCCTGAAAGTAACCTGTTCAATAGTACTTGGTTTCCTTCCTTCTCAGATAGCTTCAATGTCCCAGTCTCACAACACATCCTAAAAACTTCTTTCTGGAGGTGAAAGCAATTTTTTTTTTTTTTTTGGTGGGTACCAGGGGACGACCTCAGGACCTTGTGCGCTAGCAGGCACCCGTGCCGCTGATCAATATCACTGGTCCTTTTTTCCTATGTGGTTTCCGGGAGTCAAACTCATGACCTCGTGCTTGCCAGGCAGGTGCTTATGCCGCTGAGCCATCTCAACGGCCACTGAGCCATCTCACTGGCCCCGTGAAAGCAATTTTTGAAAACATAAATCAGATCATAATTCCTCTATGGAAAATACTGGTGGCTTCCTATTGCTTGTGAGAGATCCTAAATCTACACCAAGGCCGCTGGTAAGTATACACCCTCCTCCAATAAAAGCAGCCGCACAGCATTTGGGCTACTCTTACGCCCCAAATATTTTCCTCGGATTTACTGTTTCTGCTTCCTTCCCAGGATGGGAGGCAGTTTGAATTTTTTTTTTCTATATAATAACATTGTTTACTCTCCCTGCAAGCTCTAACTAAACCAATTAGTATTCCTCACTATTCATATGTACAGGAAAACTTACTAAGTCTTACTTTTATATTTCTTTACTTCCACCATAGATAAAAATACCCAAGGGACTACTGATTTGGTCTCATTCACAAGGGTTACTGCAGTTGTTATATTAATGTCTGATACATAATATGCAGTGATGAAAGTATCTTTTGGATGAGAGTTTAGCAATAATATATGCCTCTGGTAGGTTTTCTTTCACTAGAAGTTAGACCAAAAAAAAAGAAATACCTTTTTTTTATATGTCAAATAGGATGTTATTCAAAGATGGTTACCTTTCCATTCATAGTTTTGGCAGCATCCTTAGCATCTACAGGTCTTTCAAAGGTAATAAAAGCAAAGCCTCTGGACTTCTTGGTTTCTCGATCTTTTATCAAAAGAACTGTAATATACAAAAAAGCCTTTTTTTAATTTGTGGGATATGCTACCTGACATTCAACTGTTGGTATTTTCAAAATAATCCGTGCTTTCACAATTTCTCATAAGTATAGCTAATGTGCTTGGATGGAAAAGGCACGGTATCGACTTGCTTTAAATAAAACCCTCAAACCTTGTATTTCGCCGCACTGCACTATTCTAAATATCAGCAGTGGATACCCACAGTCAGTCCACCTCATCCTAGTGCATATCCTAGCCCCACAGCACTTTACTGTTACTTGATTTCACTTGCACTACTACATGCTTACAGAAACCTATCAGGCATTGTAATAAATAACCACTTTCCTAAAAAGAAACTTTACAAAGGGTATACGTTTCAAGATAAACGTGTTATTTTAGCTGTTCCAGAGACTATGCTTAATATACATTTATGGTGAACACACACACGCGCACACACACACACACACACACACACACTCAGACTGTGTGAGTTACCTTTTGCTATGCGTCCAAATGATCGAAATACTGCTTTAAGAGTCTTTTCAGTGGTCTCTGTGTTGAGGCCTCCTACGAACAGTTTCCCAGGCCAATCAGCTTCCTGCATGTTGCTGTAAGGGGTCAACTGGATCAATTTTTATTATAATGTGCTTCATCTCATGAACTACCCCTACACAGTCTAGCATCTCAGTGTTCTTTAACAAATGAAACTTGTAATGTGGCAGAAAACACTGTGGTTCCAGCTCACGGGACGCGCTACAACTCTTAGAAAGCGTTAACAGCTCATAGAAGGCGTTTACAGCTCTTAGAATGTGTTACCAGCTCTCCACAGGCACTGTGGCAGAGCGAGCCCAACAAACCCAGGGGCACCCGAGGTTTGGAGGCAAGTGTGCAGCTTTCTTCATGCAGGTGGGCTTGGCCAGGATCCTTCACCAAAGAGCGGAGCCCCCATCCCTCCGAGAGCATGATAGGTATAGGCTTTATAACCCAGTAGGAGGTACAAAAACAGAGCGCTCTTCACCGCTTGATTGGACAGAAATTACATGCATTTCACCTTGTTTGCATATAGCTAGGATAAAGTAGAGATACACGGTGGGCCAAGAAAGTTACACCGAGTTGCACCTTCTTTGCATATAGCGGGAACGAGGACCAAGGGTTACATCATTCCCATTCCTGGGAAACTTAACAGAAAACGAAGGGCTTACTGAAGGCCAGGAAGAGGCCTGCTGAAGGGAGGGCACAACTCCTTTCTGGGAACAAGAGTTTTTTTCTGCTTTAGTAACACGTTTGACCTAAACAAAGTCCCATTTTTTACCATATCTGATTCAAATTCGATCTAAAATTAAAATGAGAGAGATCACCTCAGTTCCTTCGAGTAATTCTTTTTCAGTTAAAAACGCACACATTTATAGGACACAATGTACTATATTTAGAGAAAATTATACATATGTGGGTATACTAATCATGAAATGATTAAATCTAGCCAAATATACTCAATACCTCTACTCATGTTTTTCAGCACGAAAACACCCTTTCAAGAAAACTGTATTCCTTTGGAAATAGGAAAATACACAATACTATTTTTTGGTGGTACTGGGTACTGAACCCAGAGCCTTCACAATAAGGTACACACCCAGCCTCCCCATCCCCCTTTCCTTGAGCCCGGATTCCATGAAGGGACTACAATGGTTCACACTAAAAATAATTTACAGCGACAAAAAATTTTGAACACATCAAAACGCGCATAAAATATACACCTTAAAATATTTTTGAATTTCTCCATATTCATTCCCATTTACCAGGTACACATAAAATACTTCCACTTATCTTAATGTTCTTCTCAAAGATTTACAAAACATGTTAAAAGGGCGGGAGCACAAGAGACCGCTCAGCGGCATAAGCGCCTGCCTGGCGAACGCAAGGTCCTGAGTTCCACTCCCAGCACACACATAAAGGAAAAAAAAAAAAAAAGGGCCCGTGATACCGCTCAGCCACACAAGTGCCTGCTGGGAAGTGCTAGGTCCTGAGTTCGAGGTCCAACGTTCGACTCCTGGTACCCACATTAAAAAAAAAAAAAAAAAAAAAAAAGGCAAGTCACAAGGGCAAAAAGAGAATTTCAGCCTACCGAGCCAAGCTTAAACCGTGAAGTCTGTCACAGATTTTAACATGCAACAGTTAAACTGACGTAATTTACCACAAACGCCAATACTTTTATGATTTCTGTCAAGACAGGCTGAACCTTGATTCTCAGAAGACTAACGGTGGAAGCTTTTATTCACAGAATGTAAGATTCTTGCCTATACTTCTGAGTTACCAGGGCATTCCCCTAAAGCACATCAAACCGTTGGGGGGCGGGGGGACGGCTTACAGACAAAATGGCGGCCGCGCAGTACTTCAGTCATTACTCGCCTGCCTGGACGAAGCAGAAACTAGAAAGCTGAACAGCGACAAGGACGGTCAAAACACACAAACTGCTCCCTTCTACTCCAACAACGCTGTTCCTTTACCTTCTTCTCCTTCCCCAAACCCAACACTTCGTCCTTTAAACCCATCATGAACGAAACCAGGTACTTCACGTTACTTTGCAGAACACACATTAAAGTACTTTCTAGCAGAAAGACTGGAACCCAACTCTCTCAAACTTAGGGCTACGCAACTCCATGTAGATTTACGTATCAATTACTCACCCGGCATTTTCTTAAAGCCTGAGAGAAAATCAACACACAAATTATCTTTGTAGACCTTCTTTCACAGACTGCCCTGCTATGGAATCTCTTATAAGCTTGTCTTTTGGGTTTGGAATCCCGAATTCCCTACCTGCTTCTATGGTTTCCAGAGATCCTTCCTCAGTCCTTCCGAGAGAGAAAATAACCGTGGAAGCGTCACGCCACCAACCAAAAGGCTAAAGAAGCCGGAAGTGACTCCGCGCCACACCGCAGAGGACATAGGGAACGTGGAAGACGTCAAAGAGGCGGAGGAAGCTAGGAACTCTTCCCGTTGGAATGAAGAGAAAATTGAATGGCCAGAAAGTGTTGTCCACTGCCTTTTTATTGTTTTCTTTTTCCAGTTCTCTAAACATGACCAAGCTTAATGAAAACCAGGGTTTAGTAGGAAGTACCCGTCCGTAATTTAACCCCCTGCCCCTAAATTGGCAATCTACTCAGGCAGGTGGCATCAATTCCGTGGTTTTTTCCCACTGTGCAAAGGAAAAATTTAACAAAGTTTTTAAATGTGCACAAGTTAGGTAAATGTAAGTAAAAATAAGCAAAACACATTTTTAAAATGTTTTGAGGGGCTGGGGCTGGGGCTCGGTGCTTAGCCCCAGGGTTCGATCCCCGGCACCACGCGCATGCGCACGCGCACGCACACCAACAGTTGAAAATCATCAAATTTCTTCCCTCAGTAGATGGAAGTCCTGAGTTGACCCAAACTTCCACAGTTCCCGAAGAACACCTTTAATTTGTCTCTCGTTTTCTGTGTAACAAACCTCTTACAACCGACCTGGATGTGCTAAATTAAAAACATTCTAGACGAAACACTGATGATCCGATTACTTTCTATCATAAGTTACTTCTTACTAAGTCATTTGAAAAGAAAAAAGCACTACACTTCTGTCCACCTTCAAGGATTCTTTCTGCTGTCCTTTTGGTCCCTTTGTGTGTGTGTGTGTGTGTGTGTGTGTGTGTGGTACAGCGTTCAGGGTGTGGCCTTGGTCTGGGACACTGTATCCAACTTTTTGTACTATTTTGAACAGGTAATTTTTGTTTAGTTTATATTCTTAGGAGATATTTGATTTTTAAATACAATTTAATAAGAAATGACAAACACTATATCTGAATAACATGGACAGTTAAAAATATAAGTAGAGAAAAGCACTCATGAAAATACTACTTGTTTGTTCAAAAGTGGTATGAAAACATCTCGGATGGTTAAAAGCAAGAGTTTTATGCCATTTTTTTTTCCTTTTTGTGGTAATGGGGATTGAATCCAGGCCCTTCACAGTGAGGAAGAGTCCCACCTCTTTCTATTTTTTACTTTGTGACAGGGTCTAAGTCACTAAGATGCCCAGGCTAGGCTTGAATTTGTGATCATCCTGCCTCAGCATCCCTGCAAATGCCATTTACTCAATGACTGTCAGATCAGCTATGTAGATAAATTCCTTTACTCTCTTTGGATTTTTGACTTTACGCTTACTTTGCGAAAAAGGAACCGTCAAGTGCAAAACGGAAACTTGCTCACACCCTTGTAATCTACTGCTAGAAAAACCGGTATGCATAACAACTCATCTCTTTTCAGGATCTTTGTTAAAGAAAACCAACTCAAGGGAAGACAAGTGCTAAAAAATTTACTGAACAAATTTACATTCGTAGAGGAGAGTGTTATGAGGAGCAATGACGCAGAAGAAAAAGGAGAACCACAGAGAAGGAAGTTCTAAACTCTTAGAAACATTAAGAAGAACTTAAACAGCAGGAGCTCGATGTTCTAATGTGATTTCAAGATGACCTCAAGTGAGATGAAAATAATATGAATGAAAAGTATAAGGACATTATGTATGTGAAAACTTTATACACGTATGATATGTGTGTCTGTGTACACTTATATGTGTAGGGGTGAATAGACATAGAGTGATAAAGAAATAAAGAGTTCATCTTAAAGAATCAGTAGTTCAGAGAACTAATTGAATGAAAACAGAAAAATCCAAACCCAGACGATCGGAGACTATCTGCAAGAACCAAGTTGGTGGTCCGGTGAGATGGCTCAGCGGCTTAAGCGCCTGCCCGGCAAGCACGAGGGCCCGAGTTCGACTCCAGGAACCCACATACGAAAAAGGGGCTGGTGATATCGCTCAGTGGCAAGGGCGCCTGCTGGCACGCGAGGTCCTGAGGTCGACCCCCTGGTACCCACACAAAAAAATAAAATAAAATAAAATAAAGAACCAACTTGATTTCTTATATAAATTGTAAAATAAAAAATTAAAAGGTATTAGGAGGTCTTTGTGGCACATGCGTGTAATCCCAGCACTCTGGAGGCTGAGGCAGGAGGATCACTGTGACTTCAAGGAAAGCCTGGGCTACATAGTGTGGTCAAGGCCAGGCTGAACTGCATCGTGAGACTGTCCAAAAAAAAAAAAAAAAACAAAAACACAAAGTGGTATAAAGCCACTGGTAAAGATCTGAAACAATAGTAGTGATCAAATTTTGCTTGGGTTCAATTTCATATTATTAAAAAGTGTGACATTCACAATTAAATTTGAGCATATTTGAGACTTAATGGATTTTTAAGATTATTCTTTTTAGTGTGATTGTAGATATTTATTTACTTGGATAACGTGATGGTCAACGCCTACGGTTATTCCTAAGTTTTCCAATGATTTGACCATATCCAACTTTTAGTACAAGTCCTCTGAAGATTTCTCCCAGCTAAGTTTGTTCAATGACTTACACACTTGAGTTGCAAAAATTCCCAGAAGAGATTGCTTGAGAATTGGCTGAGTCCAGAGGCAATAAAAGTGTACCATCGCAGAGCCCCTGTCCTGCTCTCATATCTACTTGTATTTCTGCCACGACGTTCGTGCAAGTGAAATATTTATTCCTCCCTAACATAAAAGTTATAAAAAGTAAACACACAAGCACAAACCATTTTCCGTTCCATATAGACTTACAGAGTCTACAGTGGACCATTTTCTCATTAGTCTTTTGGAATAAAGTCTGTTTCTTACCTAAAGTGAATTTATTTTCCAATGCTTTGCAGGTGATGATCAGCTGGATTCCTGACAGCCTCTGCTTTCACTCAGATATTCACAGCGTTTTCCTTGTGCCACCCTTTAGGTCCTGGTGGAAGAAATCGAGACCCGCGACAGTGAGTCAGAACTCCTCATTTAGGGAGTTCTCCAAATATTTGCGTCTAGGAGTCCAAAAAAGAATGACTTTCTGTCAAGAGGTGCTTTCCTGATTTTCTGTTTGAGGATTTTCCTGGGGAGAAGATTTCTTCTCTTTGCAAAGGAAATTCAGTCCCTTCCTCTTCCTGTTGACCAGGTCTCCGTCAGCTCTTTCATCGTAAGTGAACTGTGTCCGCTCTTTTCAGAGGACTCTTCTGTTTATTTGAACGTTTTCCTACTCTGATAGATAACCCTAACTCCACTGGACAGCTCAGCTCCTTTGACAAACTTATACTCTGCCATTATTGAGTCTATGCAGTTCAGTATCTCCAAACGCGAAAAAATCACACAAAGAATAGTTTATAGGCTAGGTGACATTCTTTGTACATACCAGGTGAGGTCAACTTTGGGAGGCTACTGCTTGCAGAGACTGAAAGTCACATGAGAATAATGGCCTGCTTTTTTGTTATGTAGAAACCGAATTGATTTCACAGTCAAACCTCAGGCACCTGTGGACCAGTCTCCCTGTGTTTTTTCTGAGCTTACAGCATCTCCGAGAGGTTCACCTGTTCACCTCTATTCTTGCTACTTCATCCACCTCAGCTTTATGGACACCATTTCCTTCCTTCTCCCTCCTTAGCTTTCTAGTCCTCCAAACTCACCTGTTTCCCATACCATGGCATGCCCCGGTACTCCTTACACATTCCTCCACCTTCGATAGCCCATACTTAGTTGTCCACCCTCCAAATTTCTCACAGGAATTTCCTACTGATGACATCCCCATAGCATTCAGAATCTTAGGAACGAAAGTTGGAAGAATTAATGACTCCACTCCCCTTCACTAATGTTGTATTTGGGCCTTGATCTAAATCTGCTGTAATATAATCATTCCCTCTTTCCTTCAAAACCAGACATTTTTTTCTCAATTCCGATCTCCGTTTCCTCCAGGACTTTCTTTCACAACTAACCAAACTTCTTGTGATTCCCTTTTTTCAAAACAACATAATAGGAGGGTAACAATGGTTAATACATTCCACATTGTTATCTTTAAATTCTTTACTCAGGGTACAAGATATAAGCATTCAATTGTGTAAACAGTATTAGCACAAACCTTTCTTTTCAATGAACTAAGCAAAATTAGTAGTGTATCTATCTTAAATATCTTATATATATAATATTTTTCTTTTCCCTTTTCTTTTCTCCATTCCCCCATCCCAATTTTTCTTTCCTTTTGAACAGTTTCTTCCTGTTTTACCCTATCTATTATAGATTTTGGATTTTATTTACTCTTCCAGTTTCTCACACTAGGGAGACATTACGATGTTTACATATGTGTGTCCAGTTTATTTCACTTATGAGTATTTTCTCAAGTTGCATCCATTTACCTATAAAAGTTTCCAGTTTATCTTTCTTTATGGCTGAATAGTACTCCATTGTATAAAAATAACACATCATTTTTATCCATTCCTCAGTTGACGGGCATTTGGATTGTTATGACGATCTAGCTATTACAAATTGTGCTGCTATAAAGAAGGGTGCACATATATCGCTGTGGTACGATGTTTTTAATTCTTCTAGGAAGATAACCAGAAGGGGAATAGCTGGATCAAATGGGACTTCCAATGCTAGTTTTTTGAGGATACTTTCTATTACAAAAGCCAGACGGCTGATAGTTAATAGAGACTAAGTTGTTTGTTTGTTTGTTTGTTTGTTTGTTTGTTTTGTGGGTACTGGGGTTGACCTCAGGACCTCAGGTGCCAGCAGGCGCCCGTGCCGCTGAGCAATATCACCCGCCCTTTTTTCGTATGTGGGTTCTGGGAGTCGAACTTGGGCCCTCGTGCTTGCCAGGCAGGCGCTTAAGCTGCTGAGCCATCTCACCGGCCCCAAGACTTAGGTTTAAATAGAAATTTGTGTGATTTCCATCACACATCTGTGGAACTGAAGAAAGATGTTTAGGTTCTCTCCTTATAGCATTCCCACTAAAAGTGGACTGTAGTTCAAGACTGTAGACAGCAAAGAACTGAGTAAGTTTCTGAGGGAAATACAGAGAAAATATGTATTGATTAGTTGTTAGTAATGCTAGATAGACTCACTAGTGTACTTCAGTTACCAGCATTGTCAATGGTCTTCATTCAGAACCCAGAGGGTCTACTTAAAATATCAAAATAATAGTTGAAGGTATTTCTCCCTAACGATGTTTACGTATAATTCCACGAAGATGCACAGGTTGACAAAATGAAGTGTGCACGACACAGGTTCGAGGAACTCCGACACTGAAAAGCAGATCCTTCTTCTTCTGTTAGTTCCTTTTGGTTATATGGAGAAATGGGTTTCAAACTGGTACATTCATATGCACTTAGAATACTTTGTCCAGCCACTGCATCACACCCAGGAGGCGGTGAAGAGCGTAGGAAAGGAGAAGGGATGGGGAAAAAAAAGAAAAAGCACTGTAGGCAAAAAATGGGAACAAAACTTTTGCAACTGGGAAGGGGATGAAGACTTGGGAGGAGCAAGGTGGGATGGGAGGAGTAGGACACAAAAAAAAGAATTAACCTATGTTATGTACACACACCAACTCCCCATGATGAGTTGTACTGCAAACACATACTAATAAAAATAAAATAAAACAACGATGAACTTTTAAAAAGTGTTAGTCGCCTATCCCAAGCCAGTGAGCCATGTGTGAAACTGGAAGCCTTAGCTTCCTTCCTCAGAAATCAAAATGCTTTTGGTTTCTTATCTATTCTTCTAATTCTTTTTTTTTTTTTTATTTTTGTGGGTACTGGGAGTCGACCTCAGGACCTCGCACGCCAGCAGGTGCCCGTGCCGCTGAGCGAAATCACCAGCCCTTTTCTCCTATTTCGGCTCCAGGAGTCGAAATCAGGCCCGCGTGCTTGCCAGGCAGTTGCTTACACTGCTGAGCTATCTCACCAGCCCTTATCTACTCTTTTTAATCTGTACGTTTTCTATCCTCTGTCAGCATAATCCTTTGCCCTAGATCTTCACCAATCCATTTGCCTTTACACAGTCAAATTTGATGTGGATACCTGCTTGTAATTATTCCCAAAAGGTTTAACTGCATAGCTTTGGACTTCATTTGTAACTGAATGTTTATTCAGCATGGAGACACTGCTTTTTTTCTACACATATCACGCATTGCTTTCCCTATGCCCAAAGATTATTTTAAAACCTTAGCATAGATGGGATAAAAGGCCCAGGAAATGATTCAGTTTCTTCACTTGTGATGTTTACACTATGCTATTTCACCTGAGGAGGGAGTGGGGAGCAGAGCATCAGATTGGTAGTTCTTTTTCTATCTATCTGTTTTTTTTTGGTGGTACCAGGAATCGAACTCACGAAATTGCGCCTGCCAGGCGGGCGCTGTGCCTCTGAGCTGTATACACCCTGGTAGTCTATTATTAATTGACTACTCGCTGGGGGATTTCTGGGGTGGCCGGGCTGTTGTAAAGCGTGGATTCTGTTGCAACACTGCCTCTCACCTTTTCTGGTGTGACCTCGAGATAGTAACTGAACTTCCATGATGGGTATGGGCTCCTGGGGTAAACGTTCATCATCTGCAAATTATGGTTTGCTCCATACTTCTCCTCCTTCCTCTTCTTCTTCCTCTTCCTCCTCTTCTTCTTACCTCTGCTCGCTTTCCTGTTCAAAGGGAAGAACACAGACTTTACACCGTATGACAATAATTTTCCTAGAAAATACAAAACAACTATTTAGCCTAATATGCTCCCCCATTTGCAAGGCGGTTGCAGGAAGGTCTCTGATCCTTCCTGTCGTGTTCCCACTTCTGCTGCTAAACCTTCTGGATGGGTGACCACACCCTCCCTCCTCCCTTCCATGGCCTCCTCGTGCCCACCCCCCTGCTGCAGTCTGGCCGGAGAAACAAAAGGATACCGTTGTTCCCCAGAAGCCAGGGATGCCCTGGATGAGGTGACTTCTGCACTCCAGGTGAGGCTTGCGCTTCTGCCTCTGCTTGGGCCTAAAGCGGGCAAAGGCCTTGCCGGCGCGGCTATTCACCGGCTGCATGTCCAACTGGAGGGCTCGCAGTCCTTCTAGTGGGGGCAGGGCTGAAGGAGGGCCACCTGCCCGCACTGCGGGATCCTTCTCACCCCTCTTCTCCTTGCCCTGCTCCTTCTCCTTGCTCTGGTCCATGTGGCGACCTGGCTGTGCCTCCCAAGCCTCCCCTGGCTTCCCCTTCCCCCTCTCCGCCTGCTCTGCGGGCTCCTGCCCTGGCTGCTCTGCAAGCAGCTGCACTGCTGTGGAACACCGCAGCCCCGCTTCCCCGCCTGCCATCGCCGCCTCTGTGGTCTCCGCCAGCTGCGGGGGCCGCGCTGCTGACCCCGAGGTCTCCCCGCGGCGATCCACGGGCCTTGGCCAGCGCCGCAGTGCTCCCCGCACTACAGGCCCTTGGGGCAGGCGGCCGCAAAGCCCCTGGCTCCTGAGGATCTGCCCCAAGCCCTGGCCGGTTCTCGGCTTCCCCAGGAGCCCGGCCTTTCCTGCGCTGACCCCTCTTCCCCATAGGGCTGTGCTGAGGGGCTGCTGGGACAGCTGCCACGCCAGCTGGAGCAGGGAGCTGGAGCAGGGTGCAAGCCACCAGCCCTCGGGAGGCTTCGCAGTTGCTCCCTGGGGGTCGGACCGCTGGAGAGCTGTGCTTCAAGGGGGTGGGTGCAGGGGTGGTGTCCAGGGCGCCTGCCCGGGTGGCGGGTCCTCCCTCCCAGGGGCTGGGTGCCAACAGGGCGGCGGGGCGGGGCTGGGGTCCGGCGGGGGGCGGTGCCGGGGGCTCCGCAGGCTCTGGAGGGAGGCCTGTGTTGTCTGCCTGGCACACCAGCTGGAAGGCGTCCTGGGCGGTCCTGGCAGCTCCGCCTTGGCCCACGAGGGTCTGAGAAGAGGCCAAGGCGCCACGCCCACGTGCGCGTACCATGTCCTGCAGCCTGCACCGCGCCTCCAGGAAGTCTTCCAGGCTTGCGCCTGCTCACTTGGGCCCGGCCGGCTTGCCCTCCGCCACAGCAGCGGCCAGAGCAGTGCTTGCAGACCCAGGCCATGGCCCGGGTGCGCAGTGCGGGAAAGGTTGAGGCCAGCATGCTGGGGAAGGGGCGCGGGGGGCAGCCTGCCTTCCACTTGGCTTGTGTGGGCACAGAGCGAGCCGGGAGGTGTGGCTGCCAAACTAAAGTCATCCTGGCTCGAGTTCAGGCGTGCAAGCAGGGGAATCTGTGTCCTGCAGCAGTGCACCCCACTGTCCCAGAAACTAAAGCCCCGGGTGCTGGGGATGGACAGGCCAGATGCGGTGATGCGGTAGAATGTCCCACCTCCTCGGTGCCCACTTGGTGCCCCGACCTGGGGATGGAGGACGGAGCGCTGTGGCACTTGGGTGCATACCCGGGCATTTGGCTCAGGTGATGGTGCCATTCACCAGGAGGCAAAGGGATGGCCTCGGTTTTCTCTCAGTGTTTCCATCTCATGCATCTATGCAACCCTTTGCCTTAGCAGCTCTTGTCTGGAAGCTGGACAGTTTCCCTCCATAGCTGCCTGTCTGCTGTGGGGGAGGCCAAGCTGCCTGGCCCCGACGGAGCAGAGCCAGAGGTAGGAAAAAAATGGAGAGAGAGACAGACAGAGAGAGAGAGGGAGAGAGAAAGAGAAAGAGAAACGGGGGGGGAGAGAGAGAGAGACAAAGAGACAGAAAGCAAGCAAGCAAGCAAGAAAGAATGAAAGGAAGGAAGGAAGGCAGGGAGAAAGAAAAGAAATGAAGAAAAGAGCCCGGTGCATGTCCACGTTGAGGCCAGGCCCGGGATGGAAGAGAGTTGTCCACTCACGAGCACAAATGCTACTCACCCCTGACGGCCCTGACTTGTAGTGGAGGTTGCAGGAAAGGTGTGGCTGGAGAAGATCAAAAGCTCAGCAGGAAGTCAGGTGGGGGCTTTGGGAGTGGGAGACAGCAGAGGTAGAGACAGGCCACGGGAGAGACACGCAGTGAGAGGAGGAGAGGGTTTGTTTTAGGGGAGCAGGGGAAGAGAGAAGGAGACAGGATGGAGAGCTTGGGAAGGGCTAGAGCCGGGAGACGACATTCTGCAGTATTATGGTTGCCAGGGCTCCTGGAACAAAGGGTGCGGGGGGTCACCTGCCAGCGTGCTGAACCCTGTCCTTTCACAAGGTGTGAGGACAAACATGTTGCTGCCCCTCCAAGCCTACTGGGTCTGTCCCAGGATAGCTTGTGCAGACCCCATGGACCTAGGTGCACGCGGGCTTTTCCTTTCAGAAGTACCAGATGTTTCCTTGCGCATCCTCTGCCAGGAATCTCCATCTGGGGACTCAAGAGTCCTCTGGCTTGGCACCAAGGCATAGGAGGCACCTCTACCGACAGCAGTGTCTCCGTGAGGCTGAGGATTTGTGGCAACCATCGGCAAGGCCCTGAGCCTGTTTCCTTGACAAATCGAATGTGGGGGGAGATCCCATGCGCCGTGGCTTTCTGGGGTCTTAGTTCCCGCTTCCCCCTTCTCGCTAACGGAATGGAGGTGATGTCCTAGAATCCCACGACAAAGCAGGCGGGTATCGTGCTTTGGACAGTGCCACTGCTGAGCAAGTCCCACGGACTGCACCTTGTGAAAGGTCAGCTCTGCAGGGCACATCCCTCGGGGGTCCTGCATTGCAGGAGAGCAGTGCTCAGCACAATGAGCCAAAGGACTCATCTTGTGTGAAGGCGCCACTTGTTATTCAGCGAGGCACGTGCACATCACAAGGGCAACACTCAGTGTATGCAGAGGGGACGGGCTGGAGAACTCGTCACCAGAATGGTGTAGGAGCATGCACAGGCAGTACAATGCCCAGGAAGGCCGAGCCTATCCTTAGGCAGAAACACACCGGGACACTGTAGTACTGAGCCGTGTGGTCCCCAGAGTAGAAGCACTGGACCTCACGCCCTGGACAGACAGGGGTTCGGCCACACACTGACACCCACTGGGGTGGAGGCTCAGGCCAGGCCTCATACTGGAAATGGGCTCCTTCCCAACCTCCCCGTCCTAGCCCCTGCACACTACCTGAGTGTGTGCTACTCATCCTGATCCCGGTCCAAGGCAGAGGTCTCTTCCCGGAGCAGTGTCCAGGGAGTCCGGAAAGGCAAAGGAAGACGCGCATTACTCTTTCATTGGCGGGAATGCTCAGAGGAACAGGTTTCCCTGGGACTGGAGCAGAACAGCACGTGTGGCCCCGTCCATGCTTGGTTCTGCCCAGCACAGAGGTGCCTGGTTCCCCCACACTGGAGCGACGCTGTGGGGTTCACCTGCCGGAGTAGAGCTACAGAAACATGCTTCTCAAGTGGCAGTGCCGTCCTCTTCCTTGGCCCTTTGAAGGGCCTCATGATGAAGGGGCCAGACACGATGAAAGACACTGAGTTTTGAAACCCTGAGGAGTGTCAGTCCTTGAGGGGGAGACACCCTTCCAGAAGAGACACAAGAGAGTAGGGTACTCCGAAGCTGGCGAGTTATTCCCATCTTACATCCTAAGCTCTTCGTCCAAAGCGGCGCCTTGACCGAAAGCTCCCATTCTACACGGAAAGGAATGTGGGACGCTGGGATTTGGGCCTAGGGCCACGTGGGGACAGACAGGAGGATGGCTCATCTGGCCATGTTTTGTTTCATGGCGACAACCCTCGCTGCCATTCTCTCATTGTCTCTTTGAACCGTCCCACAAGCCGCCTCAGGAGAAGCTCCCGAATCATCTCAAGTATCCACCTGCAGGAAACACTCTTTCACTGCATCTTATCTTCACTTTTAGCCACCCCGACGAAACCAATAAGGTCATCCTTGTGCCTCCCCACAGGCTGCCTGCTTTCCCTCAGAGTGCCTCATGTACACTGCACGGCCCATTCCCTTAGTCTTCCAGAGTTAGGGCCCGGGGAGGCTCCCAGTGCCTTCATGTATCTAAGGAGTGCACTGGGTTCAACGTGTAAAGCAACTTTAAGGCGCTCATCTTCCGGCGTTCTCTATTACTGGGTCTGCTGCTGTGCAAAAGGGAGACGGTCATGCAAAATCTCACCCGGGAAGTGGAACCCTGAGCATTTCGGGGCACCGCTACAAGGACCTCTCCTGGAAACAATCCCGTGTGCTAGCAAGAGCCCATCAACTTGCAACTTAACTGGTGAATCTTTCCTCTCTGTCACACCCACCTCCACCAACAATCCTGCCCTGCAGTTCAGGAAGAGTTGCGTCCTCCAGTGGAAACTCACAATACTGCTCATCCCACACCCTCCATCTTTACAGGCAGAACCCTTCACGGCTAAGAGACGCCCTGGCAGACCATAGAAGTCCCCACAGCCACCCCAGTGATTTATGATCCTGTCACAAGCCCACCCCTACACACACACACACACACACACACACACACACAGAGGTGCAGAAAGTCAACCTTGTTTATTGGCTGTGATATGAGACCAGCTTCCCACAGAGGCCTTGCAGTCAACCTTCATCACCATCCGTTTCGCTTTCACTGTAGGCCCCGTGCTCTAGATCCTGTTGAGTGTTCACCCCCTGAAACGGAAGTACCTCTGTGAGGGGACGCGGGCGAAGCTGGACCTCCATCACGTTCCACCGAATATCTGAGAGTGCCCTCAATTACGAAAGCACACAGCAAGATGCGTTTTCACTGAACCACCTCAAAGTTCCTCGAATTTTACAGGCCCCTCACGGGGACAGGCTGCCCCTTCCTCGCTCGTCACTTCAGCATGCATTTCCTCTTGCCAGGGGTGTGAAAACACTGTTCTCCATCACACGCGCCCCATGGCAAGCAGTACCTGTACAGTAAGGATGCTGTGAGGTGAGGATGCACCAGCAGGCTACTGAGAGGCTCCTTTTGCCAGAATGGAGAGGGAAAACCAAACCAAAGAAACTATGGGAGAAAGGGAGGAAGCCCGAGGCAACCACTGCTAGAAGGAATGCAAGAAATTTCTCTAGGCGAGTCACACTTTCAGAGCTCCAGAAGGGGACGGGGATGGTGCCGGGTGCCGGGGAAAGATGTGCAGGGATGGGATACTCAGGATTCAGCTCTGCTTCTCTCCTAGGCACGGAGGATTCTCACCGCCCATGGGCAGATTAACTTTCTGCAGGGAAACAGGATTTTGCCCCTCCTTCCACCAGTGGCCTTGCTTCGTCCCTCCTGGACGAACTGACTTTGGTCACTTCCCACTCTCCTCTGAGCTTCAGTTTGCACACCTGTGAGCTGGGTGACCACCAGCATCGCAACCCCTTGTCCTCACCTGCCCATCTGTGTGCTCCTCTCCCTCTCCAGGTGGCTTCTTCCTCTTGTAGTAGGGCAGGGGATTGTGCCACAGGTCCTGCACGATGATCTGGGAGGCAAAGAGGGACACGTTGGTTCCAAGATCAGACCCCACTCCAGCACATGAGGAGCCCACCAAGTCCAGGAGACTGTCTCTAACTCTGCTCTGTCTCCCACTCCCAAAGCCCCCACCTTTTGATCTTCTCCAGCCACACCTTTCCTACAACCTCCACTACAAGTCAGGGCCGTCAGGGGTGAGTAGCATTTGTGCCCGTGAGTGGACAACTCTCTTCCATCCCGGGCCTGGCCTCAATGTGGACATGCACCGGGCTCTTTTCTTCATTTCTTTTCTTTCTCCCTGCCTTCCTTCCTTCCTTTCATTCTTTCTTGCTTGCTTGCTTGCTTTCTGTCTCTTTGTCTCTCTCTCTCTCCCCCCCCCGTTTCTCTTTCTCTTTCTCTCTCCCTCTCTCTCTCTGTCTGTCTCTCTCTCCATTTTTTTCCTACCTCTGTCTCTGCTCCGTCGTGGCCAGGCAGCTTGGCCTCCCCCACAGCAGACAGGCAGCTATGGAGGGAAACTGTCCAGCTTCCAGACAAGAGCTGCTAAGGCAAAGGGTTGCATAGATGCATGAGATGGAAACACTGAGAGAAAACCGAGGCCATCCCTTTGCCTCCTGGTGAATGGCACCATCACCTGAGCCAAATGCCCGGGTATGCACCCAAGTGCCACAGCGCTCCGTCCTCCATCCCCAGGTCGGGGCACCAAGTGGGCACCGAGGAGGTGGGACATTCTACCGCATCACCGCATCTGGCCTGTCCATCCCCAGCACCCGGGGCTTTAGTTTCTGGGACAGTGGGGTGCACTGCTGCAGGACACAGATTCCCCTGCTTGCACGCCTGAACTCGAGCCAGGATGACTTTAGTTTGGCAGCCACACCTCCCGGCTCGCTCTGTGCCCACACAAGCCAAGTGGAAGGCAGGCTGCCCCCCGCGCCCCTTCCCCAGCATGCTGGCCTCAACCTTTCCCGCACTGCGCACCCGGGCCATGGCCTGGGTCTGCAAGCACTGCTCTGGCGGCTGCTGTGGCGGAGGGCAAGCCGGCCGGGCCCAAGTGAGCAGGCGCAAGCCTGGAAGACTTCCTGGAGGCGCGGTGCAGGCTGCAGGACATGGTACGCGCACGTGGGCGTGGCGCCTTGGCCTCTTCTCAGACCCTCGTGGGCCAAGGCGGAGCTGCCAGGACGCCCAGGACGCCTTCCAGCTGGTGTGCCAGGCAGACAACACAGGCCTCCCTCCAGAGCCTGCGGAGCCCCCGGCACCGCCCCCCGCCGGCCCCCAGCCCCGCCCCGCCGCCCTGTTGGCACCCAGCCCCTGGGAGGGAGGACCCGCCACCCGCGCAGGCGCCCTGGACACCACCCCTGCACCCACCCCCTTGAAGCACAGCTCTCCAGCGGTCCGACCCCCAGGGAGCAACTGCGAAGCCTCCTGAGGGCTGGTGGCTTGCACCCTGCTCCAGCTCCCTGCTCCAGCTGGCGTGGCAGCTGTCCCAGCAGCCCCTCAGCGCAGCCCTATGGGGAAGAGGGGTCAGCGCAGGAAAGGCCGGGCTCCTGGGGAAGCCGAGAACCGGCCAGGGCTTGGGGCAGATCCTCAGGAGCCAGGGGCTTTGCGGCCGCCTGCGCCAAGGGCCTGTAGTGCCGGGAGCACTGCAGCGCTGGCCAAGGCCCGTGGATCGCGCGGGGAGACCTCGGGGTCAGCCGCGCGGCCCCCGCAGCTGGCGGAGACCACAGAGGCGGCGATGGCAGGCGGGGAAGCGGGGCTGCGGTGTTCCACAGCAGTGCAGCTGCTTGCAGAGCAGCCAGGGCAGGAGCCCGCAGAGCAGGCGGAGAGGGGGAAGGGGAAGCCAGGGGAGGCTTGGGAGGCACAGCCAGGTCGCCACATGGACCAGAGCAAGGAGAAGGAGCAGGGCAAGGAGAAGAGGGGTGAGAAGGATCCCGCAGTGCGGGCAGGTGGCCCTCCTTCAGCCCTGCCCCCACTAGAAGGACTGCGAGCCCTCCAGTTGGACATGCAGCCGGTGAATAGCCGCGCCGGCAAGGCCTTTGCCCGCTTTAGGCCCAAGCAGAGGCAGAAGCGCAAGCCTCACCTGGAGTGCAGAAGTCACCTCATCCAGGGCATCCCTGGCTTCTGGGGAACAACGGTATCCTTTTGTTTCTCCGGCCAGACTGCAGCAGGGGGGTGGGCACGAGGAGGCCATGGGAGGGAGGAGGGAGGGTGTGGTCACCCATCCAGAAGGTTTAGCAGCAGAAGTGGGAACAGGACAGGAAGAATCAGGGACCCGCAAGCCACCCTGTTGGAGAGCTGTCTCGGGAGCTGGGCTGAGTCCCTCCCGGAGCCTGTGTATGGCACCAAAGCCGGACCAGCCAGGCTGAGGCAGCCTCCGCACCTGCATCCGGAGGAGCACAGAGGAGTTCCCAGACGCGAGGGGTAGAGTGTGTTTCCGTGTAATTCCTGGGGGTTCTGTAAATCTGTGGGGATGGGTCAGAAGGAGAGGCATAGCAAGCGATAGCTGGCACAGAACACATGTGGGCATAAGCGGCTTCTACCTGGCCCTTAGCACGCAGAGAAAGAGGTCACAGATTGTCAGGGAATGGTGGTCCGGGGGTGAGTGCAGAGAATCTCTGGTGCACCTTCATCCTCAGGACACCCACATAGCCCGGAATGTTACCTGAGGAAAGTCGGGGACCTGGGAAGGGGAAGGGAGGCTGCAAAGCCCGCCTGTGTATGGGCAAAGATCACAGAGCTCGGTTGCCCTTGGCCGGAAGTCCCTGCTCTCTCTCTCTCTCTCCTGAAACTTCATGGTGCTCAGCTCCTTGACCCCAGGTAGATGGCGAACCACCCAGAGATGTCAGCCGTGATCAGTGAGGAGGATGAAGACATGCTTAGCTACATGAACAATTTGGAGGTCCGGACTGCCCAGCCTCCAGGCCAGGAGGGGAGACCCGAGTGGGGTCGGGGGAGGGAAACGGCTCAACCATGCTGACAGGAGCTTACAGGTCAGCAGGAGAGGGATGTGAGCTCTGTCCACTTTCTTCCAACAGGTGGAGGAGCATGGACAACCCAGTAAATGCTGCAAGATCTCCATGTTCTTCAGGAACAACCCTTACTTCCTGAATGATGTCGTTGTGAAGGAATTTCTCTGGCATATCACTGGTAAGAATGGGTCCGTCCCGACACGGGTGGTGAAATGGTCCGCCAACCTCCAGCTTCTGCCCACATACTCCTCGTCCTGCAGGACACAGGACGTCCCGTTCCACTGTAATTCAGTGGCGCGCCACTTACAAAAGCGAAGCCCACAGCCGCAGGCAGCACAACTGCAGCCCTAACTTCTTCAACTGGTTTACTGATCACAGTTTCGCAGGCTGCCACAGGATCACTCAGGTGGGTTCCCAGGGGAGGTGTTCTCCTGGACTTGGTGGGCTCCTCATGTGCTGGAGTGGGGTCTGATCCTGGAACCAACGTGTCCCTCTTTGCCTCCCAGATCATCGTGCAGGACCTGTGGCGCAATCCCCTGCCCTACTACAAGAGGAAGAAGCCACCTGGAGAGGGAGAGGAGCACACAGATGGGCAGGTGAGGACAAGGGGTTGCGATGCTGGTGGTCACCCAGCTCACAGGTGTGCAAACTGAAGCTCAGAGGAGAGTGGGAAGTGACCAAAGTCAGTTCGTCCAGGAGGGACGAAGCAAGGCCACTGGTGGAAGGAGGGGCAAAATCCTGTTTCCCTGCAGAAAGTTAATCTGCCCATGGGCGGTGAGAATCCTCCGTGCCTAGGAAAGAAGCAGAGCTGAATCCTGAGTATCCCGTCCCTGCACATCTTTCCCCGGCACCCGGCACCATCCCCGTCCCCTTCTGGAGCTCTGAAAGTGTGACTCGCCTAGAGAAATTTCTTGCATTCCTTCTAGCAGTGGTTGCCTCGGGCTTCCTCCCTTTCTCCCATAGTTTCTTTGGTTTGGTTTTCCCTCTCCATTCTGGCAAAAGGAGCCTCTCAGTAGCCTGCTGGTGCATCCTCACCTCACAGCATCCTTACTGTACAGGTACTGCTTGCCATGGGGCGCGTGTGATGGAGAACAGTGTTTTCACACCCCTGGCAAGAGGAAATGCATGCTGAAGTGACGAGCGAGGAAGGGGCAGCCTGTCCCCGTGAGGGGCCTGTAAAATTCGAGGAACTTTGAGGTGGTTCAGTGAAAACGCATCTTGCTGTGTGCTTTCGTAATTGAGGGCACTCTCAGATATTCGGTGGAACGTGATGGAGGTCCAGCTTCGCCCGCGTCCCCTCACAGAGGTACTTCCGTTTCAGGGGGTGAACACTCAACAGGATCTAGAGCACGGGGCCTACAGTGAAAGCGAAACGGATGGTGATGAAGGTTGACTGCAAGGCCTCTGTGGGAAGCTGGTCTCATATCACAGCCAATAAACAAGGTTGACTTTCTGCACCTCTGTGTGTGTGTGTGTGTGTGTGTGTGTGTGTGTGTGTGTGTAGGGGTGGGCTTGTGACAGGATCATAAATCACTGGGGTGGCTGTGGGGACTTCTATGGTCTGCCAGGGCGTCTCTTAGCCGTGAAGGGTTCTGCCTGTAAAGATGGAGGGTGTGGGATGAGCAGTATTGTGAGTTTCCACTGGAGGACGCAACTCTTCCTGAACTGCAGGGCAGGATTGTTGGTGGAGGTGGGTGTGACAGAGAGGAAAGATTCACCAGTTAAGTTGCAAGTTGATGGGCTCTTGCTAGCACACGGGATTGTTTCCAGGAGAGGTCCTTGTAGCGGTGCCCCGAAATGCTCAGGGTTCCACTTCCCGGGTGAGATTTTGCATGACCGTCTCCCTTTTGCACAGCAGCAGACCCAGTAATAGAGAACGCCGGAAGATGAGCGCCTTAAAGTTGCTTTACACGTTGAACCCAGTGCACTCCTTAGATACATGAAGGCACTGGGAGCCTCCCCGGGCCCTAACTCTGGAAGACTAAGGGAATGGGCCGTGCAGTGTACATGAGGCACTCTGAGGGAAAGCAGGCAGCCTGTGGGGAGGCACAAGGATGACCTTATTGGTTTCGTCGGGGTGGCTAAAAGTGAAGATAAGATGCAGTGAAGAGTGTTTCCTGCAGGTGGATACTTGAGATGATTCGGGAGCTTCTCCTGAGGCGGCTTGTGGGACGGTTCAAAGAGACAATGAGAGAATGGCAGCGAGGGTTGTCGCCATGAAACAAAACATGGCCAGATGAGCCATCCTCCTGTCTGTCCCCACGTGGCCCTAGGCCCAAATCCCAGCGTCCCACATTCCTTTCCGTGTAGAATGGGAGCTTTCGGTCAAGGCGCCGCTTTGGACGAAGAGCTTAGGATGTAAGATGGGAATAACTCGCCAGCTTCGGAGTACCCTACTCTCTTGTGTCTCTTCTGGAAGGGTGTCTCCCCCTCAAGGACTGACACTCCTCAGGGTTTCAAAACTCAGTGTCTTTCATCGTGTCTGGCCCCTTCATCATGAGGCCCTTCAAAGGGCCAAGGAAGAGGACGGCACTGCCACTTGAGAAGCATGTTTCTGTAGCTCTACTCCGGCAGGTGAACCCCACAGCGTCGCTCCAGTGTGGGGGAACCAGGCACCTCTGTGCTGGGCAGAACCAAGCATGGACGGGGCCACACGTGCTGTTCTGCTCCAGTCCCAGGGAAACCTGTTCCTCTGAGCATTCCCGCCAATGAAAGAGTAATGCGCGTCTTCCTTTGCCTTTCCGGACTCCCTGGACACTGCTCCGGGAAGAGACCTTTGCCTTGGACCGGGATCAGGATGAGTAGCACACACTCAGGTAGTGTGCAGGGGCTAGGACGGGGAGGTTGGGAAGGAGCCCATTTCCAGTATGAGGCCTGGCCTGAGCCTCCACCCCAGTGGGTGTCAGTGTGTGGCCGAACCCCTGTCTGTCCAGGGCGTGAGGTCCAGTGCTTCTACTCTGGGGACCACACGGCTCAGTACTACAGTGTCCCGGTGTGTTTCTGCCTAAGGATAGGCTCGGCCTTCCTGGGCATTGTACTGCCTGTGCATGCTCCTACACCATTCTGGTGACGAGTTCTCCAGCCCGTCCCCTCTGCATACACTGAGTGTTGCCCTTGTGATGTGCACGTGCCTCGCTGAATAACAAGTGGCGCCTTCACACAAGATGAGTCCTTTGGCTCATTGTGCTGAGCACTGCTCTCCTGCAATGCAGGACCCCCGAGGGATGTGCCCTGCAGAGCTGACCTTTCACAAGGTGCAGTCCGTGGGACTTGCTCAGCAGTGGCACTGTCCAAAGCACGATACCCGCCTGCTTTGTCGTGGGATTCTAGGACATCACCTCCATTCCGTTAGCGAGAAGGGGGAAGCGGGAACTAAGACCCCAGAAAGCCACGGCGCATGGGATCTCCCCCCACATTCGATTTGTCAAGGAAACAGGCTCAGGGCCTTGCCGATGGTTGCCACAAATCCTCAGCCTCACGGAGACACTGCTGTCGGTAGAGGTGCCTCCTATGCCTTGGTGCCAAGCCAGAGGACTCTTGAGTCCCCAGCTGGAGATTCCTGGCAGAGGATGCGCAAGGAAACATCTGGTACTTCTGAAAGGAAAAGCCCGCGTGCACCTAGGTCCATGGGGTCTGCACAAGCTATCCCGGGACAGACCCAGTAGGCTTGGAGGGGCAGCAACATGTTTGTCCTCACACCTTGTGAAAGGACAGGGTTCAGCACGCTGGCAGGTGACCCCCCGCACCCTTTGTTCCAGGAGCCCTGGCAACCATAATACTGCAGAATGTCGTCTCCCGGCTCTAGCCCTTCCCAAGCTCTCCATCCTGTCTCCTTCTCTCTTCCCCTGCTCCCCTAAAACAAACCCTCTCCTCCTCTCACTGCGTGTCTCTCCCGTGGCCTGTCTCTACCTCTGCTGTCTCCCACTCCCAAAGCCCCCACCTGACTTCCTGCTGAGCTTTTGATCTTCTCCAGCCACACCTTTCCTGCAACCTCCACTACAAGTCAGGGCCGTCAGGGGTGAGTAGCATTTGTGCCCGTGAGTGGACAACTCTCTTCCATCCCGGGCCTGGCCTCAACGTGGACATGCACCGGGCTCTTTTCTTCATTTCTTTTCTTTCTCCCTGCCTTCCTTCCTTCCTTTCATTCTTTCTTGCTTGCTTGCTTGCTTTCTGTCTCTTTGTCTCTCTCTCTCCCCCCCCGTTTCTCTTTCTCTTTCTCTCTCCCTCTCTCTCTCTGTCTGTCTCTCTCTCCATTTTTTTCCTACCTCTGGCTCTGCTCCGTCGGGGCCAGGCAGCTTGGCCTCCCCCACAGCAGACAGGCAGCTATGGAGGGAAACTGTCCAGCTTCCAGACAAGAGCTGCTAAGGCAAAGGGTTGCATAGATGCATGAGATGGAAACACTGAGAGAAAACCGAGGCCATCCCTTTGCCTCCTGGTGAATGGCACCATCACCTGAGCCAAATGCCCGGGTATGCACCCAAGTGCCACAGCGCTCCGTCCTCCATCCCCAGGTCGGGGCACCAAGTGGGCACCGAGGAGGTGGGACATTCTACCGCATCACCGCATCTGGCCTGTCCATCCCCAGCACCCGGGGCTTTAGTTTCTGGGACAGTGGGGTGCACTGCTGCAGGACACAGATTCCCCTGCTTGCACGCCTGAACTCGAGCCAGGATGACTTTAGTTTGGCAGCCACACCTCCCGGCTCGCTCTGTGCCCACACAAGCCAAGTGGAAGGCAGGCTGCCCCCCGCGCCCCTTCCCCAGCATGCTGGCCTCAACCTTTCCCGCACTGCGCACCCGGGCCATGGCCTGGGTCTGCAAGCACTGCTCTGGCCGCTGCTGTGGCGGAGGGCAAGCCGGCCGGGCCCAAGTGAGGAGGCGCAAGCCTGGAAGACTTCCTGGAGGCGCGGTGCAGGCTGCAGGACATGGTACGCGCACGTGGGCGTGGCGCCTTGGCCTCTTCTCAGACCCTCGTGGGCCAAGGCGGAGCTGCCAGGACCGCCCAGGACGCCTTCCAGCTGGTGTGCCAGGCAGACAACACAGGCCTCCCTCCAGAGCCTGCGGAGCCCCCGGCACCGCCCCCCGCCGGCCCCCAGCCCCGCCCCGCCGCCCTGTTGGCACCCAGCCCCTGGGAGGGAGGACCCGCCACCCGCGCAGGCGCCCTGGACACCACCCCTGCACCCACCCCCTTGAAGCACAGCTCTCCAGCGGTCCGACCCCCAGGGAGCAACTGCGAAGCCTCCCGAGGGCTGGTGGCTTGCACCCTGCTCCAGCTCCCTGCTCCAGCTGGCGTGGCAGCTGTCCCAGCAGCCCCTCAGCACAGCCCTATGGGGAAGAGGGGTCAGCGCAGGAAAGGCCGGGCTCCTGGGGAAGCCGAGAACCGGCCAGGGCTTGGGGCAGATCCTCAGGAGCCAGGGGCTTTGCGGCCGCCTGCCCCAAGGGCCTGTAGTGCGGGGAGTACTGCGGCGCTGGCCAAGGCCCGTGGATCGCCGCGGGGAGACCTCGGGGTCAGCAGCGCGGCCCCCGCAGCTGGCGGAGACCACAGAGGCGGCGATGGCAGGCGGGGAAGCGGGGCTGCGGTGTTCCACAGCAGTGCAGCTGCTTGCAGAGCAGCCAGGGCAGGAGCCCGCAGAGCAGGCGGAGAGGGGGAAGGGGAAGCCAGGGGAGGCTTGGGAGGCACAGCCAGGTCGCCACATGGACCAGAGCAAGGAGAAGGAGCAGGGCAAGGAGAAGAGGGGTGAGAAGGATCCCGCAGTGCGGGCAGGTGGCCCTCCTTCAGCCCTGCCCCCACTAGAAGGACTGCGAGCCCTCCAGTTGGACATGCAGCCGGTGAATAGCCGCGCCGGCAAGGCCTTTGCCCGCTTTAGGCCCAAGCAGAGGCAGAAGCGCAAGCCTCACCTGGAGTGCAGAAGTCACCTCATCCAGGGCATCCCTGGCTTCTGGGGAACAACGGTATCCTTTTGTTTCTCCGGCCAGACTGCAGCAGGGGGGTGGGCACGAGGAGGCCATGGGAGGGAGGAGGGAGGGTGTGGTCACCCATCCAGAAGGTTTAGCAGCAGAAGTGGGAACACGACAGGAAGGATCAGAGACCTTCCTGCAACCCCCTTGCAAATGGGGGAGCATATTAGGCTAAATAGTTGTTTTGTATTTTCTAGGAAAATTATTGTCATACGGTGTAAAGTCTGTGTTCTTCCCTTTGAACAGGAAAGCGAGCAGAGGTAAGAAGAAGAGGAGGAAGAGGAAGAAGAAGAGGAAGGAGGAGAAGTATGGAGCAAACCATAATTTGCAGATGATGAACGTTTACCCCAGGAGCCCATACCCATCATGGAAGTTCAGTTACTGTCTCGAGGTCACACCAGAAAAGGTGAGAGGCAGTGTTGCAACAGAATCCACGCTTTACAACAGCCCGGCCACCCCAGAAATCCCCCAGCGAGTAGTCAACTAATAATAGACTACCAGGGTGTATACAGCTCAGAGGCACAGCGCCCGCCTGGCAGGCGCAATTTCGTGAGTTCGATTCCTGGTACCACCAAAAAAAACCAGATAGATAGAAAAAGAACTACCAATCTGATGCTCTGCTCCCCACTCCCTCCTCAGGTGAAATAGCATAGTGTAAACATCACAAGTGAAGAAACTGAATCATTTCCTGGGCCTTTTATCCCATCTATGCTAAGGTTTTAAAATAATCTTTGGGCATAGGGAAAGCAATGCGTGATATGTGTAGAAAAAAAGCAGTGTCTCCATGCTGAATAAACATTCAGTTACAAATGAAGTCCAAAGCTATGCAGTTAAACCTTTTGGGAATAATTACAAGCAGGTATCCACATCAAATTTGACTGTGTAAAGGCAAATGGATTGGTGAAGATCTAGGGCAAAGGATTATGCTGACAGAGGATAGAAAACGTACAGATTAAAAAGAGTAGATAAGGGCTGGTGAGATAGCTCAGCAGTGTAAGCAACTGCCTGGCAAGCACGCGGGCCTGATTTCGACTCCTGGAGCCGAAATAGGAGAAAAGGGCTGGTGATTTCGCTCAGCGGCACGGGCACCTGCTGGCGTGCAAGGTCCTGAGGTCGACTCCCAGTACCCACAAAAATAAAAAAAAAAAAAAGAATTAGAAGAATAGATAAGAAACCAAAAGCATTTTGATTTCTGAGGAAGGAAGCTAAGGCTTCCAGTTTCACACATGGCTCACTGGCTTGGGATAGGCGACTAACACTTTTTAAAAGTTCATCGTTGTTTTATTTTATTTTTATTAGTATGTGTTTGCAGTACAACTCATCATGGGGAGTTGGTGTGTGTACATAACACAGGTTAATTCTTTTTTTTATGTCCTACTCCTCCCATCCCACCTTGCTCCTCCCAAGTCTTCATCCCCTTCCCAGTTGCAAAAGTTTTGTTCCCATTTTTTGCCTACAGTGCTTTTTCTTTTTTTTCCCCATCCCTTCTCCTTTCCTACGCTCTTCACCGCCTCCTGGGTGTGATGCAGTGGCTGGACAAAGTATTCTAAGTGCATATGAATGTACCAGTTTGAAACCCATTTCTCCATATAACCAAAAGGAACTAACAGAAGAAGAAGGATCTGCTTTTCAGTGTCGGAGTTCCTCGAACCTGTGTCGTGCACACTTCATTTTGTCAACCTGTGCATCTTCGTGGAATTATACGTAAACATCGTTAGGGAGAAATACCTTCAACTATTATTTTGATATTTTAAGTAGACCCTCTGGGTTCTGAATGAAGACCATTGACAATGCTGGTAACTGAAGTACACTAGTGAGTCTATCTAGCATTACTAACAACTAATCAATACATATTTTCTCTGTATTTCCCTCAGAAACTTACTCAGTTCTTTGCTGTCTACAGTCTTGAACTACAGTCCACTTTTAGTGGGAATGCTATAAGGAGAGAACCTAAACATCTTTCTTCAGTTCCACAGATGTGTGATGGAAATCACACAAATTTCTATTTAAACCTAAGTCTTGGGGCCGGTGAGATGGCTCAGCAGCTTAAGCGCCTGCCTGGCAAGCACGAGGGCCCAAGTTCGACTCCCAGAACCCACATACGAAAAAAGGGCGGGTGATATTGCTCAGCGGCACGGGCGCCTGCTGGCACCTGAGGTCCTGAGGTCAACCCCCAGTACCCACAAAACAAACAAACAAACAAACAAACAAACAAACAAACAACTTAGTCTCTATTAACTATCAGCCGTCTGGCTTTTGTAATAGAAAGTATCCTCAAAAAACTAGCATTGGAAGTCCCATTTGATCCAGCTATTCCCCTTCTGGTTATCTTCCTAGAAGAATTAAAAACATCGTACCACAGCGATATATGTGCACCCTTCTTTATAGCAGCACAATTTGTAATAGCTAGATCGTCATAACAATCCAAATGCCCGTCAACTGAGGAATGGATAAAAATGATGTGTTATTTTTATACAATGGAGTACTATTCAGCCATAAAGAAAGATAAACTGGAAACTTTTATAGGTAAATGGATGCAACTTGAGAAAATACTCATAAGTGAAATAAACTGGACACACATATGTAAACATCGTAATGTCTCCCTAGTGTGAGAAACTGGAAGAGTAAATAAAATCCAAAATCTATAATAGATAGGGTAAAACAGGAAGAAACTGTTCAAAAGGAAAGAAAAATTGGGATGGGGGAATGGAGAAAAGAAAAGGGAAAAGAAAAATATTATATATATAAGATATTTAAGATAGATACACTACTAATTTTGCTTAGTTCATTGAAAAGAAAGGTTTGTGCTAATACTGTTTACACAATTGAATGCTTATATCTTGTACCCTGAGTAAAGAATTTAAAGATAACAATGTGGAATGTATTAACCATTGTTACCCTCCTATTATGTTGTTTTGAAAAAAGGGAATCACAAGAAGTTTGGTTAGTTGTGAAAGAAAGTCCTGGAGGAAACGGAGATCGGAATTGAGAAAAAAATGTCTGGTTTTGAAGGAAAGAGGGAATGATTATATTACAGCAGATTTAGATCAAGGCCCAAATACAACATTAGTGAAGGGGAGTGGAGTCATTAATTCTTCCAACTTTCGTTCCTAAGATTCTGAATGCTATGGGGATGTCATCAGTAGGAAATTCCTGTGAGAAATTTGGAGGGTGGACAACTAAGTATGGGCTATCAAAGGTGGAGGAATGTGTAAGGAGTATCGGGGCATGCCATGGTATGGGAAACAGGTGAGTTTGGAGGACTAGAAAGCTAAGGAGGGAGAAGGAAGGAAATGGTGTCCATAAAGCTGAGGTGGATGAAGTAGCAAGAATAGAGGTGAACAGGTGAACCTCTCGGAGATGCTGTAAGCTCAGAAAAAACACAGGGAGACTGGTCCACAGGTGCCTGAGGTTTGACTGTGAAATCAATTCGGTTTCTACATAACAAAAAAGCAGGCCATTATTCTCATGTGACTTTCAGTCTCTGCAAGCAGTAGCCTCCCAAAGTTGACCTCACCTGGTATGTACAAAGAATGTCACCTAGCCTATAAACTATTCTTTGTGTGATTTTTTCGCGTTTGGAGATACTGAACTGCATAGACTCAATAATGGCAGAGTATAAGTTTGTCAAAGGAGCTGAGCTGTCCAGTGGAGTTAGGGTTATCTATCAGAGTAGGAAAACGTTCAAATAAACAGAAGAGTCCTCTGAAAAGAGCGGACACAGTTCACTTACGATGAAAGAGCTGACGGAGACCTGGTCAACAGGAAGAGGAAGGGACTGAATTTCCTTTGCAAAGAGAAGAAATCTTCTCCCCAGGAAAATCCTCAAACAGAAAATCAGGAAGGCACCTCTTGACAGAAAGTCATTCTTTTTTGGACTCCTAGACGCAAATATTTGGAGAACTCCCTAAATGAGGAGTTCTGACTCACTGTCGCGGGTCTCGATTTCTTCCACCAGGACCTAAAGGGTGGCACAAGGAAAACGCTGTGAATATCTGAGTGAAAGCAGAGGCTGTCAGGAATCCAGCTGATCATCACCTGCAAAGCATTGGAAAATAAATTCACTTTAGGTAAGAAACAGACTTTATTCCAAAAGACTAATGAGAAAATGGTCCACTGTAGACTCTGTAAGTCTATATGGAACGGAAAATGGTTTGTGCTTGTGTGTTTACTTTTTATAACTTTTATGTTAGGGAGGAATAAATATTTCACTTGCACGAACGTCGTGGCAGAAATACAAGTAGATATGAGAGCAGGACAGGGGCTCTGCGATGGTACACTTTTATTGCCTCTGGACTCAGCCAATTCTCAAGCAATCTCTTCTGGGAATTTTTGCAACTCAAGTGTGTAAGTCATTGAACAAACTTAGCTGGGAGAAATCTTCAGAGGACTTGTACTAAAAGTTGGATATGGTCAAATCATTGGAAAACTTAGGAATAACCGTAGGCGTTGACCATCACGTTATCCAAGTAAATAAATATCTACAATCACACTAAAAAGAATAATCTTAAAAATCCATTAAGTCTCAAATATGCTCAAATTTAATTGTGAATGTCACACTTTTTAATAATATGAAATTGAACCCAAGCAAAATTTGATCACTACTATTGTTTCAGATCTTTACCAGTGGCTTTATACCACTTTGTGTTTTTGTTTTTTTTTTTTTTTTTGGACAGTCTCACGATGCAGTTCAGCCTGGCCTTGACCACACTATGTAGCCCAGGCTTTCCTTGAAGTCACAGTGATCCTCCTGCCTCAGCCTCCAGAGTGCTGGGATTACACGCATGTGCCACAAAGACCTCCTAATACCTTTTAATTTTTTATTTTACAATTTATATAAGAAATCAAGTTGGTTCTTTATTTTATTTTATTTTATTTTATTTTTTTGTGTGGGTACCAGGGGGTCGACCTCAGGACCTCGCGTGCCAGCAGGCGCCCTTGCCACTGAGCGATATCACCAGCCCCTTTTTCGTATGTGGGTTCCTGGAGTCGAACTCGGGCCCTCGTGCTTGCCGGGCAGGCGCTTAAGCCGCTGAGCCATCTCACCGGACCACCAACTTGGTTCTTGCAGATAGTCTCCGATCGTCTGGGTTTGGATTTTTCTGTTTTCATTCAATTAGTTCTCTGAACTACTGATTCTTTAAGATGAACTCTTTATTTCTTTATCACTCTATGTCTATTCACCCCTACACATATAAGTGTACACAGACACACATATCATACGTGTATAAAGTTTTCACATACATAATGTCCTTATACTTTTCATTCATATTATTTTCATCTCACTTGAGGTCATCTTGAAATCACATTAGAACATCGAGCTCCTGCTGTTTAAGTTCTTCTTAATGTTTCTAAGAGTTTAGAACTTCCTTCTCTGTGGTTCTCCTTTTTCTTCTGCGTCATTGCTCCTCATAACACTCTCCTCTACGAATGTAAATTTGTTCAGTAAATTTTTTAGCACTTGTCTTCCCTTGAGTTGGTTTTCTTTAACAAAGATCCTGAAAAGAGATGAGTTGTTATGCATACCGGTTTTTCTAGCAGTAGATTACAAGGGTGTGAGCAAGTTTCCGTTTTGCACTTGACGGTTCCTTTTTCGCAAAGTAAGCGTAAAGTCAAAAATCCAAAGAGAGTAAAGGAATTTATCTACATAGCTGATCTGACAGTCATTGAGTAAATGGCATTTGCAGGGATGCTGAGGCAGGATGATCACAAATTCAAGCCTAGCCTGGGCATCTTAGTGACTTAGACCCTGTCACAAAGTAAAAAATAGAAAGAAGTGGGACTCTTCCTCACTGTGAAGGGCCTGGATTCAATCCCCATTACCACAAAAAGGAAAAAAAATGGCATAAAACTCTTGCTTTTAACCATCCGAGATGTTTTCATACCACTTTTGAACAAACAAGTAGTATTTTCATGAGTGCTTATCTCTACTTATATTTTTAACTGTCCATGTTATTCAGATATAGTGTTTGTCATTTCTTATTAAATTGTATTTAAAAATCAAATATCTCCTAAGAATATAAACTAAACAAAAATTACCTGTTCAAAATAGTACAAAAAGTTGGATACAGTGTCCCAGACCAAGGCCACACCCTGAACGCTGTACCACACACACACACACACACACACACACACAAAGGGACCAAAAGGACAGCAGAAAGAATCCTTGAAGGTGGACAGAAGTGTAGTGCTTTTTTCTTTTCAAATGACTTAGTAAGAAGTAACTTATGATAGAAAGTAATCGGATCATCAGTGTTTCGTCTAGAATGTTTTTAATTTAGCACATCCAGGTCGGTTGTAAGAGGTTTGTTACACAGAAAACGAGAGACAAATTAAAGGTGTTCTTCGGGAACTGTGGAAGTTTGGGTCAACTCAGGACTTCCATCTACTGAGGGAAGAAATTTGATGATTTTCAACTGTTGGTGTGCGTGCGCGTGCGCATGCGCGTGGTGCCGGGGATCGAACCCTGGGGCTAAGCACCGAGCCCCAGCCCCAGCCCCTCAAAACATTTTAAAAATGTGTTTTGCTTATTTTTACTTACATTTACCTAACTTGTGCACATTTAAAAACTTTGTTAAATTTTTCCTTTGCACAGTGGGAAAAAACCACGGAATTGATGCCACCTGCCTGAGTAGATTGCCAATTTAGGGGCAGGGGGTTAAATTACGGACGGGTACTTCCTACTAAACCCTGGTTTTCATTAAGCTTGGTCATGTTTAGAGAACTGGAAAAAGAAAACAATAAAAAGGCAGTGGACAACACTTTCTGGCCATTCAATTTTCTCTTCATTCCAACGGGAAGAGTTCCTAGCTTCCTCCGCCTCTTTGACGTCTTCCACGTTCCCTATGTCCTCTGCGGCGTGGCGCGGAGTCACTTCCGGCTTCTTTAGCCTTTTGGTTGGTGGCGTGACGCTTCCACGGTTATTTTCTCTCTCGGAAGGACTGAGGAAGGATCTCTGGAAACCATAGAAGCAGGTAGGGAATTCGGGATTCCAAACCCAAAAGACAAGCTCATAAGAGATTCCATAGCAGGGCAGTCTCTGAAAGAAGGTCTACAAAGATAATTTGTGTGTTGATTTTCTCTCAGGCTTTAAGAAAATGCCGGGTGAGTAATTGATACGTAAATCTACATGGAGTTGCGTAGCCCTAAGTTTGAGAGAGTTGGGTTCCAGTCTTTCTGCTAGAAAGTACTTTAATGTGTGTTCTGCAAAGTAACGTGAAGTACCTGGTTTCGTTCATGATGGGTTTAAAGGACGCAAGTGTTGGGTTTGGGGAAGGAGAAGAAGGTAAAGGAACAGCGTTGTTGGAGTAGAAGGGAGCAGTTTGTGTGTTTTGACCGTCCTTGTCGCTGTTCAGCTTTCTAGTTTCTGCTTCGTCCAGGCAGGCGAGTAATGACTGAAGTACTGCGCGGCCGCCATTTTGTCTGTAAGCCGCCCCCCCGCCCCCCAACGGTTTGATGTGCTTTAGGGGAATGCCCTGGTAACTCAGAAGTATAGGCAAGAATCTTACATTCTGTGAATAAAAGCTTCCACCGTTAGTCTTCTGAGAATCAAGGTTCAGCCTGTCTTGACAGAAATCATGAAAGTATTGGCGTTTGTGGTAAATTACGTCAGTTTAACTGTTGCATGTTAAAATCTGTGACAGACTTCACGGTTTAAGCTTGGCTCGGTAGGCTGAAATTCTCTTTTTGCCCTTGTGACTTGCCTTTTTTTTTTTTTTTTTTTTTTTAATGTGGGTACCAGGAGTCGAACGTTGGACCTCGAACTCAGGACCTAGCACTTCCCAGCAGGCACTTGTGTGGCTGAGCGGTATCACGGGCCCTTTTTTTTTTTTTTTTTCCTTTATGTGTGTGCTGGGAGTGGAACTCAGGACCTTGCGTTCGCCAGGCAGGCGCTTATGCCGCTGAGCGGTCTCTCGTGCTCCCGCCCTTTTAACATGTTTTGTAAATCTTTGAGAAGAACATTAAGATAAGTGGAAGTATTTTATGTGTACCTGGTAAATGGGAATGAATATGGAGAAATTCAAAAATATTTTAAGGTGTATATTTTATGCGCGTTTTGATGTGTTCAAAATTTTTTGTCGCTGTAAATTATTTTTAGTGTGAACCATTGTAGTCCCTTCATGGAATCCGGGCTCAAGGAAAGGGGGATGGGGAGGCTGGGTGTGTACCTTATTGTGAAGGCTCTGGGTTCAGTACCCAGTACCACCAAAAAATAGTATTGTGTATTTTCCTATTTCCAAAGGAATACAGTTTTCTTGAAAGGGTGTTTTCGTGCTGAAAAACATGAGTAGAGGTATTGAGTATATTTGGCTAGATTTAATCATTTCATGATTAGTATACCCACATATGTATAATTTTCTCTAAATATAGTACATTGTGTCCTATAAATGTGTGCGTTTTTAACTGAAAAAGAATTACTCGAAGGAACTGAGGTGATCTCTCTCATTTTAATTTTAGATCGAATTTGAATCAGATATGGTAAAAAATGGGACTTTGTTTAGGTCAAACGTGTTACTAAAGCAGAAAAAAACTCTTGTTCCCAGAAAGGAGTTGTGCCCTCCCTTCAGCAGGCCTCTTCCTGGCCTTCAGTAAGCCCTTCGTTTTCTGTTAAGTTTCCCAGGAATGGGAATGATGTAACCCTTGGTCCTCGTTCCCGCTATATGCAAAGAAGGTGCAACTCGGTGTAACTTTCTTGGCCCACCGTGTATCTCTACTTTATCCTAGCTATATGCAAACAAGGTGAAATGCATGTAATTTCTGTCCAATCAAGCGGTGAAGAGCGCTCTGTTTTTGTACCTCCTACTGGGTTATAAAGCCTATACCTATCATGCTCTCGGAGGGATGGGGGCTCCGCTCTTTGGTGAAGGATCCTGGCCAAGCCCACCTGCATGAAGAAAGCTGCACACTTGCCTCCAAACCTCGGGTGCCCCTGGGTTTGTTGGGCTCGCTCTGCCACAGTGCCTGTGGAGAGCTGGTAACACATTCTAAGAGCTGTAAACGCCTTCTATGAGCTGTTAACGCTTTCTAAGAGTTGTAGCGCGTCCCGTGAGCTGGAACCACAGTGTTTTCTGCCACATTACAAGTTTCATTTGTTAAAGAACACTGAGATGCTAGACTGTGTAGGGGTAGTTCATGAGATGAAGCACATTATAATAAAAATTGATCCAGTTGACCCCTTACAGCAACATGCGGGAAGCTGATTGGCCTGGGAAACTGTTCGTAGGAGGCCTCAACACAGAGACCACTGAAAAGACTCTTAAAGCAGTATTTCGATCATTTGGACGCATAGCAAAAGGTAACTCACACAGTCTGAGTGTGTGTGTGTGTGTGTGTGTGTGTGTGTGTGTGCGTGTGTGTGTTCACCATAAATGTATATTAAGCATAGTCTCTGGAACAGCTAAAATAACACGTTTATCTTGAAACGTATACCCTTTGTAAAGTTTCTTTTTAGGAAAGTGGTTATTTATTACAATGCCTGATAGGTTTCTGTAAGCATGTAGTAGTGCAAGTGAAATCAAGTAACAGTAAAGTGCTGTGGGGCTAGGATATGCACTAGGATGAGGTGGACTGACTGTGGGTATCCACTGCTGATATTTAGAATAGTGCAGTGCGGCGAAATACAAGGTTTGAGGGTTTTATTTAAAGCAAGTCGATACCGTGCCTTTTCCATCCAAGCACATTAGCTATACTTATGAGAAATTGTGAAAGCACGGATTATTTTGAAAATACCAACAGTTGAATGTCAGGTAGCATATCCCACAAATTAAAAAAAGGCTTTTTTGTATATTACAGTTCTTTTGATAAAAGATCGAGAAACCAAGAAGTCCAGAGGCTTTGCTTTTATTACCTTTGAAAGACCTGTAGATGCTAAGGATGCTGCCAAAACTATGAATGGAAAGGTAACCATCTTTGAATAACATCCTATTTGACATATAAAAAAAAGGTATTTCTTTTTTTTTGGTCTAACTTCTAGTGAAAGAAAACCTACCAGAGGCATATATTATTGCTAAACTCTCATCCAAAAGATACTTTCATCACTGCATATTATGTATCAGACATTAATATAACAACTGCAGTAACCCTTGTGAATGAGACCAAATCAGTAGTCCCTTGGGTATTTTTATCTATGGTGGAAGTAAAGAAATATAAAAGTAAGACTTAGTAAGTTTTCCTGTACATATGAATAGTGAGGAATACTAATTGGTTTAGTTAGAGCTTGCAGGGAGAGTAAACAATGTTATTATATAGAAAAAAAAAAATTCAAACTGCCTCCCATCCTGGGAAGGAAGCAGACACAGTAAATCCGAGGAAAATATTTGGGGCGTAGGAGTAGCCCAAATGCTGTGCGGCTGCTTTTATTGGAGGAGGGTGTATACTTACCAGCGGCCTTGGTGTAGATTTAGGATCTCTCACAAGCAATAGGAAGCCACCAGTATTTTCCATAGAGGAATTATGATCTGATTTATGTTTTCAAAAATTGCTTTCACGGGGCCAGTGAGATGGCTCAGTGGCCGTTGAGATGGCTCAGCGGCATAAGCACCTGCCTGGCAAGCACGAGGTCATGAGTTTGACTCCCGGAAACCACATAGGAAAAAAGGACCAGTGATATTGATCAGCGGCACGGGTGCCTGCTAGCGCACAAGGTCCTGAGGTCGTCCCCTGGTACCCACCAAAAAAAAAAAAAAATTGCTTTCACCTCCAGAAAGAAGTTTTTAGGATGTGTTGCGAGACTGGGACATTGAAGCTATCTGAGAAGGAAGGAAACCAAGTACTATTGAACAGGTTACTTTCAGGGATATTCTTAAGCAAAAAGAAGCAAATGGGAAAGACAGAAAATAGCAAAGGCAATCAAGCAAGGATGCCTTTTAGAAAATAAAAATAAAGTTTTATTAGATGTAGAAAAAATGAAATACAACAAATGATATTAGAAGATGTTTTCTCTGTTCAGTGTTTCAACAGGACAGATAGTTAATAATATAGAATGAGTAATATGACTCATTCTATATTATTTATCATCACTATATTACTTATAGGCACTAACATAAATGCCTTTGAATTAAGTACTGCATACTTAATTTTTCAGATATGCTTGGGGTACTACAATATTTAAAGAGTGGCAAACACAAAATGAGTTGCACACCGTACACACAAGATGTTACACAATCTCTCACATACTGTCTGAGGTGTTAGTGTATTTTGTGACGCGTCAGTCTGTTTTTAAATACCACACACATTTAAAGGAATTGTAATAATACACGTTTTGTTTTTGATATTTAGTGAAAGGCATTTTATGGTGTCCGATAATGTGGCACTATAAAGCACATAATCATTACAGAAGAAAATGCTTTAGGGAAAATTGATTTAGAATTTGATTGTACTTGCAGTAAAAGGAAGTTGATGGCATGTGAAATATATCCCTTTAAGTTAGAGTTGATATAACATTATTGCTGATGTACTTGATCTTTTTAGTCTCTGAATGGAAAAACAATTAAAGTAGAAGAAGCAAACAAACCGTCTTCTGAAAGTGGTAATAAGCGAAGACGACCGCCTGTGTCAAGAAACGGGGGCCCTATGAGAAGTGTGAGACGTGGAAGAGGAGAAAAGGATGGAGCAAGAGGGCATCCTTCACGTGGAGGACACGCGGGTAATGTTTTAAAATACCACAGTGCAACCACGGGACTGAAAAGCAGTGGATTTGAATAGATAGAATTATCTCCATTTTCTATTTAATCAGTTTAGAAGCAAAAAACCACGCTTAAGATTAAGGTTTCTAAGTGCTATTGAATTGCATAACAAGCATGACACGTCTGAATTATTGTAAGGACCTTAAGGATCTTGCTATGAAATACTGGAAGTTTCAGACCGTACCGACTGCCTCTGCTCAAAAACTATCAGGATATTTGCACTCACAGAATAATCGAGCAGTTCTGGGGGGTTCCTTGAAATTGAATTTAAGGCCTTTCAGTGAGATACATTCTCAGCTGTTTTTATTTAGGAGACAGGATCTTGTTAAATTAAGTTGCTCAGACGGGGCTGAAACCTATGATCTCCGTTCCTTAGCCTAGCAGAGTGGTTGAACTACAAGTGTGTGCCTCTTTCCCCGTTTAAAACTTTGTTCTGTTTCTGAAAGGTGTCTCTTGACTCCTAATGGTGACTGCTTTATGAATGTGTACGTCTTTGCTATGATTGAGAAAAGGTCGAATTATTAAAAATAGTTCTTCAGGACTGTTTTCAGAGATGTCAGTTTTTCGTTTTTGTTTTTTAAAATTAAAAGTCCATAGGTTAAGCTGGGTGTGGTCATCATACTTGTAATCCCAGCACTCTGGAAGGCTGAGGCATCAGGATCCCAAATTCAAGAAGGGCAACCTGAGCAATTTAGCAATGTAGCTAGACACTGTCAAAAAGAAAGAAGGGCTGGGTAGAGGCTCAAGATGTGGCTTAGTGTGAAGGCTCTGGCTTCAGCTCCTAGTAGCACACATCAAAAAATAGGTTCAACAAATCTATGTGATTTTGATCAGCCATTTGATTATTCAAGGGAGTAAAATATTTAGGTGCCCGTTACAACAGTGAGATACAGTGAGATACAATGAGTATCTCACTACTTGCATGGCAAAGTTCGAAAACAAAACAAAACAAAAACTCTGCTCTGTGTTCCTAACTTTGCTGCATAGGTGAACTGAAAATCTGGCTTGAAAAAGCCTGTATGGGCCGAGAGTGAGTGGTGCATCGAGTCTTGCGGTGCATATGGAGGGTTAATGTTTCGCGCCACTCTCGCCCAGACAACACACGGCGTTTGCGTTGATGGGTTAAAACATTTGCCACTGTGCTTTTTCTGGTGCATAAAATATAATCATGAATCGGAAGAAAGTTAATGGTACTAGCAGTAAAGCGAAAATGAAAACTGAGAACCATGACAGAGTTCAAGAAAGAAATCCTTGTGAAATTCGGTAAAGTCTTGGGAAAATGAATTAATAAGTGAAATTTTGGGGCCTCGGAACCAATTCTTTGGTTTTCCGTTATTTCTTAGGGGAAAAATATGTTCAGTTCTCGAACTTTTTGGTATTTAAACATGAACTTGGAAAGGATTGAGTTCAACAACCGAGCTATTTGGTTGATTCATTGGAGGTATTTTCTAAAGTGGAGTTGCACAATTTCATCGATTTTTAAGATAGCTTTTTTTTTTTCTTCTGGTTTTTGCTATTTAGAATCCAACTTATCAATTTATACTTACCATCTATGAGGATATGTGCTTCTTATCAAGGAATTAGAATGCATTGGTACCTTGGTTTATGAACTTAATTTCTTTGATGATTTGGGGGAAGATGGCTACGTTTGTGTTTCGTGCGAGGAAGATGGCTGTGGTTGTGTTTGTCACCCTATGTGGAGTTTGCAGATGTAAGCAGTTTTGCTGAACGCTTGTGTTTGCAAACCACATTATTTGCTAACAGAAGCATTGGTGAACCAAGGTATGGCTGTGAATGTAACCATGTATGCAGTTAGAGAAAAGTGAATTTCCATTATATTTCATACACATTTCTTAAATACTGCTAACACTGAGCATAACCTACATTGATAGTGTTGTTTCATAAGTTGATTGAAAAAATTGTAATTAACATATCTTATAGATAATGCGTTCTGTGCAGTGTATGATCTCCTTTAGATTTTTGAGTAAAATTTGGGTTTGTATTTAGATGACACTTTGGTTTAGGGTACATGTTATGTTTTGAAAAATTAAGGTTCCTGAAACGGGGGTAATATGAGGACTGTTAAACTGTTTCTTCAAATTTTTCATCTGTGTGGGTTTTAAACATAACAAACTTTAATAGTTTGTTGCTCCTCTTGTCCAGTCTTCAGTAAAATGCTTGTAGAGATTTTTTCTAGATTTTCCAAATTTGACTCTTACCTTCAGTGTTTGAATTGTATATGCATGATTTAAAGAAACGCTAGATTTCATCTGTTTAGACAAATATGAGTTAATTAAGTACCATGATGTTTAATAAAGATTTGTAATCAATAGTTCTAACTTGGGCATTTAAAATATTAAGAAATTTTGTTTTATGCACAGATGATGGAGGATATAATCATAATGTCAACATGAGTTCTTCTAGGAGACCCTTTCCGGTTAAAAGAGGTCCTTCTTCACGAAGTGGAGGCCCTCCTTCTAAAAGACCTGCTTCCTTTGCTCCTTCAAGAAGTACTAGTTGGGTGGGAAGACGAGGTAAATGCTAATATAAAAGATGCTTTCTTAGGAATGAAGTCAGTTTCTTACGGTAGAAAACGAGCTGTGTGAAACCTGATTGTTACAAACTGGAAAGAGAAAACTGTATGGGCATATTCGTTATTCAGCAGCTAATGTACTTTCCAACTCAGGTAAATTTTCGGATTCCTGGTGAAAATTAAGTTTTCTGCCAATATTCGATGAATGTTAGGTTTCTTTTCAAATGACTTGAAGGTTGTTTTGTTTTGTTCTGTTTTGAGATTTCAGTGACAGTATTTCCTGACTAGCTCTTTAGTCGAGGTGTGTGTTGACCACTCACTTTCTAGTTTTCATTAATTATAAGCTCTAACTACAACTTCTTTTTGTTTTCTGTAATTTGAATCAATATGGCTCCGTACAAAATAATTTTTGTTTTAAATACAGTTGATGGGTGATACACTTTTAATTCTATGTAAAGATCTTTCATCTGCAGACACTAAGGCTACCCTTCTGTCTCAATATAAATTTTATTAGCATTTCTAAGATCACGGTAAGTCTTATATACAAGGCATGGATTTGCTTTTGTGAGACTAAAAAGACATAATCGCATGCAAGATACATTTTCTGTTTCCAGGCATTATCTAATCAGGAGAGAAATATGGGATTAAGAAGGTAGAGGCTTAATCAGTGAGACGTTATTTTGTCATTTAGTGGAAAAGAGATCCTTGTGAGTTTAGGATTGAAATGTTCTCCTGATGGACGTGGTCTTTTAAGTTGAATGTCAAATCATAAAGTGCACTTATCTGTGAAATAAATTTAATGAAACCAGAAGTTAATCATTTAAACATTAAATACGAATTGAAGGTATAGAAGCCTGAGATGAAGGGTAGAATGAAATAAAATAATGTTGAGGAGGTAGAAGGTCTCCGATTGAATCAAAAGCGTAGAAAAGCAATTCTTAGTAGAGTCGTAGCAAGACACTTGACTATCGCGTGTTTTAAGACAGATAGTTTTAATTTCTCTACATAGTACTGCCCTTTGACCTTTGATATGGTAGGAACTTGAAACTGTCATTACTTTTATTTCATAAGTAGAAGATACCTGAAGGTAGGTTTTGGCTGTTAATTTTAGAATACGCAGCCAAGGAGGGTTAGCCATTTGAGTTTGGATAAATAAGTGAAAGGCTGACCTCTAGAAATTAGGAATAATAGCCAGATGTAGTTATGCACTCCTGCATTTCCAGCACTCTAGGAGCCTAAGGTAGGAGGAGCACATGTTCAAGCCCTGTCTGGGGAATTTCACAACTTAGAGAAATCAATTTCAAAATAAAAAATGGCTGGGGATGAGTTGGGCGAGCAGGCTCTGGGTTCAATCTCCAGGACTGCAAAAGCAAAATAAGGAATATTAGAATGTGAAGGTAACACGTATAGTAAAAGTTTCCTTCTTTGGAAGAGCTCTGTTCCTCAAACGCACCTATGAACAGTGCCATTAACAGGCAATCGGAGTCAGTATTGGCCATCATTACAAAGTATAAGCTAAAATATTGTGAGTCGGGGGCCGGTGGGAGAGCTCAGCAGCACAAGTGCCTGCTCACAAGCGCGAGTTCTGAGTTCGACCCCCAGTACCCACAAAACGAACAGACAAACAAACAAACAAACAAAAAAACCGTGAGTCGGCTCCCTCATGAAAGGACCGACGGCTTGGTGGTAAATGACAAAACATATGTAAACACTTTGGCGCATGATAGCAAAAGGTAACAGTATTGGTGTGGGAAGAAATAATTTAAGCAAGATTGGTAAGTGGCTTTCATAGTCTTCAACTGACAAAAGATGCCCAAGAAATTTGATCAGTAAATCATTTGGAGATTTTACCTGTTTTCTTTCTGCCTTTAATATTCATTAGTAAATCATATGATAAGAAAAAGAACACATAAAGACAGAAAGAAATATCTTCTCGCAGGAGCATATCTTAACATTCATAACAAACTGACTCCTGTGGAAGACTCTTTTGCTTAGGCCTCATGACAAGCATTGGGCTTGAAGGAACTATAGAACATCTACCATTATGAGAATTACTCAGGCAGAGTTTCTAACTTTTGGGAATTTAGTGGAACCCTCTATAAATGAGCAAAGGCATAGAGAAAATAAGCCGTATGTGACGTCTTACAAGAGAGTAGAAAACCAAGGGTAATTGTTGAAAGCAGTACGCAACAGTTTCGCACAGTGAAAAGGTAGCTTAAGGAAAAGCAACAAGGAATGAAATAAGGTATGTAGAAGAAATGTGTTTAAAATTCAGTTCATAAAAAGCTAAGCGGCTACAGGATAAAAGTAGATACAAGACAGGTAAGTAAATGGGGTACTATGTATACCACAAAACTGGAGTTGAAGATTGTTTCCGACTTAGAGTGATAACACTTATGGTTTGCAGCTTTATAGTCGAAGCAACGCAATACTTAGTAAAAGCTGCACTTGGACTTTGATCTTTTCCTGAGGAGATGCTATGTGTAGTACTGATGTTCAGTGCCATTGAGCCAAGTCTGCTCAGACACACCATCAGGAAGGTAAACATTTACACTCTACCATGTATTGTGTTCTTACACTATGATAAAAGGTAGGTTAGCTGGATTTAAATGCTTTTTCCATGTAAAATATTTTCTGCTTTAATGAGGTCTTTGGAACCTACCCCTTCGTAAATTCAGGAGAATCTCTGAGGGCAAGTGATTTTGCTATATTAATAGGCACCAAGTGTATTCTGTGCAGTATAAACATGTATAAAGAAGTAAAACAAGTGCAAAGACAAGAACACTAGGTGTATACTGAGGCCTTAAAAAAATTGGTTGAAAGAATAGTGTGACAGTTGAGGTAAGTGCAAACGAGCTCTAAAATACTGTTGTTCAAGAATGTTCCTATCAAAATACTTTAGTCAGAATCTTTATAGATGAAAGTTGAGTATTATGGAAGACTATTTAGCTCTAGAGAGGATGAATATAGCGATTAATGTGATAGGCAGTAATAGTGAAGTCAAGTTTAAGAGGCTTTTGAAGAAGTAATCCACAGACAAGGTGACACAAACGAAAGAGGAAAATGTTGACATATACGAAATGCTAAGTAGGTGGTTTGGTGCTTAAATACATTTCCCAAAATACATGTAACTGAGATTTGTGAGCAGGTGCGTACAGATAGTAATTTAAAGATTATCAAAACCTATCGAGGAAACAGGGGTAAGAAAAGATAAAAGATTCAGAAAGGTGTTAAAAGGATACGCAGAAGTGGGGATGGGTAGCATCTTAAAAGGAATCCTTTTTTAAAAAAATTGGAGAAGAAAAAGTTAAGTGTTTTTAACTTCAAGTTAAAGTTTTATGTAATCTCCTTAAAATTAAAGATCCAGAATCACGTGGGAGAGACACTTCTCGGGGTGCACCACGCAGACAGCCAGTTTCTTCTCGGAGACGTGACTATGTATCGCCAAGAGATGAAAGTTACTCTACTAAAGTCGGGTAAAAGAAAGCAACAAGAAAATTGATGTTTTGTTGAAGTGAAATGTTTAAAATTAAAACTCTTTAGCAGGGAGGGTGCCACACTCCCGTAATCCCAGCAGATGGGAGGCTGAGGCAGAAAGAGCACTGAAAATCAAGAGGCCAGCCTAGGCTACATAGTGAGTTCCAGGTCAGGCTGAACCACCTAGTGAGATACTGTCTCAAAAAATTAAAACACTTCACAGTGAGGCATTCGGTAAAATTCAGTGGATTCAACATTTTTATCTAGTTCTAAAGCATTTCATCCAACCCCCTAAAGCACCTTTCCAGCTAAGCAGTCATGTCCCTATGCTAGGCATCACACGATTTTTGTAGGAGTGTTCTTTTACTGACGAGAGTATTTTCGAAATCTGTCCACCTTACAGTATTCCACAATACTTCAATCATTGTATGGTTTCATACACCTCCGTTGTATGTAGTATGACTTTTTTCTCCATTCATCTATGTAGATTTTGTCCTACCATAACATTATTAACTTGCATATACAGTATTTGAGTGCCGTTTTCAGTTATTTTGGGCATGTATTGTTGGAATGGTATTGTTGGGTCATATTACGTGTCTAATATTTTCGAGGGGATGCAAAATTTACATCTCCACTGGTGCTAAACCGGAACTGTAGCTTTTCAGTATCTTAGCGAAAAGTTACTAGAGCCTGGTTTCTAACAGAGGATTCTCTCTAGCAGTTAATAAATGTAACTCTGATATATATGACTTACATTTTCCTGTAAACCATAGATGAGCATCTTTTCATGGATATTTGTTTTATTAGGAGGGATGTCTATTCAGTAAGCTCTTTGACCAATTTTAAATTTGATTTTAAGAATTGTCTATAGTTGCAGGTATCACAAGTCAGTATTTTTAAATTACCGCATTCACTTATTCAAGCAGAGCCTATGCAAGTTCCCGATCCACCAAAGATCGTGCTTCAGCACCTAGAGACTCTGAATACCGCGGTTGTGGCCGTTATTGTTCTCCAAATGAACATTCCTCTAGAGCCTATAGGTAACTTTTTAAAAATTTTATCAAATAAGTTGTTGAAATTGTTAATCCTCATATTAATTGAAAGCCTTTTAAAACTAAAATTTCAGTGATCATGATGGCTATGGTGGGGGACAAGATAGAGATTATTCTGAACATCCAGGTGGAGGCACGTACAGAGTTGCATATGAGAGTTATGGTAAGAGTCCAGTTTTGACTGGTATGTAGTAGAATTATATTTAATGGACTGGATTGTACTCTTAGTGAAATTTTACTCATAAAGGAAATAATATCTAGCATGGCTTCTTTGTTAGTATGAGGATCTTTGTATTATTTTAATTCTCATTTTCGATCCTGGGTTTTTTGATACTATTGAAGAATGAGTATGTTAACAGTATGAACCATAGGAACAGTATGAAGAGAATCTCAGGTCATTTTCAGAAAATAAAGTAAAATTTCCCAAATATTTAATACTTAAAAGCTATGGAATGATACAGAGACATTCAGAGTGTTGAAATTGTTGCTATTTACCATTTTCCCTGCAGGGTGTTCGCGTGGAGCAGCATCTACAAGAGGGACCCCACAGATTCATGATGGAAGCAGTCGCTATGATGATTCTAATAACATACGGGATAGATATGGTGGAAGTAGGGAAAATTATTCAAGTGTTCAAAGTGATACCTACTCAAGTGGTCATGGGCACAGGGGTAGACAAGAACGAGGGAATTCATTTTCTATGGATAAGTACCCTGTTCCTCGCGTGTTATATACTAGCTCAAGGTGTGGAGGTTCCAGAGGAGGTTATGGGGAGAGCCGATCTGAAAGAGGGGACCGAAGCAGATATTAAAGAGTCAGTCATGTGCCGAACTTCCTTTCCAAAACGAAAATTAAATACTACTTTGCCTACGTTATCTGAATACTACTGAAACAAGTATGTTGTTTTGGAGGGCTGAGGGGCATATGGTAACTTTTCTCGTGAGAAATTTTGGATGCAATGGTAAGGAATTGTTAGGACTAATTCCATTAATTGTTCATGTTAATTACAAATAGAAATTATTGGTTTATGTTAAATATCTGTATTGTTAAATTCTTCAGATTAAATTTCCATGAAATGGCATTTCCCGTCCAATAGTTTATTGTCTCGCACAAGAATATATTTTTGTTTGGAGAACGAATTGGGCCACGTGTATGTAATTAATAAGTCTTAATAACGTGAAGCATATGTACCTTCCTATACCGAGCTGTATCTGTTCTCCAGCTTAACAGCAGACTAACCAAATCACATATTTGCCTTTAAAAACTTGAATGTATGAAGACGTCTGAGAAGTCCCCGAAAAGTGTATAAACTGGCATAGATGTTACAACTGTAAAATGCTCTTTATCCTTTGGAGGACTACTATAGGGCCAAGGAGAAACAAGATTATGGACAATGCGGAAGTTAAAGCCTAAGTGTTATTAAGTTAAAAATGCTAGAAATAAATAGTGCTCTGATGGTCTTTGTGAACTCTTTGGAAGTGTGCTTGTAACTACAATTAACACCTTCTTCCCCATATGAAAAAAACTGAGGGTTTAGGGTTTCTAAGGAGACAGGTTAAAAAAAAAAAAAGTAATGAGCACTTTTAGTGTAAAAATCACTTATTGAGGGAAGTGAGTGTAAAACACAAAGAACGTAAGGGCATGACAATGGCAGATATTGGAATGCTTACGCCAAAAGCCCGAAGTGAAAGATGCAGTATTAAAGGTTAAATATGGGCCGGTGAGATGGCTCAGCGGCTTAAGTGCCTGCCTGGCAAGCGCGAGGGCCCGAGTTCGACTCCCGGAACCCACATACGAAAAAGGGGCGGTGATACCGCTCAGCGGCACGGGCGCCTGCTGGCGCGCGAGGTCCTGAGGTCGACCCCCCGGTACCCACAAAAAAAAAAAAAAAGTTAAATATAAAGTAAGTTTAGCTTAAAATAAATCTTCTGCAGCGTTCAGCCTAATGAAATGAAGTGGCACAAAACCCCCAACACTTAAAGAGCACTTTATTTTTGCATATAGATCAGCACACTTGCTAAATCCTTCACGCCCCAGACAGACATACTAAGACTAAACATCCCAAACTGGTATTTCACACCTGAGCTACCAACACAGGATTGTACTACCTGGGTAGATAACTTGCTGTGTGTATTTTGCTTGAATCTCCATGTCTTCACTTCTCCACTCTTTGGTTTCTGAGCTTAATAAAATCTTAATTGCCAGGGGCCCGTGAACTGTACAGGAATGGGTCTTCTGCCGGAGCTTAACATCATGCCGTCCTCTTCATCTGTCTCAGGAAAAAGACAGGGATGAAGACAGGGGTGCTGTGCTTCCGTGGCAGATCTGAGTCCCTGGGTCCTCCAAGCAGTGGTGACGCTGTGGGTGTCTCTGGGTACCTCGCTAGGTCTCTTCTGGGTGTCTGCAGGTCAGGGAGGTGTCAGGTGGGAGTCTGGACGGGACAGTGTTGGTTGTCTGATGTACAACCGCTCGTCTCTTTCCTGGACCCTGGAGGAAGGCAACTTGGATGTTGCCGTGCCTGGCCACAGAGGGATGAGTCCAGGGGACAGCACATACTGCCTCATCCGCAGTCACTTCTGGACAATGTCCTTTAGTTCGGACCTGGCTACCTGAGGCACAGCAGTTTGCCCTGACCCGAGCTGGGTCCAGATCCACAGCTGGATTAATTCCTGTGTGTCCTCTCACGTGGAGGTCGAGTGAAGGAAAGACACTTGGGGCTAGAATGCCAGTGACTCCAGACCTGATGAGTGTTCCCTTCGTGAGCAAGAAGAGATCAGCCATCTGTGACTGCCGAGTGAAAGCCTTCAACTTCGTGGCATTAACTCTAGTTGCAAAAGCTAGGAAACACATGCCTTGCACACTTTGTTTTTGATGATGCCAGGCTCCAAGGAACAGGGGCCTTGGGAATGGACCCATTTTCCAAGAACACAAAAAGGCCCTGTGTTCCTGTGGGGATAATGCCATAGAAAGTTTGAACTTCGTGGTGCTTATCTGTTACAAATTGGGGATGGAACAGTGTGGGTATGGCACTTTGATTGAAACATGGGCATTTGGATATGGTGGTTGTGTCACGTCCCGTGAGAGAGGCCTTGTAGTGGCCCAAGTGTGCCCATGGTACACGCGCAGTATATAGGAGTGTTTCGACAAGTTCAACCTCTAGAAAAAGAGGGAGGGTGAAAAGAAGATAAATGTATTCAAGAGGCAAGAGCATGATCCGATTTAAGCGGAGACAGGCTGAGGATGCAGCTGCTGCTTTGCCTCACTCACATTAAGGCCTAACCTTGAGAACGCTTGGTAGAAGTTGAAGTCACAGGCCCGCTGTGGTAGAAGATGAGAAGCCTGAGTGGAAGCCTGGGAGATTTAGGAGTGAAAAGATTGAAGAACGGAGGGAGGAAGCCTGAGTTAGAGAGTGAAGTGAGAAAGGGCTGCAAAGAAAAGAGGGATGGGCAAAGGCTGCACAGTTACTGAGGGTGAAGTTTGGGTGGGCCAACAGGAAGAACTCGTGCGTGCATGCATGCCTGCGCGTGTGTGGGTTGGGGTAGATACAGGCGAGATCCTTGACCCCTGTGCTGTTTCAAAGGACTAGAGCAGGAGGATTCGTGCCCCCGTGCATTAGCAGCAACAGCCTCAGGCTTTTTTGTGATCTCACTGTGCCTGTGCGCCCATATCCTGCTCCTGTCTGTACAGGATGTTTCATTGCCCACCCCCGACCCCCTTGCCTGAGTTGGAGACCTGGGAGTCCAATAGCTTGGCAGAAAGGGCAAAGGAGGCACCTTTAGTGAAAGTAGTGACTGCCCTAGTCTGACTTGCGGTGCACTGGCTGAACTCTCGTCCCTGTTTCTTTGACAAATCAAATCTGGGATGAGCACGTGCACTTTCCAATATCAGTACTCGTGCTCACCTGTAAAAGCTCATGGATGGAGAATAATTCCTAGTCTAAGGCCCTGGGGATCTGCTTTGTCCCTCATAATCACTGAGCATCATTTGCATGTGAGGTCCCTCTCCACATATCCACACATACTGTCAGAATAAAAGTCTTGTGTCTTGTCAGGGAAGGGTGTCTCCCCATCAAGGATTGACACTCCACGGGGTTTTAAAACTCAGTGTGCTCCACCGTGTGTGGCCTCTTCAGCAGGACCTTCAAAGGGCCAAGGAAGAAGACAGTTCTGCCATCTGCAGAGCATGTTTCTGTAGCTCTGCTCAGGCAGGTGAACCCCACAGTGTCTTTCCGGTGTGGGGGACCCAGGCACCTCTGTGCTGGGGAGAACCGAGGATTGATGGAGCCACACGTGCTGTTCTGCTCCAGTCCCAGGGAAACCTGTTCCTCTGAGCCTTCCTGCCAATGAAAGAGTAACGCACCTCATCCTTTGCCTTTCTGGACTCCCTGACCACTGCTCGGGGAAGAGACCTCTCTGCCTTGGACGGGGATCACGATGAGTAGCACCCAGTGGCCAGCATGAGGCGTTTGGAAGGAGCTGCTTTCCAGTACAATGGCAGGGGTGAGCCGCCACCCCAGCGGGTGTCAGTCTGTGGCCGAACCTCTGTCTGTCCAGGGCGTAAGGTCCAAGAGTGCTACTCTGGGGACCACACGGCTCAGTACTACCGTGTCCCGGTGTGTTTCTGCCTCAGGATAGGCTGGGCCTTCCTGGGATATTTTCACAGAAGCAGCTTCATGTGAAGTCACGCACCCTCCAAAAGCCCTGAGGTCAAGAGTCACAGCAGGATACAGCAGCACACCCAGCCTGCCCCTGGCGCACAGAGTCTGGTCAGAGCTCAGGCTTCTCAGGAATCTGCCCAACATGGGCTCAAGTGTAGCTCAGCGTAGAGCCTTTGCCTGCCGTGTGCCACCCTGGGATGGATCACAGCAGCAAGTGAGGTGGGGATACGACGAATGTTAAATTCGCTATTGTGGAGGTTTGGGGCTTTTGTTTAGTTGCTTTTTGTTTCTTTCGTGGTTCCCGGGATGGAACCCGAGGGCACTCTTTCACCTTTTGGTGTTAATACTTTTACTTCTTTGTTTATTTGAGACAGGGTCTCGCTATGCAGTCCAGGCTGGCCTTGAACTCACTATGTAGTCCAGGCTGGCCAGCAACTTGCAGTGATCCTCCTGGCTCGGCCTTCTGGGAGCTGGGATTATAGGCCTGTGTGACGGCACCCAGGTTGAATTCTGTACTTTTGTCTGGGCATGGTGATGCTCAGAGCGAAGTTTCACAGTGAAAGATCATTGCAAGGAGATCATCTTCCAGTGCCAGGGGTCTCGGATGTTCCCTTGGCCTTGTTTTCATGGGTAGATTTTTGCTGGCACTTCCATATAAAATCTCTGTGCAAAGAAGCCTCCAGAGAATTAGGTGCTGTACACAGGGCCTCCACTCAACCACGGTCTTCAACACTTTCCTTGAAGAGACCTCTGATTAACTCAAGATCTCCATGCCAATGCCGAGCATTGCCAGTCAGCTCACCTCAGGCAAGGCAAATCACAGTTCCTAGTCTAGCTCATCATGCTGCCCAGCCAGTCACAGTCCAGAGCTATTGCATGATGAGCTCTGGCCTCCTCCCTGCTGTGCAAAATCAGGGGCCCCTCACTGAAGCCTTCCACAGGACACACTTCCAGCCGTTACAATCATGCAGTTTCTTCTGTGTACTTAATATGCGGTGAAAGAATTTTGGTTCTACATTTTGCAGATACGATGCAAGATAAAAAGCCTAGGGGATGAGGGTATAGCTGGGCATGGAGATGCTCACCTGTGATCCCAGCACTTGGGAGGCTGAGGCAGGAGGATCACCCTGCCAGCCTGGTGTATAGGGAGCCCCTGTCTCCAAAAAAAAAAGTGTTTTTAATCACAGAAGAACTTTTTACAAAGATTTACGAATTGGGGTTTAGCTGTATGGTAGAGCGGTTGTCTAACATGCGGAAGGCTCTGTATGCCACCCGCAGCACAGCAAGCAACCCAAATCTGAACCCAGGGAGGTGGCACATTCCAATGACGCCAGCGCCCTGGGAGGCTGAGGCGGGAAGACTGCCAATCTAGGCAATTTAGACAAAAGAAAAAATGAAAGAAGACCCTGGCCTCAATATACGGTATCAGAAAACAACCAACTACCAAGGCACCAGACCTAGCCCACTTGTTTACTAGGAAAACTGCAAGGCTCTAAGCTGAAGACCAGGCAATACAGGGGGCTGCTCACTCCCCGGTGCGCGCGCATGCGCACAGGCCTAGACCCGCGGTGCCCCTCCACTTCCCGCGGAAAAGTGATCCACGGTGGGCGGGGCCACCACTGGGCGGGCACTTAAAGGCCTGTGGGTTGGTGCGAGCCATCGCTCCAGCCGGGAGGCTGAGGGGGGACGGTGGTCTGGAGGTCCAGGCCAGCCTGAACTGCATTGCAGTACCCTGTCTCGAAAACCAACGGACCACTCGGAGCCTCATCCAGGTAAGCAGAGGCGGGGTGAGTGAGAGTCGCGGCCGGCGCTGCGCTGTAAAGGTGGAGACCTGGTTCTGGTTGGAAGCACGGCGTGGACGGTCTCCGGGTGGGGGTGGGGGTGGGGGACGGAGGCGATGTGGGCGCGGGTGGTCTGAGGGCTTGGGCCTCCTAGCGGCAGCCTTAATTTACCCAGGACAGACCGAGGCTCGGACAGCTTAAGAAGCCGTGGTCACACAGCTTAAAAGAAAGGAGCAAGCCTGGTGTGGCGGGAGGCTGAGGCAGGAGGGTCTCCGCACACTGCCGGCTGGCCTTGGCTCAGTATCGGATTCACTCCCCCGACCGCGGTAGCGGGGTTGAACCCAAGGCCTTCACTGTGAGTTGTATCACCCCCGGCACTTTCATTTTTATCTTGTTTAGATTTGTTTCTTTTGAGACAGGGTCTCACTGTGTAGTCCAGGCTGGCCTTGAACTCAGCCATTCCTTCTGCCTCAGCCTCCCGAGTGCCCGAATGATAGGCGTGCACCAGCACACCCTGCTCTTAACGTGTTTTGAGACAGGTTGCCCTGAGCTCAAACTTGCCCTCCCGCCTTGGCCTCCCCGGTGCTGGGATTACAAGCTTGCTCCACCACGCCCACCACCTTCCGTTGGTTGGCCATGTCTTGGGCTTCAGGCCTTGTGCTGTGGGGGAGTAAGGAAGGGGTGGAGGAGGTAGTGCCCCCTGTGGTCGCCGGGGAGGCCGGGTCTGGACAGGGTAGCTGTGTAGTGGGTAGCTGGGTATCACAGAGTGTGCCAGGAAGCCCTCCCTTCCTCCCTCCAGGTCCAGAACCCAGGTCCCAGCCTGGATCCCGCCCCCTCCACAGCGGCCCCTCTTCTCAGTGTGTTGGGGTCACAGTGTCACGCCAGCCCCTCCTGAGAATGTAAGATAGAACTAGGCACTGAGCTCTTTTGTGGTGCTGCATTGGGGTTTGAACCTGGGGGACTGAGTGAGCTCCATCTAGATCCTGAGTGCTTTCTCTCTCTCGCTCGCTTTTTTTTCCTTTTCTTTGATTCCTTTATTCCTTGTTTTTTTTTTTTTTTAAGTTTATTTTTTTTGTTTTTTGTGGGTACCGGGGGGTCGACCTCAGGACCTCACGCGCCAGCAGGCGCCCGTGCCGCTGAGCGATATCACCAGCCCCTTTTTCCTATGTGGGATCCGGGAGTCGAACTTGGGCCCTCGCGCTTGCAAGGCAGGCGCTTAAGCCGCTGAGCCATCTCACCGGCCCCTGTTTTTTTGTTTTTTGAGGTGGTCTTACTTTGTAGTTCAGGCTTACCTTGAACTGCAGAGGATCCTCCTGCCTCAGTGCCTGCATGCTGGGATTACCGAGGTGTGCCAGCACTCCCATCTGTTGAGATTTCTCTTAGATAGGGTCTCATTTATGTAGTTCCCGCTGGCCTTGAACTATGTAGCTCAGGCTGCCCTCCAACTCCCAGCAGTCCTCTTGCCTCAGCCTCCTGAATTCTAGGATTATAGGGATGTGCGATGAAGCCCAGCTGTCTCAGCATTGTTTTTGACACAGGGCCTCTGAGTTGCCCTGGCTGATCTTGCACTTGGGATCGGCCAGTCTCCGCCTTTACCTTATCTGAGAGTTTAGGCATGTGCTACCACTCCTGGCAAGACTTTTCTTTCGTTTGGATTTTAGAGACAGGGTCTCGCTGTGTAGCTCAGGCTGGCCTCAAACTCACACGATCCACTTGCCTCAGACTCCTAACTGCCGGGATTATAGGTTGCACCACCATGCCCTGCTATGGGTGTGATTTTTTTCTTTGTTTTGTTTGTTTGTTTGTTTGTTTGTTTGTTTGAGACAGGGTCCCACTACATAGTTCAGGCTAGCTTTGAACTCGCTATGTAGCCCAGCCTGGCATGGAACTTGTGGTGATCCTCCTGCCTCAGCCTCCCAGCACACCCAGCTAGATGTGAATTTTGAGCCACCTGAGATACTTTACTTGGGGATGAGCTCAAGCTTCAGTGGTAGAGTGCTTACCTAGCACGTGTGAGGCCCTGGGCTCTATCCTCAGGGCCACAAATGGATATAAGTAGGGTATTTCATTCATTCATGTGTGGATTGATTGCAGGGCTGGGTGAGCATCAGAGCCAGAGCTTTGCCAATTCTGGGCAAGCCTACTGCCACTGAGCTACATGCCCAGCCCAAGAAATACCTATCTTTGGGGAGGCAGAGGCAAGAGGATGGAAACTTGGGGGCATGCCTGAGCAATTCAGTGAGAGAGTGTCTCAGAATAGAGGAAGGCTGGAGATGTGCTCTGTGTGAAGACCCAGGGTTCAGTTTCCAGTACTAAGCAAGTAGCCTGGGGTAGAGCACCCCTAGGTTCACTTCCCAGTACCACAGAAACAAAGCCACAGCATAAACCTGTCATCTGCAAAGTGGCGGTCTTTCCGTAAGGTTTGCGGAGGGCAGGTTTATGGTGGATTACTGTCCTCCTCTACCTGATTGCACGAGTCTGGGTTAAGGTACCAAGCACCTCCAAGTTAGGGCTCAGTGCTCAGGCACGGTCTGTCCCGCAGGGCCTGTGCCCTCCCCTGCCGGTGGGGTGATCAAGGGCACGCTGGGGGGCTACAGGCCCAGTGGGTGAGCGGCTCAGGCCCTATAGTGTAGGTGTGGGATGAGGTCGGGGCTTGGGGCATGGTCCCTGGGCACAGGAGCCCCTGGAATAAACAAGGTCCCCCACTTCTTGCCTACAGCAACTCTGCACCGCTGGAACGGGAAGAGTAGCATTCACCTGGCTGCAGGAATTCAATATCCGAAGACTCCAGGGACCTCAAGGGCCGTCACTGCTGTGAGAAGCCCAGAGCCTCAGGGAGGCCACCTGAGTCACCAGGAAGGACAGCGAAGCACCGGTCCAATGGCAGTGGCGGCAGTTGTGGCGCGGCTGCAGGCCGAGACCAAGTGCTCCATCTGCCTTGACGACCTAAGGGATCCTGTCACCATCCAGTGCGGACACAGCTTCTGTCGTGCCTGCATCCAGCAGTGCTGGGCCCACCTGCGGGAGAAGTACCCCTGCCCCGTGTGCCGCTTCCAGTGCGAGAAGTGCTGCTACCGGAGCAACACGCAGCTGGACCGTATGGTGCAGATTGCCCGCAAGCTGCTCAGCAGCCACAGCAAGAGGCAGCAGCCGCAGAACACCAACCTGTGTGAGAAGCACGGCGAGGAGCTGACGCTGTTCTGCGAGGAGGACCTGGAGGTGCTCTGTCCCCAGTGCATGTGGCCCCCTGACCACAGCGGCCACCGCACGAGCCCCCTGGGGGAGGCCGCGGTGCGGCACCGGGCGCGGCTGCGCAAGTACGCCAAGCTGCTCCGTGGGCAGGCGGCCTACACCCAGCAGCTCATCAGGTTGCAGAGGAGGGCGCCTGTGGAGTTGAGGAAGAAAGTGGAGTCCCAGAGACAGAAGCTGGCCTCTGAGGTGGAGCTGCTGAGCCAGTTCCTGGAGCGCGAGCAGCAGGCGGCCTTGGAGCGGCTGGCCCAGGAGGAGCGGCAGATCCAGCAGAAGCTCAGCGACAACATCACTGCCTTCACCAGCTATGGGGCGTCGCTCAGGAGCCTGCTGGCTAGGGTGGGGGAGCACAGTGCGCTGTCGGAGGTGCAGCTGCTGTCACAGATCAAGCACTTGTACCCGCACTCTGAATGCAAGATCAGCCCGCCCATCTTCTCCATCAACCTGCAGAGAGAGGCCTGCAACTTCCCTCCCCAGTACTCGGCGCTGCAGAAGATCAGGAAGGAGTTCTGCATCGACATCATCCTGGATGCGGAAACGGCCAACCCCAACCTGTTCATCTCTGCGGACAGGAAGTGTGTGAAGTTTGCAAAGAAAAAGCCAAGCAGGCCGCGTGTGTGCAGAAGGTCGGCCGCCAACCCCGTGGTGCTGGGCTTCCCAGATTTCAACTCCGGGCGGCATTTCTGGCAGGTGGAGGTGGGCGGTGTGCTGCAGTGGGCCGTGGGGGTGTGCAGGGCCTCGCTGTCTCCCAAGAGCTGGCGATCAGGGCAGGGCTGCTGGTGTGTGCAGCTGCAGGATGGGGGCTATAATGCCCCGGGAGCCTCGCCCGCCACGCTGCAGCTGGACGTGCGTGACCGGACCTTGGGCATCTTCCTGGACTACGAGCTGGGTGAGGTGTCCTTCTATGACATGCCCGAGGGCGTGCACATCTGCACCTTCAGTGACTCCTTCACTGGGCCGCTGCTGCCCTACTTCTGCGTCGGGCCTGACTCCAAGCCGCTCAGAATCATCAGGAGTGGTACTGTGAATGAGGACTCTCCACAGGAGGGGCTGCGTTAGCAGGGTTTTTTTTTTTCCCTTAATTGACTGTTTACCCTTTTTTTGGCAGTGGTGGGGATGGTACCGTGTCTTGCAAGCTAAGCATGTACTCTACTGTTGAGCCGCACACCAGGCCCCAGAGTCGTCTTGTCTTGTCTTTTCCTTCTCTTTTCTTTTTTTTCTTTCCTTTTCCTTTTCTTAGTTTTTTCTTTTCTTTTCCTTTCTCTTCTCTACTTTTCTCCATTTTATTTTATTTTATTTTATTTTATTTTTTTATTTTATTTTATGTTATTTTATGTTATTTTATTTTACTTTGTTCTTCAGTGTGATGCTAGGGATCAAATCCAGGGAGTGCCAAACTACACTTTTAAATAAATTTCTTTTGTAGTAGTGGGGATGGAACACAGGGCCATTGTACTGAGCTACTAGGTCCCCAGCCCTTTTTGTTTACTTTGTTTTTTGAGATAGGATCTTGCTAGGTTGCCCAGGCTGGGCCCAAACCCGCAGCCCTGCTTTAGCCTCCCAAGCATCTGGGATGACGGGCAAGTGTCACCACACCCGGCCAGAGTTTTTCTGAGTGGAAAGTTCTCAGGCCGTCATATTGTGTGCTCACAGATCTGGTCCCTGCAGTTTATTCTTTCAGTTTCCCCACTTGGAGGGAGAAAGCTTCATTTTGTTGCCACAGCTTTCTGTGAAGTGGTTCTAGCAATGCCTCCCTCCCAGGGTTGTCTGGGGCTCGGTCACCTTGCTGGGTTTGAGGGTGACTGTTTCATCTGTTCGTGGGTGGCGTTTACAAGGCTTTGCTCACTGTACCAGAGGTGGGGTGGCCCTGCCCCCACAGCTGTCTCAGTCTTATTAATTAGCACAGCACACCCGAGAGGGCTGCACACCATAGAGGGTGCCCTTTTTCTCTTTCTTTCTTTCTTTTTTTTGAGACAGGGTGTCACTAAGTCACTTAAGTTGCCCACGCGGGGCTTGGATTTGTGATCCCCCTGGCTCAGCCTCCCAGAGTGCTGAGATGACTGCTTAGGGCTCCACACCTGGCAGGATGAGCCTTTTTGGCAAGCAGTGTATCCGCTGTGGATAGTTTTTTCTGTTATTCCTCAAAGCTACCCTCTGGTGGCACTCAGCACATGAGCTAGCTAAGTACTTTGTTCTGCGTAACTGCATATGTAGGTGCTGTGTCGGGGTCTGAAGCCGGGGCTCCCGCGTGCTAGTCAAGAGCTCTGCCACCAGCTCTGTGCCTGCAGGGTCCTTTTCTGTACATGAATTAGGATAAACTTCTACAGATTATATTTCACTCCTGTTTTCAGTTACTTTTTGGCCTGTGACACTGTGGTTTGAACCCAGGGCCTGGCCTGTAGTAGGCAAGTGCTTTACATTGAGCCACACCCCCAGGCCAGTGTTGTTTCAGCCTGGATGTTTTCAGGACCATAAGAAATACCACTCATGCTGGGGATGTAGCTCAGCGGCACAGCACCTGCCTGGCAAGCGCGAGGTCGTCAGTTCGATTCCCAGCACCAAAAAAAAAAAAAAAAAAAAAAGTCGTAAGAGAGAGCATGTTTGTCTTATTTGCAGTATTCATGGGAACAGATCTGGGGTTCCATAATAGTCTTCTGATGTATTACTTCTGGGTTTAGTCATCTGAGTTACAAATGCAAAGACTTGACGGTTATAGCGTAAGCATTTTTTCCCACGTTGGTAAGGTTATGTTTTTGAGATTAGGTCTCACTATGTTACCGAGACTAGTCTTGGACTCCTTGCCGCGGTCTCCTTCCCAGTGGCTAGGAATGCTGGTGTGTGCCACTGTGCCTGGCCACTGCTTGGTTTTTTTGGTGTGTGTTTTGTTTTGTTCTGTTTTTGTACTAATACTTTGTATACATTATGATGCAACATGTATGTCAGCAGGGATATAACGTGGATGTAATTTTTTTTTTCTTTTTCTTTTTCCAGGCCTGGGACTTGAACCCAGGGACTTCACAGTGAGCTCTGTAAAGAAATGATAAATGAGGGGGCAGCTGTGTTCCACATGATATAAATGTCGCATAATGTGTACTTTCATTGAGACACCACGTGGTCCCCCAGTGATATGTACAGTTTCTGTGTTGTGTATGGCAGGTCAAAAATAAATCTGAGAAAAAAAAAAAAAAGACCCTTGTTTTTTTTCCTCAGGGGCCGAGGATTGAACCTTACACTTACACTTGCACTTGCCTTGCCTTACATTTGCACACCGTATACTCTGCCACTCTGGCATATCCCTAGGCTGTGTGTTACGAAGCCTGTGGAGATTTCTTCCTGGTGGACTTTCACTTAATTCTTACAATTGTCCCGTGTGTTACGAAGCCTGTGGATCTTGCCTCCTGGTGGACTTTCACTTAATTCTTACAATTGTCCCGTGTGTTACGAAGCCTGTGGATCTTGCCTCCTGGTGGACTTTCACTTAATTCTTACAATTGTCCCGTGTGTTACGAAGCCTGTGGATCTTGCCTCCTGGTGGACTTTCACTTAATTCTTACAATTGTCCCGTGTGTTACGAAGCCTGTGGATCTTGCCTCCTGGTGGACTTTCACTTAATTCTTACAATTGTCCCGTGTGTTACGAAGCCTGTGGATCTTGCCTCCTGGTGGACTTTCACTTAATTCTTATAATTGTCCCGTGTGTTACAGAGCCTGTGGATCTTACCTCCTAGTGGACTTTCACTTAATTCTTACAATTGTCTGGGTAGGTGAGCAGGCTATGTGCACGGTATTGATCTTGCTGCATAATTCAATTGTGTGGACATGCGCTTCAAGACCACAATAGATGACAGTAGCTTTAAATAGTCTCTGTTTTCTCTCTGCAACCACCCATCCACCTCCATACTGAGAATTGAGCACAGGGTCTTGCTGTGGCAAAACTAAAGATGCCAGGTTGCCCAGGCTGGCTATAAACTTGGTGATCCTCCTGCCTCAGCCTCCCAAGGAATTTGCCACTATAGCTGACAGATGCATTTTGAAGTAATGGTCACCTGGGGATGCAGCTCGGTGAGTAGGCGCTTTTAATGGTCAGCTGGGGATGTAGCTTGGTGACCAGGCGCTTCCCTGTGATGCACAAGTCCTGGGTTCAAGGTCTACTATCTCACAGTGTGTGTGTGGGGGCTGGAAGGGTACTCAGTAAGGAGGGGACATGGGGCAGACTTGGCAGTGATGAAGGACCCTGTTGACCAGGCAAACAGATGCCTGAGTGGGGCTGGAAGGTGGAGCGATTTCCAGGGCAGGGGTGGGTTGTTGGTGAGTTCTGGGACTTAGTGCAGGGTTCAGAAAAATCTCTTCTTGCTTGGGGGTGGGGGGGTTGGTAACTGGAATCAAAAACCTCCGAAAGTGAGCTGAGGCGGGCATGGGGTGCGCACCTAGAAACCCAGCGATCTGGGGTCTGGGAGCCTGAGGCCAGAGGATTACAAATTTGAGCCCAGGCTGGACACCTCCAAACATAGTGAGAGCCTGTCTCAAAGAATAAAACAGCTGGGCGTGGTGGTGAATGCTGGGGAGGCTGAGGCAGGAAGTTCAAGGCCAGCTTGGAATGCGTAGGGAGACACTGTCTCAAAAAAACAAAGAGCAAATAAACGAAGGGCTGGGGATGTGGCTGCGTGCAAAGGCCCTTGGTTCAATCCCCAGTACTGCAAAACACAAAAAATTCTTATCCGCCAGGATGGTGGCACAGGCCTATAATCCCAGATTCTAGGGAGGCCCTGGCAGGAGGATCCTAAATTGAAGGACAACCTGTGCAATTTAGTGAGTCTATCTCATATGTGAAAAATCAAAGGGTTGGGGATGTAGCTAGGCATTCCCAAACTTCACTCCCCAGTGCTGAGGAAAAAAAAAAAAATCTGAGAGTCCAGTGGACAGGACCACAGAGGAGCAGCACACTGGGCCCACGCATCGCAGGAAGAGGAGTAGGCAACGGGTCAGTGTCGCCACTGAGGTCCCCGCAGCGAAGACAGAGGCCCAGGTGGGGGGCCTGGTGCTCACCCTCGCTGAGAAGGGTCGGAGCCCGCCAAGGACACCCAGGAGGTGGGGCGAAGACCCAGGATGCACTGTCCTGTCCTGGAAGCCGCAGTGGCTACAGTGACCAAGGGCGTGGGGCGGAGGGCACAGCGACCACAAGTGGAGGCAGGAAGAGCCCAAGGTTGACTCCAGCCTCCTGAGCAATTTAGCGACACCCTGTCTCAAAAGTAAAAAATAAAAAAAAATGGCCTGGGGACATAGCTAGGTGCAGAGGCCCTGGGTTCAATCCCGAGGACTTAAAAAAAAAGTTTCTAGATGGCCCAATGATGAGCGTGATACTTATTTCTGGGAACAGGTACTAATAATTATTTTTTTTTAAACAGGACGAAAAAGAAAAAAAATCTTGGATGACAGTTTTGTGTCAGAGATGTATAGCATTACCTCCTGTTGGGCTTGGGAGGCTGAGGCAGGAAGATTGCTGCCAGTTTGAGGCCAGCCTGGGTTACATAGTAAGACCCTGTCTCAAAAACAACAAACAAGAAGCACCCCAGCTTGAGATCACTAATCTGTGATTTAAAAAAAAAAAAAGCCTTCTGCGTAGAAAGGCTGGGGAAGGAGGACATGCAATTGATCTTGTTTACCCCTGGATTTCCACAGTGGATAGAGAGCAGAGTAGTGTTTCCTGAGTCGTTAGCAAGGTTAGAAATGTCAAAGCCAGGCGCTGGTTCCTCCACCAGTTGTGTTCTAGCCTTGGCCCGCTCTGGTACAAGGTTGACTGTGCGGAAGAGAACAGGAGCTTTCCCAGCCGGCAGAGCCTTCCACTGCAGCACCCAGGGCTCCGGCAGCATCCTTGGGCACCGTTTTCGGTGTTAACCTTCACAGGGGCCTTAACTTAGTGCAGGCTAATGGGGACCATAGACTGTTCTAGCTGGTGTGACTGGGGCTGCCACAGGCACCCCGGGGGCTGGTGGTGTGCTGCTTGCTGCCTACCCTGCACCCTGCTAGGACAGACCCACATCCCGAAAGCCACTTTTTTTTTTTTTTTTTTTACTGTACTGGGGCTTGAATCTGGGACATTCGCACTGAGGTACAACCCTATCCTTTTGGCTTTTTCTTTTTTTATTTTGTTTTTTGGCTGTTATTGTTTTTGTTTGTTTGTTCTTGAGACAGGGTTTCACTATTCAGTTCAGTCTGGCCTTGAACTCACTTTGTAGCCCAGGCTGGCCTCAATCGCACAGAGATACTCCTGCCTCAGCCTCCCAGTGCTGGGATTACAGCCTGTGCCACCACACCTCTTATTTTTCATTTTGAGATGGTCACTAAACTGCCCATTTGGGGCTCCAACTTGGGATTCTCCTGCCTCAGCCTCCCAAAGGGCTGGGATTACAGGTGTGCACCACCACACCAGGCGGCAAAGAACTTTCTACCCCAAGTGCCAGCAGTGCTGAGGCTGAGTAGCCTTGCAGGAAGTTGAGGAAAAATTAAAAGGGTGAAGGAGAACTTGATTCAAATGAGATTTTGTCTTAAATTCCTAGAAGAAAAAGGGGCTCTGGTGGCTGTCACACAACGCTGCATCCTCCGTGGCCCTGGGGACCACTGGTGGGGACGTCCTCTCCAGAACTGAGGAAGAGGAATCCAGGCCACGTCTGCAACAATCAGGGATGCATTGCCAACAAACCACCCGTTCCCCTCGGTGTAAGAGAACTTCCGGGAGTTCAGAAGCAGAGGACGTGAGCACGTGGGGCACAAAAGGTTTATAAGAAGCCAGAGGATCTGGAAAGAGTGGTCAACTTCATCAGTGTTCAAAGGAATGAAGTGACATGATGATGTTCCCGTCAGAGTGAGCCAGCTGAGGACATCTACAGCTGGTGGTGGTGTACACCAGTGTAGAGCTGTCCAGTGCCTTCACAGGAAGAGTTCAAGGCATTGCTTTTCAGTATTTAAAGAATAATGAGCTTTCAACTTTCCAGTAGCTCATGGTGCTGTCATCTGGAGCACATGCACGGGTGCCCCTACGTCTGTGTGTTTACACGTCCACGCATGTACTTCACACGTTACCGCACCTGCCCCAGTTCAGGGCTGTGTCTTTCTGCTGCCTTCTTTTCTCCTGGTCGAAACACAGTCTAACCCTTGTGAGCCAGGGTCTCACTATGTAGTGCAGGCTGGCCTCAAACTTACTCTGTAGCCTATGCTGACCTTGAACTCACAGCAATCCTCCTGCCCAGCCTCCTGACTGTTGAGTTTACAGGCGTGTAGCACCATGCCCGACTATCCCCCAACTTTTGGACACTACCTTGCCCTGTAAAGCAAAGTTCATCCCATGAGTCTCAGATACTGAATAGAGATCCCAGCCACATTTAAACATACACGTAAAAAGAAATACACATTAATCACCTTCTGGTGTTTTCCTTTTGAAAAGGAAAATCACAGGGGCCATATTTATAGCCCTTCCATTAAAAAAATAACAATTCCTATGCCCAGAAGTTCTTAGTAGACTCATAAACTGATACATCTCGTCCATCAGCAAAATGAGTAAGTAATGCTGTTGCCCCACTCCACTCTCCTCCACTTGTCACCCTGCCCAAGGCTGTCTATATCACATGGGCTGAGGTACCAGGCCCAGGGTCATTGGCTGTGGCAGCAGGTAGGCAGTGCCACCAGGTGAGAAAAGTGCAGGGGCCATGGGGTGCAGAGAACTCATTGCTGTTTGTAGAAGCTAAATAATGACTGCAGGGGACTGAGCTAGTTAAGACATGGAGGGTGTAGAATGGCACTTGGAGGTTCAGAGGTCATGCCCTCAGCCACATGCTCAGGCCTCTGCTCGCAGGGAGACTTCAGCACTGTTGACACTCTTCTGCTGGGAAACACTGTATTCTAAATACAACTCAGTGAACAGTTTCTCCTTTCACTGTAATATAGTGCGAGAGCATACTGTGCAATATTTCCATTTCTTTCAATCTGTTAAATAGTTGGAATATTATGAGAATGATCGCTTTGAATTAAATAATTCCTGAAGTAAATCAATGAGGTTAAAGTAAACAGATTTGTACATGTGGATTTCATGTCCATCTAACTTTGTGAAGGCTTTTATTACTTATAATGTATTAATTCACTTTTATTTGATAGGTCAACATGCGTGGAGGATAAGAGAATATCTTCCTTTCTTTCCAGTTTTTTTTAAATTATGGTTTCTTTCATTTATATTCCATTGATGAACAGAACATTCAGAAAAATAGATGTACTATTGTGAATCTTTTATCACTTTCTGTATCTATTATGACACACTTTTATGTATTATTCTCCAAAGAAATTTTAAGAGTGGTGTCCCTTTATCCCTGCAAAGCTGTGTAATTTACTCATTACCAACAAACATTTGGAAGTGTTTTAATAATTAAAAAGGAAATGGATTTTCCATAGTGGCAAAGTGCTTTCCTAGCATGCATAGTTTTGTAAGTGAGAGGAAGAATATCATAAATCTTATTTTGTTCAGAACAAGTGTTGAGGTATAAGGAATGACAATGACCACAGTCATGTAAACTGGAGTCGATGATGAAGAAATGAGCGCTGATCACAAGAAACCAAAGACTTCATACCTCACAAGAAGAACAATGTTTTGAGGGCATTTGAGAAGGAGGCCAGAGCCAACCTGCAACAGAGTTAGGGGGTAAATATGTGAACATTTCATTTCAGAACAAAACACCTGAAAATCCTGCACCAGGAGTTCCTGTTTGCAAAGTGCTTCCTCAGTATTTGTTTCACTCTGCTCACCTCACCACACCATCAGCATCTTCCGAAAATGTCCAAAAATTCTGGCTGCTCCTCAGAGTTGCACTGCCAGCAGGCACTGACGTCAACAATAAGATACGGGTTCTACAGACATGCAGTATGCAAGAGTTGTGTGATCGTTCTGGCAGCAGCCCAGAATTCGCTTGAGTCTGGGATGGCCAGTGAAGGAGATCGTGAGAGAACAGCACACGGCTCGTGGAGCTCCAAGTCAACAGTGTGCAGCTGGTTCCTGAAGAATGGCCACTCATGTTGACAACTTGTCGCCTTCCAGGTGTCCACTGGTCAGTTCCCTGTGGCCATTAATGAGCTTCCCCACACAGCCCCCAGTACTCTGCACTCCGTGGTACCTCGGCTATTCTCACCTGGTGGCACTACCTACCTGCCACCACAGCCCGCGATCCTGTGTCTAGTACCTCTCAGCCCATGTGATATGGACAGCAATTGACAGGGTGCGAAGTGGAGGAGAGTGCAGTCTGTCAACGACATTACTTACTCATTTTGCTGATTGAGAAGGTGTATCAGTTTACAAGTCTTCTAAGAACTTCTGGGCACAGGGAATTATTACTTCTTTAAAGAGATGTGCAGAATACATATTTAATGTAAAGGAGTGAGATTTTGGGCATTTTGGGCATTTGGGATTTGGACTTCGTTTCTAAGGTTTTCTTTTCTGCCTTGTTAACTTTGGGGTTTGGGAATCGCTGCTGATATTGGCCCTCAAGAATGTTCCATGCTTCCATATTAAGAGACAACCATGTGGCTAGTGTCACATGGATGTAATCAAATGTCTGTTCCCCTCCTCTAACGTGGTGTCTGATACAAGGTGAACAGCAGAAAAGGAGAGGAGAGCAAGTGGATGCCTGTCATATTCAATGGCTAGAGGAGCTCTCTTACTGGTAGGGACTTCCCCACCACTGCCTTGCTTCCGGGACCAACTGTGCCAACCATGTACGCCAAAGACCTAGACAGAGGGCTATGCAGAGCTTGCAGGCATAGCAACCAAACCCCTTGCCCTGGTAGCAACCAGAGTAATTCTGCCATTTCCTTGACATGGAATTTATTCTCTCCATATCACAGTCTCTTCAAGAGACAGTGGCTGCCACAACAGAATTTTTGGCACCAGGCTCAAACCAGTTCTCTTAGTGCAAAAAATAGAATGTGCCAGTGTGCCCTCCACTCCACATGAAGTTTCAGATTCTGCACGGCAGCAAACCACATGTGACACATCCATTCTTGTGGAGGAGCCCAGGGTATGACCCTGGAGTCCATGCCTACTCCCATGGCTCTCTTCACACTGGAAAGCATGGAGGATGTGCCACATCCTGAAGGATTTCTGGCTTACATGCTGAGACCACAGCTGGATCCAATGTATTTTTTACCAAAACAGTGGATGGTCAGAGGTATGTTGTTCTCCATAATCCTAGGCCCCCATATAATGCCCTCAACTTTTTCTTCATCTCAGAGGATGATTATCTTGCACCACATCAGGACAACTTGAAACTAAAATTCATACACCACCTATTGTGTATAGGGAAGAAACTGCATGATTGTAATGGCTGGAGGTGTGTCCTGTGGAAAGCTTCAGTGAGGGGCCCCTGATTTTGCATAGCAGGGAGGAGGCCAGAGCTCATCATGTGATAGCTCTGGGCTGTGACTGGCTGGGCAGCATGATGAGCTAGACTAGGAACTGTGACTTGCCTTGCCTGAGGTGAGCTGACTGGCAATGCTCGGCATTGGCATGGAGACCTTGAGTTAATCAGAGGTCTCTTCAAGGAAAGTGTTGAAGACCGTGGTTGAGTGGAGGCCCTGTGTACAGCACCTAATTCTCTGGAGGCTTCTTTGCACAGAGATTTTATATGGAAGTGCCAGCAAAAATCTACCCATGAAAACAAGGCCAAGGGAACATCCTCCCTGGCACTGGAAGATGATCTCCTTGCAATGATCTTTCACTGATCAACTTCTTTTCACTCTGAGTGGTCTGTCTGTGTTCTGATTTCTTTTGCCTAAATGCTTACATGAAAAATTGCTGGCTCATGCCCAGGCATTGAAAGAAAGGGATGTGGAATTTCTCCTCATCAAAGTCTCTGCAAGCTCACAGGAATCGAGATCATGTACTGTGGCTGAAGCGGAACCTGAAGGGCAGTCTCCCTGTAATGATAAATCTCCTTACTACCGTAGTTGGAACATGTTTTCATGGTGTATATGGGAGTAAATATCTAGAACTATGGACACAAGGAGTAATAATGGAACAAAGAAAGCTGCCAGACATGGGAAAAGAAAGAGAATAAAACAGGAAAGAGATTCAGTGAGAAAGATGTAAGAAACAGAATGAGAAAATGAAAAAAAAAAGAAGTTAAAATTTATTTTTTTATCAGGCATTTCAGGTGAATTTAGGGTGATAGTTGTCAGATGTATGTTTGCCTGCCTTGGCTTGTTGAACACAAGCCAGGAGAAAATCAAGGAACCCCTAGAATATGACAGATTACAACACAAGGAAAAAAAAAAATCTCTGACTCATTTTATTTGTGTAGCAGTGTTGGGGATTCTACCAAGAATCAAGAGGAGATCTTTTCCTTTCCAATATGCCTCTTACAGAAGAACAGTGTTTTAGAGGGCAATCGAAAAGGAGGCCAGACCCAACCCACCACAGAGTATAGAACAACTGGGGGCCCTCCATTTGGATATGCAGCCAGTGAATATCCAAGCCAAGGCCGTTGCGCCCCTTTTCGGAGAAGCAGTCCCATATGCAGAGTCCCGAGTCTCCCAAAAGCCCTGAGGTCAAGAGTGAGCGGCGCCATACAGCAGCACACCCTGCCCGCTCCTGGCACACACAGTCCGGTCAGAGCTCAGGCTTCTCAGGCATCTGCCCAACGTGAGTCAGTACAGACAGCGGCACTGCTACCGCATACCTGCGAGCCTCAGTTCTGAGGTCCTCAGCAGAAGGGCAGGGCCCTAGGAGCAGCACGCAAGGCCTGGAGGCCTCCACACTTGAGGGGTCTCTGGCCCCAGCCCCTTGTGGCCCAGTGTGGTCTGGTTGCTCCCAGTTCCTCCTTCCCTGACATCTCACTGTTGCCTGATTTCAGGCAGATGATGAAACACCCCAAAATATCGCCATCATCCTGGGTGGAGGAAGAAGTGCTTCCTTAACTGCCTTATGAATTCCGAGATCAGCTGATGAGGGTTTTGGGCGAGTGTCAGCTGCCATTTTGTAGGAAAGCGGGGAGGTGAGATGCACCCACCCCACCCCAGGGGCTCTCTCAGCTCACCAGAACAGATGTGACCAGGTCTTGCCCCTGGTCCAGCATTTGGATGAACTGGACCAAACCAACTACACCTGCAGGGTACTTACTGTTGTCCTTTGACAACCAGCCATGCTTCTGGATTGAATTCATCATGAAAAAGCAGAAGCTCAGCATCACTGGGAAGAATTTCAGGGCTGAATGGCCAGTTTGTGTCTTCAGATCCTGTGATAGAAAGTGCTGTGCCTTCATGCTTAGTACTCCCTGCAAGCTTCAAAGCCTCTCATTCTGCAGAGCTCTAGGGGTTCTAGAATTGTGAACATGAGGCCCCCCCACTGTCCATCATGCTTCCATGAGCCTCACCTTCTTCCAATGGTTGTGTGTGAACAAGTACCCCAGCCTTTCACAGGATTGCTGCTGCTGGAACTCTGGGCTAATTGTCCTTTCCAGGCTGTATTCCTGAGTTCCTGAGGAGACAGATATGGACCTGGAGCCAACCTGCCCACTCCGCTTTCCACAGCATTGGGGGAGATTGAGGGCTGAATCCAGTCCAGTATTACCTATGGGATAAGGGACCCAGTAGAGAGCAGACCGGGAAGTCCAGATGTATATTGGACTGTTCATCTGGTAACTGGCATCAGTTGGATAAGCTGAGGCTCCACCGATGCAGAGGTTGGGAGAGAAGCAATATCAAGGATGTGGCAAGTAGGCACGTAGGAAGGACTTGGTAAGTAGGAATCTCACGGGGTGATTTGCCCTGGGAAGGCTCCTAGACGCAAGTTTCTAACATTCCTAGGCCTCCCTGCCCACATAGCTCGGCCTCTTTGCTCTCCTTCAGGTGAACCTCTTCAACGTGTTCTCTAACTCAAAGCAAACAGGGGAGGGGATCATGCCACTTGACATCCCCCCAGGACCTCCTTAGGGGTGGTGATCTCCCATATTCCCCGTAAATGTTGTATGTGTGATCCTCCAGGCATGACAAGGCAGGGAGGATGTTGCGGCTTTCGGGGAGCATGCTGCAGATTCTGGTCTACCCTTGAGGTTCAGATGGAAAATGATGGTAGGCATTCCACATATGCATGCAAGAAAGAGTGTGCTAAGGAAAGCCATCACAGGGGTGACACAGGGGCCATCCGTAGAGTCAGAGGCACAGGCATTCTGCCCTCACTGGGGAGAGCATGTTTATGTGCTGTGGACCCACCTGCATTTGCTGTCCCAAAGCCCTGATTCCTGGATGAGGGTGGACAGAGTTGATTGCCTACCATCCAGGGCACCGGACCCAACCCCCCACTGCAGAAGAGGTGAGTCATTTCCGAGGTCCTCTGGCAGAGAATAGAAAAGAGGAAGGTAGTCCCTCCATCAAGAATCCTAGCCAAGGTATCCTGTCCTTCAAATGACCTCACGGGGAAGTAAGCACTCTGTCCTCCAGTGTGTTGACCTAGGTGCGGTGAGGATCCAATCTGAGGAGTGAGTTCATCCAGCCTCATGATGCTTTTTCCTTCAACACCCCAGTATTCCAGGTGGGTGGGAGCTATGAACTTCTAGGACACAGGTCCGGTAAGAATCAAGCTTCCACCCACTCAGGTTTCACAGGGTGAAACACAGGGTGTCACCAAGTGCCACTGTAGGTTGGGAGTTTCGGGATGGGAGAAGGATGTTCACCTCGGGATGCTCACGCTAGGGATGCAGGGGTACCACTGAGAAGCGCAGCACTTCCTCATGGCTACATTATGCTCTGTCTTTCCTCACCGCTTCTGGGGATGCTCTGTTGCATACAGAGTGCAGCGGAGGCAGAGGTCGGGAAAGTGTGAATGCAGCCAAATTGTACTTGCAAAACTGCAGCCAGGAGAGTTCACACCCTCCACCTTGTGAGAAGGAATACAGTCTGCCCCTTCCCAGCCATGTCATGGCATGGTCTTGTGAATTGGAGCCCAACCTGCGATAGTTTGGTGGTCCCTCAAACTGGGGACTATCTCACGCCTCATGGGAGTCCTTTCCTTCTGCGCAGCCACTGTGGTGATGAGGCATCCTCCCCCTGCCTGATCTGCACCCGGAGTGGGTTCCACAAGCCAGGAGCCTTCTATGTGAGGGGTCCCTCTCAGTTTACAGCGTGCCATGGTTGATTACAAGCAAAGGCCGGCAGCTGAGTGAGCCGAGTGGGAAAGAAAGTTGGTCAGTTGTCAGTCAATGCTTCCATGCATAGAGCCACCTTCTTGGAAACACCTCCCCAGGGTTCAGGTTATTTCGTCTACTGTAGATAGCAGTACAGGTTGTATTCTGTTACCCAACCCTTCTCTCTGTTTCTCTTTTGAAATGTCTGTCTCCTGCAGATGTTGCAGATATGGCGTTTACTGGCCTTTTGCTACACCTTCTATGTTTCCTGCTCATAAATCCATATCGGGAAACTGGTTGCCTCTTCTGCTCTTCAAGAGGAGCATTTGCTATTCCAACTGCCCAGTCCCTGTGCTTCCATGAGGCACTAGAGCAGATGCTCAGACATGAACAGGGGAGCTGATCAGGACCTGTCCTGGCTAACACAAGGGTGTACAGGATAACCCGCTTTCACCTTAGTCTCCGCTAACTGCCCCATGACTCGGACACTCAGGCTCCTCAACTCCTAATCTCCCCACTGCTGGCCTTCAGGGGGAGTTCAGGCTCCACAAGACAATGAAGGATTTTCCAGGGAAGGCCGGGGCAGGAGTCTGCCGGGCCACTCCTAGGTGCATCCTAGGTTCTGCTCGTGCAGCGACTGATACTGGGCCTCTGCCTCAGGGTTGGCCTACGTGCCCTGTGATGGGAACCTTTTGGAAGGGACCACCTAGTCCCAGCTCACGGGAGGAAATGCTGCAGAGTGCCCTGCAATCTCCTGAGTACCTGTCAGCAGGACCACTCCACTGGTCAGGCCTGCAATGTGTGAAAAGGTGTGGGGCCTCCCAGCATGATTCTCTGACGATTTACAACACTGCTGTCTTAGGCATTTTACTCTGCTTTGAAAGGCCACACCTGATGGCCACCAGGTAAAGGAGGCAAGGTTTATTTTAGTTCATGGTTACAGTCCCTTTCTGGCTATCATCAGTCAAAATGGCATGGTGGAAGTTTCTGACAAAGGAAGTCTGGTCATGATGGCAGCCAGTAGGCAACGGGGAAGAGAAGAGCCGGGCATGGTGCTTCTACTGGCAAACCCTGAACAAACCACAGTGGGGAAGAGGGCACACTGAGGACAGTGGCCAGGACCCTGGGCCTGAAGGCCGCCAGATAAGGCAGCACTGAAAGACAAGATGGCATGAGGACTGAGAAACAGCTGGCAAATGCCTGTCATTCATAATGCCTTCGTTTTGCACCTGTGGTGAAAGCGTGGGGTAGGAGCTTGAGTGGACTGGAAAAGATAGAATAGAATGACTGGAGCCTGGAAACACAGAGGCCAGTTGTCTCAGTTACTTTTCTCTCGTTGCTGAGACAAAATACCCGACACCCAAAATTAAGGAAGGAAAGGTTTATTTGGCTCACAGTTTGTAGAGGTTTCAATCCATAATCAGCTGGCTCCAAGGCAGAGTGGCACATGGCAGAGGGCAACAGTTCATGGTGGCAGAAGACAGCAAAAACAGCAAGAGCAAAAGGGAGGAGCGTGCACAAGCAAGAGAGAGAGAGCAACCTCTTTCCCTCCCTTATATTACATGCAGGCAACCTGCCCCAGGGTGGATGTAGCACTCACGCCCATAATCCCAGCATTAGACCATGAATCAGTCCTAAACTCCAGAAGTCCGCCTCCATGACTGCATGAGGCTTTGGGGGGACATCTAGACACAAACCATAACACCAGTCTTTTCAAAATGTGCTGCAGAGGAGAGCAAAGACGGACTTACACCAGGTGGGGTACATGGGTCTATTTTATACTTCAGTAAATTAAGTTCATTAGATTAAATTCTATGATAGTTCACTTTGTGTGCTGCTGGAGGTTGAAAGACTGGGTATGGTGATTTCAGGATCAGAATAGTGAAGCGAAGGGACTGTGGAGATGCAGGAACAACATAAAGATCACTCAGCAGAGGCCTCATGCAGCAGAGAAGGTGTGGGCTTTGTGCCCAAATGAGCACCTCCCAGAGGAGCCTGCACAGGCCTTCATGTAAGAAGTGGAAGGGCATGGAGTGGGCAGAGACAGGGTAGGTTTGAGTTGGAGGAACTCTGCGGAATGTCCCATGAGATGGGCACCAGGCCAGGAGCAGCAAGCGGGTGGAGCCCCTCTTGGCAGTTTGAGAGGAGAAGGTGACGAACTGTTGTCAAGCAGAGGACGGGAAGTGAGTCAGAAACTCTGCTAGGCACCTAGGCAGCAGTGTAAGCCTGTGGGGTTTATCTCAGATTAGGTGAGTGCTTTTGTCCAGGCCGGCTTGGCCATGGGATAAGGCTTAGAGGAGGCTGAGACATGGACTAACCAGAGTGTTCTGGCAGACAGGAAGGGCCAGGGGAGATGGGAAGGCACTTGTGGCACTTGCCGTTAGCTTCTGCTGTGCAACAACTCCTGCAAATTTTGTTGTTTCTGTGTTGCTCTTGTTGATGTGTCTCTTGTTTTGGCTTTTGTTTGGGTTTTGGGTTTCAACCCTTCTGCCGTGATGCGGTCCAGGTCACTCTGCACATGAATGACATGATCAGTTGCTGTAATTATTTTGTTTATTTTGAGAGAGCACCTCGATGCATTGCCCAGGCTGCTGTGGAATTTGCAATACTCCCGCCTTTAATTCCCAGGTGCCTCAAATTTTAATAGCATGTGTCTACACTGGTTATTTTGCTCAGAAAGGCCAAGGGTGTCATCTTGGGGTGCCCATGGCAGCCAGTCCTCTAGAGGGGCACATGGGCTCTTTGGTTGGGCTGGCCCTCAGTGATTCTCCAAGCCCTGCAAGCACAGCAGGGTCTCACGCCTCTGAGTGCCTCTGGTGAGGTGCAGTTCATAGAGAAGGCAAGATAAGCCACAGTCCCTTGCCATTCAGCAGCGTGGCCTGTGTGTGTTGGCTGTGCACCAGGCACCCAAGTCCGGCCAGTGTTTGCAGCCTCTTTGTGCACACATGGCCAGCCCTCTGGGGAGGCCTGCAGGATCTGCTGCAAGGATGTGGAGTAAACGAGAGGCAGCGTCCACGGCCATGTTCAAGCACCACAGGAGAGAGTGCTGAAGCAGCACACCGAATTAATGCTTACAAAGGAGGGGACAGGGGATGTAAGGTTGGGAGACATTGAAAGAGCAGAGGACTCATGACCTGAAGTGTCTGTCTTTTCTCAGTACAGTACCTTGTCCTGTGGTCAGTCCCGTGCCTGGACACCCCTTCCTGCATGTCCCTCTTTCCCCATGACGGATGAGGTCCAGATTCTATATTTCTTCCTTCTGTGATTTAGGCAGAACCCAGGGCCCATTCCAGCCACTGCCCACCCTCCAACCCACCACCATTTTCACCCCATCTGCATCCCAGCTCCCCCTGTCCTTTGACTTCCTCCTGGGGTTTGTGTATCCTTTTCTCTCCTCAGGAGGTAGCTGCAGCCACACCCAGCCACAGACCCCCGGCCTTTCCACTTGTTTCTGGAGTTTGAGGCTGGGTTCCTGGGTGCTTGCAACCCTCCCTCCACCTTCAGTCCTTGCGTGGGGTGACCTGTCCTAGCGTGCGCAGCACTGCTCTGGGGAGCTTACCATCCCAGGGCTTGAAGCCAATCTCATGTTCTTCGTGCTCTAGATCATGAGCCTACCTCAAATCACGGGACAACCAAGTCTGTTGTAATATAGCATGCAACATAGTGGAACCTAGAGAAAGCTATCTTAGCTTCTACTTGGTCACGTTCCAGTACTGGAACAGATGCAGTTGAGGAAAACTCACTGCAAAGGTTAGAGTGGCACTACCTGTCCAATATAAAGAAGTAACAACAAAAAGAAAACCGAATCAAACTAATCTAAGACCACAGTGAACAGGAAAAAAGAAGACTGATTCACATTATTTGCAGGAAATCGGGTGGATCCCAACACCACAATATCATCTGAAATAAGACAGATACAGGAACCAATTATCACACCGTTCCTCTTACATGACGAACCCAAAATGTATATAAATTAAAGAAAAACTCCGCACATTTTTGAGCTGTGGAGGGGAATCAGTAGATGGGCATAGAGGAGCTTATCGAGGGGGTCAAAGAGCATTGCGATTGATCCAGACAGCGTATAAGTAGGCACCAGTTCCCAAACAATGAACGCAAATGTCATGTACTGCAAACATGTACCAATGTAAAACTCTATGTCACAAGAAACAAACTCAACCAATCCATGGCGTACATTTGTGGTGAAAACTAAAGCTTTCGTGTAACAAAAATTGGCTTCTTCACTAATAATTTCAGAGTTGGCTATCAATGTGGAAGTAAAGAAAGACACATAGTGTTATTTTTCAGTAACAGTATGATTCCAGAGTTCGAAGCATAATTAGGAAAACCTAAGAGTGTGGGTGGAACCACAAGTCAGGGCAGCAAATGAAGATGAATGAAGATGAATTTCTGTCAAATGCTGGCCCACAGTACTGGCATTCCAATGTTGTCTGTCATTTGTGTGTTGCCACAAGTATCTCTATTTTTTCTCACAACTTAACGTTCAGATTAGGGGGGTGTGGGGATGTACGTTCCTCATGGATCTTGGGCTTAAATACCGAGGCTGCAGTTCAAGCTTGCCGAACACAAACAAATACCTACGTAACTAAATACGTAGACTGGAGATACAAACAGCAAACTTGTTCATCCTGGCATTGACAGGTAAATTGAGTCCCTTAAACTTTTTATATTGCCACAAATGAAACCTCCTCAGGAGTTTGTATTAAAGCTCAGCATCTTCTTAGCAACTTCAGTGGAATTAAAAAAATACAATAACTCATGCCGGTGAGATAGCTCAGTGGCATAAGCGCCTGCCTGGCAAGCACAAGGTCCCCAGTTTGACTCCCGGAACCCACATATGAAAAAAGGGCCGGTGATATGACTTTGTGGCATGGGTGCCTCCTGGCACGTGAGGTCCTGAGGTCAACCCCCGGTACCCACAAAAAAAAAAAAAAAACCCTCAAAGTTAACCGTTAGTAATACACACAGTAAATGCATCCTTCAGAATCCTGGAGGAAAAGAAAACTATTGAAAAATTAGAGAGCAAGGGGGATAAACAGTAAAATCTACAACAGTGTTGCAGGGCTAAAAATACACTACAGAAAAGAAGAAAGTATGGCTTCCAGTCTATGTGTGTCCTCTGGTCCCTGGTGAGGATGGACCCATAGCTAAAGCCTCGCCTAAGTGCTTGGGAAGCAGAGTACTTCTCCCCTGTGTATCCTCTGGGGGCTGGGGAGGACTGACTGACATTTAAAGCCTCACCCACAATCCCGGCAAACATAGGGCTTCTACCCTGTGTGTGTGCTCTGGTGCCCAGTAAGTTCTGACCTATGGCTAAATGCTTGCCTGCATTCTCTGCACACACAGGGCTTCTCCCTGTGTGCAACCTCTGGGGCCTGCTGAGGCTGAACTATTGCTATAGCTTTCTGCACCCTCCCTGAAAAGAAAGAGGTTCTGCCTTGTTTCTGTCCTCGAGTGCATACTGAGGACCGCTTCACGGGTAAAGCCTCTGCAACACTCTCTGTGTACGTTCCGATTCTCCATTGCACTTGTCCTCGGGCTCCTGAGGAGGACCGACTTCCAGGCTAAAGCCTCTCCCTGGAAGCATAGGATTTCTCTCCTTTGTGAATCTTCTGCTGTGTGGTGAGTTCTGGCTTACAGCTATAGCTTCTCCCACACTCTCTGCAAACACAGGGCTCCTTCCGTGTGGCCTTTCAGGCACAATGGCTTTTGATTTGTCACTGAAGCCTTCCATACACTGTCTCTCCATTCTTCACAGGAGCAATTGTTGAGTCTCCTACCCCTAAAAAGAGTTTTTCTGTGCATTGGTTTCACTGTCTTAGCTCTTTATCCCACACTGCATCACCCATGGGTCCCCATGTGTCCCTGATTGTCCTGTGGTGGGCTAGGAAGGCCCCTGAAGCTTCCCACCATTTTGTCCTCTTATGTGCCTGTGTCACCTTCCCTAAAACTCTTGACCTCCTTATTTGGCATTCATGTGGATTGATCAGAGCCCTTGGTCCTGAGGCTCATGTGCTGGACAGGGATGCCCTGGTTTGAGGCTTTCTCTTGGCGAAGTTTCTGGGAAGTTCTGAGGGCAGTGACTCTGTCCCGTATGTTGCTTGAGGAACTTCTTTTCTGGAGAAGAGCTGAGCACACCAGGGAGAAGAATGGTTTTCCTGGCTTTGCATCTGCTGAAAGAGGAAGTCTTTGGTCAGGGCATACGTATATACCCTACCTGGGCACCGGCTTTGCTACTGGCTACAACCTGCCCCTGTACTCGGTCTTCCTGCCTAACATCACCAGAACCCCTCCCCCATCTGTTCAGATGCAGTAGGTTTTCTATTCTGTTCTTAGCCACTGCATCATCTGAATTCCAGAAAGCCCCCATCAGAGGCATTTGCTACCTGTCACCGAGAACACGGACCTCCCAATAGCTGCAGAAGCTGCTTCATGGTATAGAAGGAAGAGGCAGTGGCCATGCTGCACAGGCTACAAGAGTTTCCTAAGACTTATCCCCTCCTGCAGAGTCGACCTCTGTCACACGCCCGTCCTTCACACAGATTATTGTCCACTCCTTGTGGAACACTCTCTGGAGCTATTGTATACCATGGAGAAATGCTTGTTGGTTTAGGTGGAAATATCCTCAGTGACTGTTCATGAGAAGGGACTAGGATGTAGTAAGTTAGGCGCCATCTGCTAGGGTGAACCGGGGCAAGACTGAGACTATCGAGACAGGGAAAGAAGTTGAAGCAACAAGCAGGGTGTCTTTCAACCTGGGCGCAGGTGAGCCAAAAGCAAAAAGACCTTGGGCTCTGAAAGGTGGGTGGAGGGCTATTTCATAAGGGTTTAGGTAAGGAAGGGGGTTTGCAGAGAGGGGTGGAAATTTGTAAGTTTCAGAGGTGGTGTTCAGAGGGGTGCAAATTCACAGGGGCGATGCTGTTTTTCCTCCTTCTGCAAGGTGTGGCTTCCCGTTATCTTCACGCCTCTGCAGTGGCGGCTAGCGGCTCTGCTTGGGGAGTTTGCTTCTCTGTGTGGCAGGGGTCCGACAACATCCAGCTGAGGAATCCCAAACATACAAGGCTCCGCATGATCTGATGCACAAGACCATACACAAGTACATATGAACCTGACTCTGCTTCTCAAATAGACATATTTACTTGGAGACACTCGCGAGCCTAGATTTTCATCAGAACATAGGGTTCAGCTTCACGTGGCAGAGAAGCTAATTGAAAACATCCTAACTCCTGCTGCTCCTGCCACAACATGGCCATGGGCGATTCTCATGCTCCACAAATCATGAAATAAAAATCTGGGCTTCCTCAGGCATCACAGCAGGTATTCAGACTTTGCCAACTCCTTTTAATCTTAGCCCATTTCAAAATCTATGCCTCATCAGATTTCATCTGTCTCTTTGCTCCACTCTCACCCAACCCACCACCCTTGCTCGCCTGCAGACTGGAGCAGCTCTGCGGGGGTTATGTGCTGCATTGCATCTTCCAAATGTTCATGAAAGAATCATCTCAGAGCAGAACTCACAACTCGACAATTGTTTCCACCCCAATTTCTGGGGACTTGTCATCGGCCCTACATGTCCAGGATCCTGCGCATCTCTCTGCCCCCTGCCTCCTTTCCCTGACAGGTCTCTAACCCTCTAGTCTTTCCTGCTTCAAGGCAACTGCACAAAGTCTTCTCTTCTCCTGGATACCTTTGCCACCAGCATTTCCCTTCCTCAAACCTTTTCTGCCTCAAGGAACTTCTATGGCAATGTGTACAGTACTCTGCCCTGCCCTCTCGGGCACATTCCTACAGGCGTTTCCTGCAGAGATTCGTCAGCGCATGAGTCACTGCCCCTTAGCATGCACTTGCTAGAATGAGTGCCTATGCTGCTCTAGTTCAGGTGTCAGCTGTGCAACAGCAGTCATCATGCTGAGCATCCTGTCCGAACTGTGTCCACATGACAACCACCAGATGTATTGAATGGGGAAGGAGCCATGCACATCATCTCCAAACAGCAGAATTAGGGAGCAATAGGCAGAGGCCAGGGGAGCAGAGGAGAAACACACATGGGGGGACAGACACATCTCAGGACCTCTTTTGGCCTGTAACCATTTTAGCAGTATGTGTTGTTAGATATTTTTGCCTGAAATACTGAAATATGAAACGAGATCATCTGTCTAAAAATAGCCATTTTCCAAAGATATAAATGCATAAGGAAGAAATCTTCATTTTCTGATGAACCTGATGTAAAATGCTACTGTCTGTGTGTCACTCTCCTTAAGAGTTAGTAATGAAAATCCCTCGGTGAAGCCCAGCATTGCATGCCTAATTCCACATATCCCTCTGTTGCACTAGGATGGGCCAAGACTAGCTCAGGATCTTGTGTATCACAAGAAAGACCCGCCCAGTGTACACCCAGTAGTAAATGGCAGACACCTGCAGTTTTTGAAGATCACAGGAATTTGTACTCAGGACAAGTCCGTCCCAGCGTGACATAAGGCAGAGCCAGAAAAAGGTTCCAGAGTGACCGCAGTGCACTGCACACTGCTACATGCATACAAAAGTAGCAAGAGCGACAGAGCAAAAGCAAACACAGACAAATCAGGCTTTAGGACATGAGGCCAGTCACCTCCGCTTTAGGTGCCACTTGTTGAATCCCTAGGTGTGCCTGCCAGGTATGACTGACAGGGTGCTGAGTTATCTTAAGGGCTCTCAAAGTGCATGTTTGTCCCAAAACTCACTCTGGTCTCACTTACGTGTCTGACATGTAGTGCATATTTATGAACCTGAGTCAGGTGGGAGTGTGGTACAGGTGAAGGGAAGGTCAGGCTAGGAGGCCCAACAAGTAGGTGCTCTCACCTACAGCAAGAGAGATCTCCTGAGGTGTCTTTTTTTAAGCTTTATGTTCTACTCGTCTCAGCACAATGGAAGCAGGAATAACCATAGAGTACTGTTTAGGATTAAATGGAGGGGACGGAGCTGACTCCCACAGTGCCCTCTTGCTTTTCTCAATTTCAAATTCAATCTGTGCATCTGCCACACATGTGGGTGCCAGCCGTGTGCCCTCCTTCAACTTCAGCTCACATCCTTCTACACTCAGTGCACACTGCCTTGGGAAAGACATCCCTACCAGGTGCCCAGCTATCGTGAACCTGCCTCACCCCAGTTCCTCTAGGAAGTTAGAATTCTCTTTACCTGAGCATATCACAAAACAATATTTATCGGTGGAGATGCTCTACCCTCTCTAAAGAAGAAACAGGTCCTCGCATAAATTGGTTGGGTCCCCAGCAGAGCACCGAGGCCCTCCTGCCCATGGCCCTTCCCCTCACTTCTGAAGCTCAGAACCCAGTGCCAGTATCTTTGATGCTAGGAATTCCTCATGCCCTCACAGGGAAAACGGCCCTTGAGGTAGGCTGTGCCGGCATTGTGGAGTTACTGAGAAAGAATTAGGGAGATTGCAGTCCCACAGAAAATGTTTCATGTGCGTCTGCAGTGTGATTTCACAAGGTCACGGGTTGTCACCTGTCTGATTTATGAAGTCCCGGCCCTGTCCTGGAACACAGTGAGTGTGCAATAAGTATTGAATAACGTGTGAAACCAGTGTCCTGAAGTCTCTGGGTTCCTCAAGACTTATCCTTGAATTTGACTTTTATTTAGCCTGGACCTTTGTGTTTTCAAAAAATGGAATGTGGTATTCATATTTCTTTCTTCCTCATGAGAGTTCATGCTATCCACAAGCATAGTTCCGAGAGCAAAACTCAATGGCAGAAGAGAGGATGCAAACTGTGGGGAGGCAGAATTACAGGGAAAAGGGGAAATGTCTTCTCTGGAACCCAAACACCTAGTGGCCTCACGTCATCCGGTGAGCCTGGAATTTTTCCTTACCTTGCTCATATTCATAGCTGTTTCTTCTCACGTTGATCTCGGGTTTTGAAAAAGAAGATAAGGTTGGCGGGTGGGTAACCAACACAACTACTTCACTCTGCTTTCACCTACGCCCTTTGAGTCTGCTCGGTGTGCTCTCACCGTATGCTCTGTAGTCACCATCTATACATGAGAACGGATTTGTTCAGTCATGGCACAGTCCCTGTGTGGATGCATGCTCTTCTTCCTCTCTGCACACCTCTCCTCGCCCTCATCCTCTGATCCTGAAGCAGGGAGTTCCGTGTTCATACAAAGACCCTTAATCACGGAGGCCATGTTGCCCCAGTCCATAGCCTGCTGAGCAGAACCAGGGATGTGGGAAGACGGGGAAGGGAGGCATCTCACTGGCGAGGAGTATTTGCTCTTGGCTATCTCTTCATCCTCTGTGAACTGCTACTCTTAGGGACCAAAGTGCAGACAGAATGGCAGCTGTGATGCATCATCCCACACTCCAGCCCCAGTCTGAGGGATGCTGGATGAAGGAATTCTTGGCCAGCAGGGCAGACTGAAGTCTGAGGCGCTGGGACGCCCCTTGTCTACCAAAATATCTTTTAAAGGCTCAGGGCACCCATGGCAACACAGCTGTCGATGAAGGAGCCTTGGTGCTTCTTTGAATCTCAGGGGGGTCACCAGAGATGGGGAAATGAATGTGCATGTTCCTGGATGTAAAGAGCTACAGGAAACCACAGCAGTCAATCTCCCCACCTCCGTTCTGCTCTCCAAGTCACAGGAGTAAAGGCAGGTTCTGGCAGTTAAGTGGTGAGGTGAATTATGCCAGGGTAGAACTTCCTTCTGCACGAAGTGACCAAAAGGTCAGTAGCAGAGCCAGTCATCATCCTGTGGCTCCTTGGGCTCTTCGTATGCTTGAGCCTTTCTTTCTCACAGGCTGGGCGTCTTCCCCTCAACCTCTGCTCTCCTGGGTTCTAAGATGGCATTTGATAGAAGGGTGAGGTGGGTATCTGAAGCATTTCACCCTAACATTACAATTTATATTTTGATGTCTCTTTGCTCTTTTTTCTCTTTTCTTTTCTTTTCCTTTCTTCCTTTCTCCTTTTTATTTTTCCTTTTCTTTTTCTCTTTGTTGTGGTACTGGATATGAAACCAGGGCCTTGCTCTGAACTACTGTATGTGGCTTTTTTACTGTTCAGAACAGGTAGTCTCTTTGTTTTAATTCATTTTCTTTGAGAAATTTGATTTTATCAATGAATTTTAATAAGAAAGAACAACCACTTTGTTGTGTTTGGTTTATTTGGATGGAATACTTTCAAGCATTGATAATTAATATGAGAAAATATTTAAAACATTGGCTGAGGAGAGGTCACGGTGGTCAAAGCCGTCACAGAAACAGTACATGTTTGTTGAGAAAAGGTACAAGAAAGTCTCCAGCAGTGAAGAAAAACATGTTAATTCCACTGTTTTCCTTTTTGTGCTATTGGAGATTGAACTCAGGCTCTCCACATCGAGTAAGTGTACACTTAAAGAGACTAAGGTCTGTGGGTGCTGCTCAAGTTGCAGTTTTGAACTGGTAAAAAGCAAAGCCCTTTAACAGCATGGTAAAAGTAATAACACAAACTTTTGCAAACTGTTAATTAGCACATACCTGATTCCACAGAAGAGAAAGTCAGGTAGGAAAGTTGCATCACCAGGCTGAAAGAGCTGCTACTCCTGAAATTCCAATTCCAACTCTGAAAGGGGCATCCCGCCATATGGCTTTCAGGTTCCAACTGGGCAGCGTCCAGGGAGACAGTGAGCTCCAAGAAAGAGATTCCAGAGTCCTTCTACCAGTGAACCCCCTTAAATACCAGAAGAGACAAGAGCGGCAGTGCCCCAACTGTGCATATGACTGGAAGCAGGGTCTCAAGCCCCCAGGAACTGGCCAAATGCCCGAGGAAACAGATATCTGTGTCTTCTGAGTAGGCAAGCAAGACACCGTCCTTGAGAGTGGGCCAAGGTCACAAGGAACTTCTGTTCATCCAGATGCTCGGCCAGGCACACCAAGACCTCATCTTTACAATAAGGCCTTGGCCCTGTGTTACGAGCAAAAAGATCTTTCTACACTTAATTGTAACCCTTCAGCAAGCTTTCTGGCCACTGTGTCTGTCTGACTTCCACAGATGCCCAGTATAGGCTTGAATTTGTGATCATCCTGCCTCGGGATCCCTGTCAATGCCATTTTCTACGTAATTGTCAGATCATCCTTAAATAAACTATCCACGTATAATTTGTTCTCTTTAGTTTCTTTAACTTCTTTCACAGCATTATTGTGCTTATTTTGAAAAAATAACCAACCCAAAGAACAAAACTGAAACTTGTCCACTCTCCTAATCTATTGCCAGAAAAACTGGAACTCATATCAAGTCATCTTTGCAGATACTTTGTTAAAGAAAGCCAACTATTACAGAGACCAATCGTACAAAAGTTACTGAGCGGGGTATCCTAACAGGTTTAAGTTGGTTGTATTTTGTTAGACAAATTACGTCAGATAACTGCTCTGGCTCAAGATAAAACATTTGCAGGGGAGAGTGTTATTAAAAGCAATAAGGAAGAAGAAAACAGAGATGCAGCCCTGTGGGATGGGACAGGCTGGGAAGAATGTTAGGAAATATTCAGGGTCAAAAGTAAGATACCCCTTCAGGGACTTGCCTGCAATTTCATTTGACCTATGCAATTGGACCAAATAGAGCCAATTCAGGGACTAAAACAGGTGACATGGAGAGGGACCAGATCATGAACTGTTTTATGTGCTGTGCAATAACCAAGTAGTTTCACTCTTTAGAAGAGCAGTTGAAGTCTGTTGACCTCATGTATCAGGGTCTCCAAGGGAACGCCATGCATGCTTTTGCTTCATGCCTCACAAAAGCAGGCTATGGAAAACAAATTCAACTTCAAAATTTAATTGGTGTTTAGAGTTGGAAAATTATTTCCTTTCTGAGTTATTCCCAAGAAGGAAGGAGGTCAAAAAAAGCAATGTTACCACCTGAAAGTATTACGAGATAAAGCAATGTTTGGGTACAATACATGGAACAGATTAGGGTGAACACAGTGCAATGAACATAGTTCAGAGCTCAACAAAAATGGCATTATTGCAATTATACCTTTATAATACGACCAGATAGAACCCTGAATTAACATTAATCCTGCTTACTTTATTAACTGCTCAAAAATACAGTTTAAAAAGCTGTGAGCTGGGTATCATAGTCATGTTCTTTGTAAATGACCCAAAATATATGGGGCATAGAGCTTAAATTAGGAGAGGTTTCTGTGGCTGACAGTTTCAAAACTTTCAGCCCCTGTTCCCCCAGCATAAACACAGACAAGGCATTGGAGAAGGGTCTGGGCAGACAAAGATGCTTAAGTCATGGCCACCAGGAAGCAGAGAGACAGAAGGCAGGAGCCAGGGGGAAATGCAACATTCCTGAGGGTCCTGGCGGTAAACAGCACACTCACCAGTAACTGATTCCACTGGGTACAGCACCCCCATTACCCAGCCCGATTTGCAAGCCCCGCCTATGAGCAGGCGAGGCCTTTGTGAGATGATCTTGATCTGAACCACAACCCTGAGTTTGGTGCCACACACCTGTACTTCCAGCACTGTGGCAGGCTGAGGCAGGAGGATCACAAGTTTAGGGGCGGCCTGGGCAATTAAGCAAGACTCAGCCCCACAAGTTTCAAAAGGGATGGAAAAAGCTGCGGAATGTAGCTCCGTGTTCACTCCCCAGCACTGCCAACACAGAAATAATTACATGTACAGAGAGTATTTCTTAATGACTTTGTGTTAAGGAAGTCAGCAGTGCATCGTCGCACACTTATGCTGATAACATGCCTGAACGAGAAAGAGAAAGAAGTGAAACCTGATCGGGGTGAAAGAATTAGAAAGGAAAAACACTAAAAGTATTACGGGTAGTTCTTGTGTATTGTTCTGATACCTTTGCGAAATACAATGCCATAGACCATTTTAAAAAGTAATACTTTATAATTCTTAGGAAGTATCTCCAAGGACAAAATGGACTCAAGGGAATACATCTAAAAAGCAAATTCTTACATAAAACTACTTCTGAATTATTTCTACTGTCATAGAATTTATGTTTGTAATGGTTAAGTGTGTCACAATGAGTTTTAAAAAGCAATTCATAACACCCAAGAAAGATACATGAGCAAAATGTAAATCATAAAGAATTAGGAAGGGGGCCATTTCCTTGATAGGAATTAAACCTCATATCAAATGATAAAATAATAATAACAATAATAATGCCTGTTAATTGCTTAGTGTATGCTGAATACTACTTGGAACAGGGTTTTTTCTTTTCATTATCACATTTATTTCTAAAACTCAATGAAATGGGTTCTGTCATGATTTGTTTGAATTTTCCCATAGTTGGAAATTTATTTGGAGAAGCAAGTTGTGAAACACTTAGAAACTTTAAGACCTTGAACAACCGGAGCTCGATGTTCTAATGTGATTTCAAGATGACCTCAAGTGAGATGAAAATAATATGATTGAAAAGTATAAGGACACTATGTATGTGAACACTTTATATACGTATGATGTGTGTGTCTGTGTACACTTATATGTGTAGGGATGAATAGACATATAGTGACAAACAAAGAGTTCATTTTAAAGAATCACTAGTTCAGAGAACTAATTGAATAAAAACAGAAAAATCCAAACCCAGACGATTGGAGACTATCTGCGAGAACCAACTTGATTTCTTATATAAAGTGTAAAATAAAAAGTTAAAAAGTATTAGGAGGGCCTCAGGGCACATGCGTGTAATCCCAGCACTCTGGAAGCTGAGGCAGGAGGATCACTGTGACTTCAAGGCCAGCCTGGGCTACATACTGTGGTCAAGGCCAGTATCAACTACATAGTGAGACCCTGTCCAAAAAAAAAAAAAAAAAAAAGTGATATAAAGCCACTGTTAAAGATCTGAAACACTTCTTTTAAGCAGATCAAATCGTGCTTGGGTTCAATTTCATAATATTAAAAAGTGCAACATTCACAATTAAATTTCAGCATATTTGAGACTTAATGGATTTTTAAGATTATTTCTTTTAGTGTGATTACGATATTTATTTGCTTGGATAACCTGAAGGTCAACACCTATGGTTATTCTTAAGTTTTCCAATGATTTGACCATATCCAACTTTTAGTGCAAGTCCTCTGAAGTTTTCTCCCAGCTAAGTTTGTTCAACGACTTACATACTCGAGTTGTAAAAATTCCCAGAAAAGATTGCTTGAGAATTGGCTGAGTCCAGAGGCAATAAAAGTGTACCATCGCAGAGCCCCTGTCCTGCTCTCATATCTACTTATATTTCTGCCACGACGTTTGTGCAAGTGAAATATTTATTCCTCCCTAACATAAAAGTTATAAAAAGTAAACACACAAGCACAAACCATTTTCCGTTCCATATAGACTTACAGAGTCTACAGTGGACCATTTTCTCAATGGTCTTTTGGAATAAAGTCTGTTTCTTACCTAAAGTGAATTTATTTTCCAATGCTTTTCAGGTGATGATCAGCTGGATTTCTGACAGCCTCTGCTTTCACTCAGATATTCACAGCGTTTTCCTTGTGCCACCCTTTGCGTCCTGGTGGAAGAAATCGAGACCCGCGACAGTGAGTCAGAACTCCTCATTTAGGGAGTTCTCCAAATATTCGCCTCTAGGAGTCCAAAAAAGAATGACTTTCTGTCAAGAGGTGCTTTCCTGATTTTCTGTTTGAGGATTTTCCTGGGGAGAGGATTTCTTCTCTTTGCAAAGGAGATTCAGTCGCTTCCTCTTCCTGTTGACCAGGTCTCTGTCAGCTCTTTCATGGTGAGTGAACTGTGTCCGCTCTTTTCAGAGGACTCTTCTGTTTATTTGAACATTTTCCTACTCTGATAGATAACCCTAACTCCACTGGACAGCTCAGCTCCCTTGACAAACTTATACTCTGCCATTATTGAGTCTATGCAGGTCAGTATCTCCAAACGTGAAAAAATCGTACAAAGAATAGTTTATAGGCTATGTGGCATTCTGTGTGCATACCAGGTGAGGTCAACTTTGGGAGGCTACTGCTTGCAGAGACTGAAAGTCACATGTAAATAATGGCCTGCTTTTTTGTTATCTGGAAACCGTATTGATTCCACAGTCAAACCTCAGGCACATTGTCTACCAGTCTCCCTGCATTTTTTCTGAGCTTACAATGTCTCCGAGAGGTTCACCTGTTCACCTCTATTCTTGCTGCTTCATCCACCTCAGCTTTATGGACACCATTTCCTTCCTTCTTCCTCCTTAGCTGTCTACTCCTCCAAGCTCACTTGTTTCACATACCATGGCATGCCCTGATACTCCTTACACATCCCTCCATCTTCGAGGGCCCGTACTTAGTTGTCAAACCTCCAAATTTCCCACAGGCATTTCCTACTGGTCCCATCCCCATAGCATTCAGAATCTTAGGAACGAATGTTGGAGGGATGAATGACTCCACTCCCCTTCACTAAAGTCATATTAGGGCCTTGACCTAAATCTGACTTACATGCTGTAATATAATCATTCCCTCTTTCCTTCAAAACCAGACAGTTTTTCTCAATTCTGATCTTAGGAACGTATCCTCCAGGACTTTCTAACTTTCACAACTAACCAAACTTCTTGTGATTCTTGATGATACTTTCTACTACAAAAGTCAGATGGCTGATGGTTAATAGAGACTTAGGGTTAAACAGAAATTCGCGTGATTTCTGTCATACATCTACGGACCCGAAGAAAAATGTTTAGGTTCTCTCCTTATAGCATTCCCACTTAAAGCGGACTGTAGTTCAAGACTATAGACAGAGAAGAACTGAGTAAGTTTCTGTGGGAAATACAGAGAAAACTTGTATTGATCAGTTGTTAGTAATGGTAGATAAAGTCACTAGTCTACTTCAGTTACCAGCGTTGTCAATGGTCTTCATTCAGAACCCAGATGTTCTACTTAAAATATCAAAATAATAATTGAAGGTATTTCTCCCTAATGATGTTTACGTATAATTCCATGAAGATTCACAGGTTGACAAAATGAAGTGTGCATGACACAGATTCGAGGAACTCCAACACTGAAAAGCAGATCCTTCTTCTTCTGTTAGTTCCTTTTGGTTATATAGAGAAATGGGTATCAAACTGGTACATTCATACGCACTTAGAATACTTTGTCCAGCCACTGCATCACACCCAGGAGGCAGTGAAGAGCGTAGAAAAGGAGAAGGGATGGGGAAAAAAAGAAAAAGCACTGTAGGCAAAAAAATGGGAACAGAGCTTTTGCAACAGAAAAGGGGATGAAGAGCTGGGAGGAGCACGGAGGGATGGGAGAAGTAGGACATAAAAAAAAATTAACCTGTGTTATGTACACGCACCAACTCCCCATGGTGAGTTGTACTGCAAAAACGTACTAACAAAAATAAAATAAAACCACGATGAACTTTTTAAAAAGTGTTAGTCACCGGTCCCCACCAGTGAACCATATGTTAAATTGGAAATCTCAGCTTCCTTCATCAGGAATCAAAATGTTTTCTGTTTCTTATCTACTCTTCTTAATCTGTACATTTCCTATCCTCTGTCAGCATAATCCTTCGCCCTAGATCTTCACCAATCCGCTTACCTTTACATGGTCCATTTTGACCTGGATACCTGCTTGTAATTTTTCCCAAAAGGTTTAACTGCAAATCTCAAGGCTTTGGTCTTCATTTGTAACTGAATGTTTATTCAGCATGGAGACATTGCTTTTGTTCTACATATATCACGCATTGTTTTCCCTATGCCCAAAGATTATTTTAAAACCTTAGCATAGATGGGATAAAAGGTCCAGGAAATGGTTTAGTTTCTTCACTTGTGATGTTTACACTATGCTATTTCACCTGAGGATGGAGTGGGGAGTAGAGCATCAGGTTGGTAGTTCTTTTTCTAACTTTTTTTTTTTTTTTTGGTGGTACCAGGAATCGAACTCACGACCTTGCGCCTGCCAGGCAGGCGCTGTGCCTCTGAGCTATATACACGCTGGTAGTCTATTCTTAATTGACTACTCACTGGGGGATTTCTGGGGTGGCCGGACTGTTGTAAAGTGTGGATTCTGTTGCAACACTGCCTCTCACCTTTTCTGGTGTGACCTCGAGATAGTAACTGAACTTGCATGATGGGTATGACCTCCTGTGGTAAACGTTCAGCATCTGCATACTTCGGTTTGCTCCATACTTCTCCTCCTTCCTCTTCTTCTTCCTCTTCCTCCTCTTCTTCTTACCTCTACTTGCTTTACAGTTGAAAGGGAAGAACACAGACTTTACCCCGTATGACAATAATTTTCCTAGAAAATACAAAACTACTATGTAGCCTAAGCCAACAGACTCAACATATTTTAGCCACTTGGCTCTCCCCTCTTAGGAAATTCATTTGTTCCCTTCCTCTCACAAAATTGCTCATTGTCTGCATTTTAAACTGTTTCAACATAGTTGTGCTGTGGACATAGAAGGTTCAAACCACCCTGCCTTGATCTTCCAGAAATCATCCCGATGATCCCAGACATTTCCATCTTTGTTAACGGATTGTGTCTACATTTTAGAAGAAAACTTCTCCATACCGATAGCCTTTGAGGGTTTTCTTTTTATTTTCTGAAATGTGTTTATGCTGGTAAGTTAAAAAGCAAAGTGCAACCAAGTAGTAAGTCTTGGTGTTATATACATGAAACTGTCCAGGGAAACTCTTCAGTTTCATTAGAAGCAGCTGCTGCCTACTGCAGTTATGACATAACGCTGTATCAAAAACATTCAAAAAGTCCCATAAAGATTCGTATATGTGTGCATTAAAATCTGCCCATTTAAATAGTGTCGTGACAACACTTCAAACAACAGCCAAATCCAGAAGAGTTCAAACTGTTCAGCTCTTTTGCATTCAAATAGTTTTTTAAGAGTTCTCTGAAAAACAGTCAGGTCCTTTGCACGTAGCAGTCCAATAAGCCTCACGCACCAGCTTAAATGACTTGTCCAACAGAGTGCTCAGACACAGACAAAATTAATACACACCAGGACACAACACTTTGCACCATTAAGAAGGGAACTTGCCCTCCACAATCATGAGGTTTCCTGTCCTGGTTATGTGAAAGCCAGAACCTGGTTGTCAGAGAACAGGATAAAAATGACATCAGGTATCCCAGAAGGCCACTGGAGGTGCCAGTCACCCCACTGAGGCTTTCAAAAGTCAAAAATTTAACCAAAGCACACGGAGGTGATAAACTTCCCCTAGCGTCTCCCTCTGCTGGTGCCATATGAAAGAGAAGCCAAGAGAACAGACAAAGGTCATGATACTTCTTCAAAAATCTATACGGAAGCCAAACTCCAGAACCGAGATGACCGTAAACCAAGGCATCATCCCGAAGACCGCTGTGCCCAGTTTCTTTTAACATTCTGCCCAAAGGCATTCCTAAACTTCTTGCACTTTCCTCCTAATATACGGGTCAATTGTATCTTTCTTCCAGTTTAGAAGCTGTGACATAGGCTGTGCTAAAGAAAACCTGGCACACGTAAAGATTTTCACATCTTCACCAACGAGAAATGTCATGGCATTTTAAAAGTCCATGAAACATACTGGCTCGAGGATGCGCAATCAGATCCAGACTGATGGAAATCTGGCAGTGGTAAGAAGCCAAGGAGCATTCACGCTAGCGTGAGTATACTGAAGAAAGAAGGCATGAGAGAAGAAATGTCAGGGACTCACTCAAGATAAATGCATGGCATCAAAGTCATCCTCTCAGCTAAGCCGAACTTCAGAATCCTGTGTGAAACGCTCTAGATGAGCTGTATGCTGTCATTACAGTCTTGTAGGGCCACTGGATTTAGCTTTTAAGTATTATACAACTGCATTCCACAGCGACGTGGTACAAATAAAGTTCACTGTCAGAGTTTACACTATATTTTTGGGAAGAAAGCCCTATGTGGTTGAAATACAACTGGCAGTGGAAGGTAACAGCCCCAAAACTATGGCTGTCTCGGCTTCCTGTCATGGAAGTATGATTCAATACGCTCCGCAGTCTTAAGTCATTACTCACTTTTTGTGTACTCCTGTGGAAGTGTTGGCAGTGATGTATTATCACTGAGTAGTGAGTCTTTCTGGGAAACTGGCATAAAGCCATAAATACATTAGTTTATGTAATCATACAGTACACACATAAGTCATTCAGTAAAATTTGTATACGATACGTGTTTATGTGTAGCGTACACTTACACATCACATGCATCTACATGTGGCGGTCACGTGTAATACAGACGTTTGTATCTCTAAAGCTATATACACATTTGTGAATTTCACAGAACTAAAACCCTGAACCTTAAAGTCCCAACACCGCCACTGCGCACTACTAAAACACTGCAATCATTATAGAAAGGGATGCCATTAGGCTCACCTGAGTCGGAATTCCACCTCGTCGCTCTCCCAAGCAGCTGCCATGGAGAAATAAACCTCAGTAAGGAGGAGTTTACCTGTCACGTTCCAACCCAGCAGAGCAAGACCACTTAGGTTTGGGATAACACTGACACACAAACACCACTCAACCCTTTGGGTTTTGCAGTTCAGAGCTGCCTGGGGTGGCACTAGCTAAAATCCAGCAGTTGTCTGGCAGCCAGCAAGAACCAAGGGCACTTGGATTACCAAGAATCCCATACCAGGCCATAAGGGTTACACGCGCCTGTAGCAGTAAACGAGAAGGGTTAGTACACTGTGACGCTCTTCTGTTTCATTCCCCTGGCCTTCAACTGTCAGTGGCTGCCAACCTGTTTATTTATGAAGGGAAAGAAGGTAACAAGGAAAATTCACAGGGCGAAAATGTCAACTCACCGTCATGCTGGTCGCAGAGGCAATGAGTGTTAACTAGTCCGGGCATTCCTTGCTCTGCAAAAACAGAAACAAAGAAATGAAGAGACCTGTTTTGCCCAAAATGACTTCCACCAGTTCTTGGATCCCAAGTAAGGCCGCGACCGCCAGGGAGCTTTGCGAGCGCCGCGAATTCGAACGGGTGTTGGTCTACCCCTTCATTCTCAAGTTCCATGCACTTTCAGGTCCCCCACGTAACCCCCATTTTTAAATACATTATCCTTCCATTACCATGCCCAGATGGTATGTTAGACCAGGACAGGAGGCCGAAGTACTTCCAACTGAATTTCAGGCATCCCGGTAACCAACACCACCTGTTCTTCACAACTGCTTCACCTCTGAAGCTGGCTAGCCACGTGGTTTCAACGCACCTGGATTTTTACCCAGCTAGAAGGAGTGACAAGTCAGCTTTTCCTCAAGGAAGCTTGATAGGAGCGCTCCACCATTTTCTTCTGGGGCTCAGTAAACATAAACATTAAATGCCAAGGCAAGGCTCTTGGAAACATCCTTGCAATGCTCCAGCAGTTGTACTTTGTAACTCCTCGTCTGTAACCCATGAACCCATGAAACGCAAAGCCCTACCGATCGCTGCCTTACCGATGAGCTCGCCCCTCTTCAAACACATCCTCGGTCCAAGCGTTGCAAGCCCGCAAAAATTAGGAAATGAGTGGGCTTCAGGATGCCCTGAGCACAAGCTAGCGCAACACCACAAAATACGCTGGATCTTCGTTCCAGAAAGGCCGTCACAGAAGGAAAGCCAAGCAAGCAACTAAACAGGACGGGGAGGGAAAGGGGAATAAAGAGCAAGTGAATTCGGGCTTTATTACCCAGGCACAAAAGCAAACTCCTGTTGGCAAACGCCCCGCTGCCACGTGCAGCTTCCTCCCGGAGCAGGCTCCGCCTAGGCTCGCAGCCCGCAGGGGCACCCGCGGGCGGCGCCTCAGGCCAGCGGCACTGCGCGGCGGCGGAGCACCCCAAACAAGCACCGCTTTATAAAAGGCCAGCCTGTGAAACTCGCCCAAGTATAGAACCACGAGCTTCATGAAGCCCTGTTATAGTAACCAGATCATATACTAAGACAGTGGGGAACTTCAAGAAAGCATAGACTATTTAATCAGGAAGCCAGTAAAGAATCTTTATACTTGAGCTACAATTTCAGGCCACAGGGCCTAAGAAATGTACAGAGCCTACCATACAATGACGACAGAGTGTACGTTATTTCAAGTAGTCACAGAACGACTTTCAGAAGCGATCCCATGCTTAGCTAGTCTTAACACCATTGACGGTACTAAATCCTTATTAAGTACCATTCCAGCCACGTGGGCATAAATATAGAAGTGGCAATGGGAGAAACAGGAAAATCCATAAATCTATGGGAATTAGCAAGACGCTCCTGGTCATTAATAGGTCATATAAGAAAATACGTGTTATGGAAAATACCCTGAGACCATTGCACATGGAAACAAAGCATAGGATAACCCACGAGAAGCAGAAAGAGAACTCTTTTTTGGTTCGTTTGTCGGTTTTGTTTTTGGTACCCGGAACCCAACCCAGGAACTCGCGCTCGCCAGGCAGGCGCTGTGCTGCTGAGCTATATCCCCAGCTAGAAAGAGTGCTCTTGAATGGTAACTTTGTAGCAGCAATGCCTACACTGAAAAGAAGGGTTTTGCTTCCCTGCGGCTGTACCAACCCACGTCGTATTTTGTGCCTCGCTAAAGCCGTCCTTCCTGGAGTAAGGTGAACGTTAGTGTTGTTCTGATTTACACTTCTCTAGTGGCCAAAGAACATTTTTGTACATGCTGGCCTACTGTACTTCTTCTGAGAAGTGCTTATTCATTTTAATTGCCCGCTTTTTCATCAGGCTGCTTTTGGTTGGGGATTTAACTTTTGTCACTTTTATTGCTGTTTACTTTTTGTTTTTGTTAGTAACATATTTTCAGTACATAATTATTGCAGTCACGCTGGGGAGTTCATCCATAAGCATAACACACCTTAATTCTTTTAAAGCCCCAATTCCCGTTTCTTAGTCTCCTTGCCATTTACAAAATACCCATATATCTGGGAAGAATGTATCTGTCTGTCTGTAGGTCAGTGATACAGACATCACAATCCTGGACTTGTAGTTGTACTAGAAAGCTACAGGAATCGAAAGAAAACAAACAAAAAACAAAAAACAAAAAACAAAGCACGCTATTTAAACCATCAACCAACCAACCAACCAGACTTGCAGGTCAGTGGAACAGAAGAGAGGATGCAAATACAATTCAGAGCACATGTTATCTTTCGCAAGTGGTCAAGTACTTTCACTGGATGGAGGATGGCTGCTACAACAAACGGTGGTAGGAAAACTGGCTATTCCCCTCCCAAAGATTAAACCTAGACACATGCCTGTCCTTATGCCCCAACTTAAAATCAAAATGGATCAAAGATCTAACTATTCAGACGGAAACAATCAGCAAGAAGAAAAAATACATAAAACCCTCCCAGACATAGGTATACAGGTATAGGCAAAGACGTTCTGAACGGAAACCCAGTTGAATAAAAATGATGCCAAGAATCGACAGATGGGATCAAGTCAAATTTAAAAGCTTCAGAAAAAAAATAAATAAATCAAGCAGGCAAGCAAGCAAGCTTCTGCACAGCAAAGGAAACCACCAACAGGATGAAGAGGCAACCTACAGAAAGGAAAAACTATCTTGCCAGCTACTGCTCAGAAATTTAGATTAATACACAGAATGTAGAGAGAGCTCAAAACACTTACATGTCCTCACATATAAAGGCCTATCAAAAGGGGGGACAGCTGAAATAAAGACATTTCTCAGATGAAGTGCAAATGGCCAATTAGTACATACATAAATGTTGAACATCAACATCAACAGATGTTGCCATCTGAGAAATGCAAACTCAGCCAACACTGAGCTCCCTTCTCACTCCACAAAGAACGGCTACCTGGAGGAAATCAAACAATAACAAACGCTGGAGCGGCTGATGTGAAAGCAGAACTCTTCTTTATTTTTGGTGGGTGGGTAAAGTGGTATAACCACTATGGAATTCAGTATGGAGATTCCTTGAAAGAGTAGAATTAGAAATTTCATTTTACCCAGCTCTTCGCTTTCTAGGTACATCGTCAGAGATTTAAAGACATCGTATTACACTGATACATGCATATCCCCGTTTATCACAGCACAATTCATAATAGTTAAATCTGGGAACCAGCCTATATGTTTATCAACAGGTGAATGGATAAATACACTGTGGTAATAAAACACAATGGTGTTTTCCTCCACCATAAAGGAAGCTAACCTTGAGTCATTTGCAGGAAAATGAGTGTACCCCAAGACCACGCTGTTAAGGGAAATCAAACACACAAGCTTCAGTATCACACGGAGTCTCTTACATGAGAAACCCAGAACACAAATTAAGTGCAAAATAAAAGACATACTGCAAAACAGGAGAGAACAAACTTATCGTAATCCAGCAGGGCCAATGTGTCTAAATGCATACCTTGCGTGAGTATAATCGTTTTACGTATCTTTGGCTGTTAATCTCACCGTTAACCCGTGTTTATAAAAATTAAGTGCATAATGTCGATAAATAAATAAATGGATAAAATGATGCTGGCAACAGTTTCTAAAATATTGGGATTGAAAGGAAGGGAAAAAGAATTGGGGTGGTAACCTGCTGTGTCAATTCTCCACAACGAATGTAATCATTATGTTCTTTAAGAATGTACTAATAATTTCAACAGTAAAGATGTTAAATAATAAAAATGAATGTCTGCAAAAGAAATACTTGGAGAATAAAAGCGTGGTCATTTAGAACTCAGTACTGGAGAGAAAATCATCAGATGTATGTCAAGGCATAGAGAAACAAAGGTGGTAACATAAATAAGTTGAAAGATCTAAGATGAAATATGAAGACCAAAGCGAAATATTATACCATGGATATTTTTAAGAGAAGATGTATATATTCTCTTAGCAAGGCACAAAGCAAAATTGCCAGGTTATGGTACGTTAATTTACTTCACATTGGAGTTTGACTATTTGAATCAAAATCTTACGTGGTAAACTTTCAAATACATCATTAAACACGCATAGTAATATGTTTTTTAAGTAAGAATTTGCAAAATAATTCTGAATCTTGTGTTTCATTACAGTAGCTTTATGAGTATTTTCTTTCTTTGAATGAACTATGTTTATCTGGTTCTTTGTATCTATTTTCATTGGACACACGGAAAACATGCACGCGCACACACACGCAGTCACACACCCCACCCCCACCCGACACACGTACAGTGATCCAACTCTGCCAGTGCAGACTTGCTTTGAGGAGTTGAAGACCTTCACTAAATATCACAGTAGCAAGGCTTCAGTGTTTGCAGTTCCTTTCTGGATATGACCTCTAAGCGTGTGCATGTGCTTAATGTGGCAATTTGTTAATTATTTAATGTGGTTGTAAAGGTATTATTTTCCTAAGAATTTCATTCCTACTTTTTCTCAGGGCCTTACTTTTTCTGATCTCAGTGATCTCTTGCACACAAAGTCTCTGTGTGTCTCCTCTGTCACCTCAGATATCACACGTAACAGAGTTGTCATGGTTTTCGTGACCACAAAACTCATATCGGAGTTATTCCTCCATTCCGGTCTGAGCTCTGTTTTAGGCAAGACAGAATCATGTTTCTGTTGGTAAATATCACCCATTCTTCTCTTTCAGCCCGAAGAAGAAACAAGAAATACATGTTTTCCTCCCAACCGCACGGGGCGCAGGATGCAAGTGGGTAGAACGATTCTGAGCCATAACGTTGTTAATTTCCTGCCACGGTGAATCCACCTTTTCCTGATTATCTGCTTAGTTACTGCCAGGCTTTAGTTTCTAGCATATTTACCAAGGCATTCCAATTTGGCATTGTTGTGAGTGCCTATATTTCCTGGAGTGCCATAATATTGATGTTACCACATTCCTTGAGGTACTTTATTCATTTACCTGTTAGGAGAATTAAAAAGACTCAAGGTGACTGCTGCACACAGAGTGGGCATTTTGCATTACTCACAGGGTTATATAGGGTATGGTATATACTTAAGAGGATTAAACTTGGATTGTCTCTTGCAGCCTTATATTGCATCTATTTCTGTTCTTTTTTATACATACTGCCTTTTCATAAATAATATAGATGCTATGTTTTTCTCTGACAGTTCTCCAAACCAAACAAGTTACATAAAGTCTTTGCCATCTCACGTGATTGATTTTCATTCGTTCATAATTAAAATGAAGTATTATTTCAGTGGCCTTTAACGTAATGCTCTATTATTGATTATCGTGACACTGAAGTCCTCCATGCTGAGAATCTGAGTTACGATATTTTAGGTACTTGGAGTTTCGGTACAAAACTTAAAAGCTTTAGTGAGCTGTGCTTTAGATAATCATTGAAAAAATGAAGAAACGAAGTGAAACAGTGAGCTACTCAGGAATGTGCTCATAAAGGATATATGCTGAGACCTCAAAAGATATTTTATTTTTATTAATGTATTTATTTTTCGTGTTAATGGGGTTCAACATCTCAAGAAATGTGTGAAGTATGTACTGGTCAAATCGGTCGTAGAACTTCAGTCTCCTCATTTATTTTTGTTTGGAGCCTTCTGAGATCCTCTCTTCTGAACAGAGTATAGGAGCTTTGTAGCTTATGTAACCTGCTACTGTTAGTAATCGTCCTGGCACTGTGATAGGAACACCAGAGTTCATTCTTCTGTCTACTGTTTTGTAGATGCCCAATATACAACCTCCCTATACCAACCCTGCTGCTCTTGCTCTGTTAATCACTATTCTTTCATTAAATCAGCACTTCTTAGCTTCTGCATCTATTCAGTACTTGTTCTGTCTCTCCCTTTTTCCATTAGCATAACATCAAGCTCCATCCATGCTGGTGCAAATGAAAGGGTTTTAGTCTTTATGACTAAGCAGTTACGTGTGTGTGCTTCAGATGCCCACTGGACTATGCCTGTGCGCATGTCTACCCGTACATTTTTTAATTGAATAATATTCCACTGAGATATGTACTGCACTTTCTTTATCTGTCAAACAGCTCATGGACTCAGCATATTTCCTTTTTCTCTCATGAAGAGTTCTCTAAGAAGAATGCAGATGCTTTCTTTTAAGCACGAGACTCTTTCAGGTATGTATAAACAGTGACAGAATTCTTGTGTGTCACTTCTAATGTTAATGTTTTGAGATTCTTCATACTAGTTCCACAATTGGTTACCACTTTACCTTCCCACCAACAGTATTCAAGTATTCTGAGTTGAGTTTTGCACAGCCTGAAAGAGAGGAGCTACCTTGCATTCTTCTGCATGTGAACATACAGTTTTTCCAGACCACTTATTACGCAGCTGCCCTTTCTCCAGTGCAAGATTTGGTGCTGGCGTGAAACATCAGTTGGGTGTACATGCGGGAACTAATTTCTGCTCTCTCTGTCCTGTTGCCTTGGTCTATATTAAGCCAGGGCCCTCCCATAACATCTCTTGAAATGAGGAATTGTGATACTTCCAGCATGACTGTTTGGCTCAAGTTTGCTTTGTCTATGGTCTTCTTGTATGTGCTCTTGTGTAAATCACAGGAATTATTTTCTTGTTCTGTGCAGAAAGTCACCGAGATATTGGTGGGACTTGTGCTGGACTGTAAACGGTTTTGCTTATTGTGGGAAAATTAACAATATTAATTCTCCCAATACGTGAATACACTTGTATCAGTTATCACTCCTGTTTTGTGTACAAAATATTTTTAGCTACACATAATGGGAAAAGTTCAACTTGTCTCATGGTTTCGGTGGGATTAGTTCATGATTAGCTAGCTACAAGGCAGAAACTCTGGGTGGAAATGTGTGTCATGCTTTGGGAAGCAAAGCAGAAGACGGCAGGAGGAAAATGGTGGGAAATCAGATATAATCGTGAAGCGCGTGCTTCCACTTCCCACGCAGACACACCCAGAAGTGTGCTTTCCTAATCAGGTGGCTCCAAATTCAACCAAATTGACAGTTGAGATGTATTATTTGAGTATATACTCTCTGGCCATGTTTTCTATTTTCACGTGTTTCTATGATGGTAGTTATCTTTCTTTGGCTTTCGGATCTGGTACTCCCTTTATCACCTTTTGTAAGCCTACTTCGAACCTGCAATGTGTCACTGAGAACAAAAGGGAAGTTTTATGCCTCAAAACAAATGGCATTCCCGCTGGATTCCTTTAGCTTTGTTTTTCTAATTTGTGTTAGAAGTTCATGATTTCCCTTTGATTCATGAATAACTTTATGGATATAATTTTGGGAGGGGCTGCACGTTTTTTAAGACTTAGAATATTTATTCCACTCTTTCATGCACCGTAAGGTTTCTACTGAGAAACCTACTTGGCAGATTAAAAGTCTCTTGAGGCTTTTCTCTTATAATTTTTGTAATTGTCTCTTAGGCTTGTACTCCTCACATTTGTCTATAATATGTTGGTGTGAAGATCTTTTCTTGGCTTCACATATTTGAGGGCTCCTGTATGCCTTCTACATAGGGGTATTCATTTCTGTCTGAAGATGAGGACATTTTCAGTTACTATGTTAGTGAATAACTTCTTATGACTTTCCCATTTCCTAACCTGCCAGTACACACTAAATGCAAAACTGTGTTCACATAATGCCGTACCAAAGTCTCTTAGATTGTCTTGGTTCTTTTATGCTTTTTCTTTCGTGTTTTTTTTTTTTAATTCTGGATTTTTGGTTGATGGTTTTTCTCATTTTTCTAATTAATGTGGGCTATTCCAAGACACCTGTGCTCAAGCTCAGATATTATTCCTTCTGTTGGATTTAGTCACTTGTAATGGTTTTCAACTTCACTATTTTAAAATATTATTTATTTGCTTTGCTTTTGTGTCTGGGGATGGATCTCAGGATTTCACCTATGCAACACATGTGCTCTACCATGGAGGACTTGCCCCTGAACTGGGTATTTGATTTATAGAATGTATCCTTTTAAAGATTTCTCTATGTCTTCCAAAATCTCTTTTTGTTGAATTTCTCACTATGTCATTTTTCTAATTATATTGAGTTTTATGAGCTCTTTTTAATTTGATGGTTTTTCTTTATAGTCATGCCTTTAAGTTATCAGGCATTTTTTCACTTTCTTAGGTGTACGTTGCTAGGGAAATATTTTGTTTCTTTGGAGGCATCATGTTACCTTTTCCAAAGTATTTCTTATGATTCCACGAAGATATTTTCACACTGGCTGATGATATATCTTTGCTGCTCTTGCACATTAGACTTCATAGCAGATGTATCTTTCAAACAAAATACATTCTGTGGTGTCGGTTTTATAGGCTCCTTGAGTATGGTTATAGGCGGATGTCGTAGTAAAGTCTTTATGTATTTTTTCTAACTCTGTTTGGCCATGATCCATGCGATGGGGTCAGAGAGTCCTTCTGAATCCAGAGTTCATATGAGGCAGAAGCTAAGCTGGTGGCTCAAGGCGGTGTCATGTAAACAGTAGTAGAAGTAGCTGATGGCTGCGTGGTAACTTTGGTTGTGGAAACACTTGGCACCAGAAATGTGGAGACAGTAGAGATTTCCCGAGCAGTGGTGGCATGTCCTTGAGGCCAGCACTGGGTTGAGAGAGTATGGGCTGCACCTGGAAGCAGGGTGCAATGCCCTGAAATGTGAATCCTCACCCTAGTCCAGGGTTGGTTGTACTTACTAAGCATCTCAACCTGACGATGGCAGGTAACGGTGGGACTACATGATTTGGGATGATTAGGGTTCAGCTCAGCTAATTTTGTGGTTCAGATGGATTATGGTCTCTGTTCAGCATATAAATTAGGAGCAAAATTTATTCAACTGGGAGCCCTCAGGTGCAGATTTACTTGCTTAAGGGTAGATGATGGCAGAGATACACCCTCCCCCAGTGTCACCTACACTGCATTAAAGCAAAAATCCTGACCTAACTGCAGACCTTTTCTCCAAGAAAGCTACAGCCATTCTGTTCTCTGCCTCTGAACTCAGCTAAATCATATGATTTGTTATCAGATTTAAATTTCTGTGAACTGCTAAAAACAACTTTGCTACATAGCGCTATGCTCACCACAACATACCCGTTGTACCCTGGCCTTCAGCTATGCTTATCTTAGTTTTGGGTAGCTCCCATTTGTCAACCTATAGAAAAGAAACTTTCCATAATCAGTGACCCTGACTTTGGAGATTACTCCTCTAGGGTCCACCTTTGTTAAACATAATTTCCTTTATTCTCCTGAGCTCCCGGCTACCGTTGACTGAGTTTTCCAGTTTTCTTACGTTTTCTGGTGCATTGGCCAGAAAATGAGAGAAGACAGCTATAGCCCTGCAAGGTCCGTGCCATGGGTTGTGGAGCCAGGCCTCCCCCTCTCGGCAGCCCCTCAGCACCTGGACAGGAAGCAAGCTCTTCTGACTTCTGAGGTCCCCTCTGCAGCCTCCAGGATGCTGACTGCAGCACCACACCTCCATCACCAGCTCAAAAGGAGAACAACATGAAACCACCTGGACTTCTGAGTCATGGTAAGGTCATCCTGGGTTCTTTCGGTAGTCAGCCCTGTCCCATCAGACAGAAGGGCAGCTTGGTCACCTCCTAGTCAGTTTTTGTTTTCTGGGTGGAGGATGGAATGTTTTAACCTCTGAATGAATGTGTGAGTGAATGTACGACACCCTTGGCGAATCCAGCTGCTTCAAGCGTTCTCATCTGTGACTCTGCAGCTTGGGCTACGGAGCTGAAGTGGGCTTGTCCTGTGGGTACAGAGTCTGTCATACACCTCAGAGGCAACTCACACCCCTGTAATACGGGCCACTGATCAGGTCTGGAATCACGGCTGCACCTATTGCTAAGACAGACCTTTGTCCCTGACGGTGGAGTGGCCAGGCAGGTGTCTGACTGGTCCTCTACCAAAGAGGGCACCACAACTTTGTCTGTTGTGTCTCTGAACAAGGGAATACCACACACACATAGGGATTCAGAATGGGATGTAATGCATCAAAACCCACAGTTCTGGGATGTACCCTAAATTTTTTTAAGAGGGTTTTTCTGGTGACAGTGTTGTTAAAAGGAAACCAAGCTTGTTCTGTGCCTTCTGTGTGATTGTCTGGCCTAGACTTGGTCCAAATTGACCCCCTGATGGGACATTAAATGAAAGAGGATCATGCCACATCTGGGTCGCGGTGACAGATGTAGGCCTCAAGGCCATCCAGACCAACTTCCCTGCATTGACTCCTGGGTGAAATTGTCTCTGAATCTCCCACCTTGGCTCTGCTCCTGTGCACTCTGCCAACCAGATGCCATCCTCCTGATGAAGTCTCATGTCCCTGCTGACAAAGAGGGACCCACTAGTTCACCTACAGGGCTCGACAAGGAAAAGCCCATCCTCCCTGAAGAGCCCTCTAGTTCAGACTTACTGCGGCCTTATTGGATGTTCATACAACCTGCAGCCCAGCCACTTGAACCAGTCCCACTGGCCAGTCCTTCTATTGTTCCTGACTTATCAGCTCCTGCTAGTTCACCCATTATGGCCTCTTCATCCCAACTCTGGGGAGTCCAGTCACTGCCCGCAGTCAGCTGCTGAGACCCACTCGCAAGACCCTCCTGCACTCCAGCTGCCTTTATGCACCTACCCTGATCCAATGGCACTCTCTCCTGACAAAGGAGGCCCACCACCTCTCCCCATCCTCTTTTACCAGCCTTTCAACACTACAGATCTCCTTAACTGGAAACACCATATTCCCTCCTATTCTGAAAGGGCAAAAGCCATGGTTGACCTGCTTACGTCTATGTTCCAAACTCACCTACCCACTTGGGATTACTGCCAGCAACCCCTTCTGGCTCTGTTCAGTGCCACTGAGGAGCATCACTGGGTCCTGACAGAGGCTGAGAACTGGTTGAAAGGAGAAGTCTCTGCTCACACTCTCAACCCTGATAGAAGGGTCGCTTTAGCCCTTGCAAAGCAGCATCCTGCCTGGAGGGAAATGAAGCAATCCAGAGATAACATCAAGCCCTTCTCAAAGGCATCAAAGAGGGCGGCAAAACCACTATCAATATGTCAGAAGTTACTACTGTTACCCAGAAGCCTAGCGAAAGTCCTTCAGACTTTTATGACACACTCTGTGAAACTACAGGGTCTACACTCCTGGTGACCTGGAGGCCCCAGAAAATCTACAGATGGTAAATGCAGCCTTCATTATTTTACTTTCCCTGTGGGTACCAGGGGTCGACCTCAGGACCTTCTGCGCCAGGCAGAGCCCGTGCCGCTGAGCGATATCACCAGCCCATTTTTTCATATGTGGATACCGGGAGTCGAACTCAGGACCTCGTGCTTGCCAGGCAGGCGCTTATGCCACGGAGCCATCTCACCAGCCCCAAGCCTTCATTGCACAAGCAGCAGCTGAAATCCACAAGAAAATTCAGAAGGTAGATGGCTTTGGAGGAATCAATGTGACCCAGCTTCTCCAGATTGCCAGTAAAGTCCACACCAACAGTCGATGTGAAGAAAAATGGGAGCAACATAAAGCCGACCGCCATGCCAAACAGAAACCTCTCTCCTCACTGTTGCTCTTGGCAGAGCACTTCCTCCCCTACCACAGCCTCAAAACCCATCGCCTGTCTCCAGATGGGACCCCAAATCTCTGGCATTCCTCCTTCCTTCCAACTTCAACTCCTTCCCTCCAGGCTGGTGGATGGCCATAACCTCTGGCCAAAGAGGGTCTTCCCATTCAAAGGTCACCAATGTGCAAGATGTAAAGGCTAAGGACACTGGAAGAATGAATGCTCACTCAGAGTAAAAGATAAGGATTCTCAAAAGCCCCACCCCAGATCAGATGACAAGCCTTTCATCAGTCTGATGGGCTCAGACTAGGCCAGATCAGGCTCTCTTCTTCAGCTGGGTCCTCAGGAACCCGAGGCCATGTCCGCAGTGGGGAACAACCCGTGTCTTTCTTGGCTGACAGTGGAGCAAAGTGGTCTGTAGTTCTCAAGCCTGTTGCTCTGTCAGAAAAGGTCATTATAACTGGGCAACTAGGACTCCTGGCCCTTGCCCCTTCTGCCAGGCATGAACTTGCCATCTGAGATGACATCAAATCACACAAAATTCCCTCTACCTGCTGGAGTGACCAATCCCATTTCTGGGGAGAGACATCCTATCCAAATTAGTGACCACCTTCACCTTCCCTCTGGGACAGTCTGCTTCTCTGCCCCTTCCAGCTCAACAACCACATTTCCTGCTTTCGGCCATGGTCCCAAAGACGAAGAATGGTGATTGACAGAGTCACACAGAAAAAACCAACCCAGAAATTCTCAAGCCTCTTTCCGCGAGTTTGGCCTGAAGACTCTCCTCCTGGACTGGCTGTCAACCACCTGCCTCTGCTTGTGGAACTCCATCCTGGGGCAACCCCCACCTGCATCAAACGGTACTGTATGCCGTGAGAGGCTTGACTAGGAATTCTACCACACATCCGGAGACTTCAGGATTACAGAATATTCATGGGCTCTCAATCACCCTGGAATACACCTCCCCTGCCTGTAAAGAAATGCAATGGGGAATACAATCCAGCTCAGAATCTCTGAGCCGTCAGTGTCCCTGTGGTTTCCTTCCATCCTGCAGTCTCAAACACTTATACTCCCCTTAGTCTTCTGCCACCCACAGCCTGCTGCTACACCTGCCTGGACCTAAAGGAGGTCTTCTTGCGCTTTTGGTTGCCTCCTGTCTGCCTGTCCCTCTTTGCCTTTGAATGGGAAGGCCCCAGGTCTTGCCCCAACTTCTCCAGGGGTTGAAATACTCAGCTACACTCTGGAGAAGCCCTCACAACTGACCTCACTAGTTTCCCCAGCGTGGAATATCACTGCACCTGCCTCCACTACATTGATGATCTTCTTTGGTTAGTGACTCCCACGTTGACTGCTGGGAAGGTACAAAAGCTGGGCTACAACATCTGACAGAAACTGCCTACAAGGTATCTTAGGAAAAAGACACAAATCTGCACACAATAAGTCATAAATCAGGGACATGGTGCCCTTGGACCAGATAAAAGGAGGTCATCTGCTCCATCCCAGTCCCAACCTCAAGGAAAAACTCTGTGACTTTCTTAGAGTTGCTGCTTCTGCAGAAACTGGATCCCTGAGTTAGCACAAAACAGCAAGGCCCCTATATGATCATTTGTCTGGAAAAAACTGACACCTTCGACTGGAACCCAGGACAAGAAAAAGCCTTCAGTAACACTGAAGAGGCCTTCTCTAAAGCCCCATCCCTGGGAATTCCAGACATAACTCACCCATTCAACTTGTTTCTTGATGACTGATGGCATGTGGCCTCAGAGGTGTTTACTCAAACTCTTGGCCCCTGGGACTGTCCAGAGTCCTACCTGTCCAGTAAGTGGAACCCACTAACCAAGGGCTGGCCCCCTTGCCTCTGTGCTCTGGCAGCCACTGTCCTTCAGATCAAGGAAGGTGACAAGCTCACCTTAGGCCAAGACCTGACCATCCAGGTGCCACATGTTGTACTGTACTTCCTGAATAACTGTGGACGTCACTGGCTCCCCAACTCCCGGGTCACCCATTCCCAAGAGCTCTCATGCAGAAGTCCTTGCCAGACTCTGGTGGCAATAAAACCACTCTATCCTGCCACGTACCTGCCCACCAAACGGGGCCCTCCTGACCATGACTTCCTGGCACTGACCGATGAGATGTTCTCGAGCTGACCAGACCTAAATATGGACGACCCTGACAGATGGTGATTACAGTCCGTCAATGGATGGAAGTAACTCTTAGGAACGGAGTACAACAGTCTGGATATGCTGTGGTCGCCGTAGGCAGGGCTATTTTGGCTGAGGCTCTCCCACAGGGATGGTCTGGCAAACAAGCTAAACTATTCATACAGGCCCTCATACAGGTCCTCAACTGGTCTGAGAACAAAAATTAAACATCTGCATGGACTCTAGATATGGCTTTGCCACAGTTCACGTTCATGGAGTGATATACAGAGAGTGATGTTGACTCACAGCAGAGAGAAAAATCTTTGAAAACAAAGAAGGGTTGCTACTGCTCCTTGCTACTCTCTGCAAACCCACCAAAGTGGCAATCATCCACTGCCAGGGACATCAAAAGGTCAAAAATCTCATCTCCTTAGGAAACAATAAAGCAGGTGAAATTGCAAAAGCAGCTGCTCAAGGAGTATCCTGGGACAAAAACACTGTACAAGCAGATGTGTAATTCCTAATGGGCATTCCTCCCAACACCATGATGGTAATCAAAACCAATTCCCTTCATATACAAAGGAAGAAGATACCTGGATAAAGCACAAGCAAGCCACTAAAGGACCCAGCCCCTGGTGGGCACTCCCACATGGATGAACTCTCATCCTATGGAAGAGGGCTTATGCCTGGGCTCAAAACCACCACAATCTAACCCACGGAGAGAAAACAGCCATGGAAGAGCTCCTAGGCAGCTACTACTATATCTCACACCTGGCCAACATCTGTTTCACTATCTGCCACGGATGCCAAACCTGCACTCAAAATAATCCATTCAGAGGCCTAAGTCCCCTCTGGGGACCAACTGACTGGAACATCACCTTGTGAAGATATACAAGTAGACTTCACAGATGTCAAGCCCATCAAGTGATACAAATACATCCTGGTCCTGGTTTGTACCTTCTTCGGTTGAGTAGACTCCTTCCCCCCAGAACAGAAAAATTCTGCAAGGTCAGTCAAGCATTGCTACAAGAAATTATTCCCAGACATGGACTTCCTCTGCCCGTAGGAAGTCACAGTATCCCAGCTTTTGTGGCAGAAATTAGTCAAAACCTCAATAAACTGCTCCAAATAAAATGAAACCTGCATGCTGCACACTGGCATTAGAGCTCTGGAAATGCAGAATGGATGAACCGGACCTTGAAGACATCCCTAGACAAGTTCTGCCAGGAAACCAAAGCCCCATGGACTGACCTACTTCCTAGGGCCCTTCATGTTTGAGGCTCACCAGGGCCCACTGGATTCACCCCATATGAAGTATTTCATGGTCAGCCACCTTCTGTAATTAAAAATGTAGGGGAGACTTAAAACAACTAGGTGATTTAATGCTAACTTGCCAGCTCCGACAACTAGGAACAACGATTTCCTGTGTGTGTGTGTGTGTGTGTGTGTGTGCGTGTGTGTGTGTATGCATACATACATATATATATATATGTATGTATAAAGCAGCCTCAGAAAGGGTCCCCATCCCCTCGGGCACGCCTACACATCCATTTTTTCTCACCTGGAGACAGAGTTTGGGTTAAGGGCTGGAGAAAAGAACCCCTCCAGACCACATGGAGGGGACCATGTATGATAGTACTAAGCACCGCACAGCTGTTAAAGCTGCAGAGATTCAGCATTAGATACAACACACCCACATCAAGAGAGCCCACCCCACCATCGCTGAAGATTGGGAGGCATCACCTGATCCAGACAACTCCTTGAAGACCACTCTCTGTCACCAGAGAACTCCAAGCCTGCCCCTGTCACACCTGGAAGCTGACAGGTGTATGCATGGCTGAAGCTTGAGGTCACCAACATTGGGATGTTTTGTTGGCTGCACCCCTTCTTCCTAGGACTCCTTAAATCTCTAACCTTGCTTTGTGCTATAGGACTCTGGGCTGTCACACCCACTAACTGGAGAAAACTAGCAAAATGCATTTTTACTGCTATACTTTTGTCAGGCTTGGGATTAGTTACCCTCCACTGTTTCCAGGGACAAAGGGGAAAACATCAAACCCTAAATGTTACTGCCACTGACAAGCCTATAGCTCTCCAGTTTGACACTTGCCTTGAACTCCCATGCAGAGAACTTATTAGCCAATGCCAATTTAGGTCTGTTACCTTTGTCTCTGTCCCTACATTCTCTCTGGCTGAGGAATTCCATGGGGAACCAGCTCAGAGAAAGGAGACTGTGCCTATGGATTCAGGCTCTGTGGCAATTGGGCAAAAGTATTATGCACCGCCCAATGACAGGGTTGGACCTACCTGGACATTGCCCTAAACTCACGCCTAGGCTTGCCTTCTTTGGAGCACAAGCTCCATAAAATTGCAGGATCAACCAGTGCAACCCTCTTCTACTAACTGTCAGGAACCCTGGTGCCATGAGTCACTTTCCTTCAATTTTCTGAAGGTATGGGGTAGGGGCAGATATAGCCAGATGGGACCCCATTGGGATGTTTTCCTTAAAATGATTACAACCACAGCCTATGCCAGCCCCTACCAATACAACCCTCAAACCCGCCCTTCCATCTGACCACGTTCCCCCTGGCAATGGCCCAGTTAAATCAAAGCTGTCCAGGTCACTGACAGAAAACAAACCCTAGCAATAGAAACTGGTTATACAGAAACCAATGCCTGCTATAAATGGATTAGATACTCTGTAAGAACTGGCAACAAGCCTGACTGTTACTGATGTACCCCTGGAGACCTGAAACTCTGGTAGTATCCTTTGCTAAACCTGGACAGCTGACCCTACGGGGATTACTTGCCTTATTACCTTGTTTCTCAGTCCTGAACCTGGGGCCCTAAACCAGGCCTGTCAGACTCTAGCTCTGCTCTGTCTGGTATCCCCCTACCTGCATCAGCCTCCTCAGTCAGTCAGGCCACCCGACCCAAACCAGCAGTTCAACACATGCATCAGAGGACCTGGGAACACTGGCCCCAGTGTAGGCGATACTTCAGGATGTGAGTCCCCTAGAACCTCACTGACTTAGCCTTGACTCAGCTCGTGGATGTCAGCACTCCACATGGAGATGTCCGTTCCTTACGTAACCCATCTCGGTACCTCACCCTTCCCAATGTCTGCGCTGGAAACTGTGCCCTAGTCCAACTGGCTATTCTTTTACAACTGCTCAGAGGTCACTCTCGCCTCCTGGACCTTCTGATGTATCCAGAAAGTGCTGCTCACACGTAAGCCCCTGTTTCCTTTGACCCTACCATCTATGTAGATGCAACTGGGGTTCCATAAGCGGTCCCCAGTGGATTTAAAGCTCAAAACCAAGTAGCTGCAGGACTTGAAATTTCACTGTTCTGGTGGGTCAGTGTCAACAAAAATGTAGATTAGTTAAACTCTATTTACTATCATCAACAAAGTTTTGTAAATTTTACCTGGGATGCTACTAAGGGACTAGCTGAACAACTCAGGCCTACCATACAGACGGCCTGGGAAAACAGACTCACTTTGGACACGATTCTAGCAGAGAAAGGTGGTATCTGTGTTATGATAGGAAACCAATGCTGTACTTTTACCTCAAACAACACTGCCCCTGATGGCACAGTCTCCAAGCTCCTCCAAGGCTATACAACCCTGTCAGGAGAAGCAGTCAAAAATGCTGCATTTAACGACCCCTTTACGAGTTTACTGGAACGCTGCTTTGGCAAATGGAAGGGCTTTATGGCTTCCATACTTACTTCCCTGATCATTACTACCGAAATTCTCATCCTTATGGGGCACTTGTAATCCCCTGTGCATGCAGTTTAAATCAGAGGTTAAATGAGACAGCTCTCCAGAAGGACAGAAACCCAGGTTATCCGGGTTTGTTATACTTAAGCCCTCCCTACACTCAGCAGTCCCTAATAGACTCGAACATTGATGCCCCTCAGAGTACCTGAGGAGCATCAAGAGGGGAGAGGAGGGCCGGTGAGATGCCTCAGCAGCATAAGCGCCTGCCTGGCAAGCGCGAGGGCCCAAGTTCGACTCCCAGCACCCACATACGAAGAAAGGGCCGGTGATATTGCTCAGCCTCACGGGTGCATACTGTCGGATGAGGTCCTGAGGTCGACCCCCAGTACCCACAAAAAAAAAAAAAGAGGGGAGAGGAAAGCAGAAATCCTCAGTGAAGCTGCAGCCATTGTGTTCTCTGCCTCAGAACTCAGCTAAATCATATGATTTGTTCTCAAATTGAAATTTCTGTGAATGTGTTAAAAGCACCTTTGCTACATACAGCTATGCTCACCACATTATACACATTGTACCATGGCCTTCAGCTATGCTGCTTACCACCCTATAAAGAAGACAAACTTTCTGTAATCAGTGCCTCAGACTTTGGTCACTACTCTGCCGGGGTCCACTGGTGTTAAATAAAATGACCTTTCTTCTCCTGAGCGCCTGCCTACTGTTCACTCAATTTCCCCACAACAGCACGAGACAGGTACCTAGAGATTTGTGGTCGGGCAATGCGAGTTTCTTCTGTGGAGCACAACTAGTGTGCAAATTACAGAAGTTCTGCTCTGTAGGCTCCAGGCCTTTTTGTCTTATAGTTAATATCACCAGTCCACAAAGATGGCATCCAGTGTAGTTCTTCTAGTTACCCTTTCCTCTGTGGTGGAGAGTTCCTAGTACAGGGCTTGAGACATCTGGTACTTTGCGCCCCTCTTTCTCTTTATATGTATTCCCAGTCTCAGATTCATGGAGGGTTTCAACTTCAGTTCCAGTTCAACTCATTTTGAATGGCATACATTAATTTGCTATTCTGCTTCTTCTTGGTGGTGAGAGAGTAGACACCTCCTTTCAGCCTGGTACTTTCACCTTACATTGAAAATTTTGTGCAAGCTTTTCAATATTTGCTTTAGCTCACTAAAATTTTGCCCTGTTTTGGGCAGGGGACTTTTTAAAAGTTTTGATTAGTATACTAATAATTACGTACATTTTAGAGAATTTCTTTCGATCCCTTCTCTCCCCCATTTTCCCATTCTTCCCTTCTCCTAATCCCTTTCACATCTCCAAAAATCTGCCTCCTTGTCTCCCACCAACTCTCCTTTGTTTTACTCTATTTATATTTCATGTTTCACAAATAAGAGAAAGCATGCGATACTTAACTTTCTATGTCTGGCTTATTTCATTTAACTGGGTTTGCTGTTTTATTTGAGGACATGGAGACAGGTAGAGAGAAGTCAAATAGCCACCATAGTAAGACTGTTTCCCGAGTAAACTGTTAAGTAGAATGAATGAGTTTCTCCCAGAAACTTCCTGAATTTACCACGCCTGTTCTCTCATGATTCCGATCTTATAAAATATATGTGTATATTTATATCACTGACTTTGTATTTTCTACTCATTTTCAAGTGATACTAGACTTAATAGTGTAGTACTCTGCTGTGAAATTTCTGAGCACAAAGGTAATTTTCCCTTAGAACTGTGTGTTCAACATAGAGCATACACTGCAGGAAAGATTTGAAATAGTTACTTGAGTGTAACCTTTTGTGTCAGATTTCCATGGGAAGAAATTACTTTATATCTTGCGATAGTTTTTCACAAATTTTTCAACTTTTTTATTTTTTATTGGTAACTTAGGTGTAGGTGAATAAGCGTGTATGTGAATTAAAATATAATTTTGATAGGGACTAATATGTTATTTTAAACTACTATTGATATTTCATTCACCTCTTTGGCACATCATACAGAACTTTATAAGTATTTGAATAATCATTTAAGATATTTTAATTAGTACATAATGCTGAAAGTAATGTGAAATAGAAAGTAACATTTGAAAAGGCCTGGCACAGGGGTATTGGTTCTCACCAAAGCAAAATAAAGATTAGTGTCGAAAGAATGCATAAAATTTTGTTTCAATTCTTTTTTTGGGGGGGTACCAGGGGTCGACCTCAGGACCTCGCTCACCACCAGACACCCATGCCACTGAATGATTTCACCGGCCCTTTTTTCGTATGTGGGTTCAGAGATTCGAACTCAGGCCCTCGCACTTGCCAGGCAGGTGCTTAGGCTGCTGAGCCATCTCACTGGCCCTGGTTTCAATTCTTAAATCCACCTTTAATTTGACTGCATTTCTCCTGTATAACCCTCCAATTGGCTGATCGTATTCAGAGGAAAGTAGCGATCTCATAAGTAGCTTTTATGGTGTCAGAGATTCTATACCCTGAAACTTCAAACTCAACTTTGAAGCTCATCTCCTTGAACCTTATTTCGCCTACGTAGTCACTCGAGCCAACATGAAAACTCCACATTGCTTCCTTCAGTTTTGGGCATTGTTTTTATACTGCTGTGGTGGTAAGTGATAGACACGTGGGGGTTTATCCTAACTCTCCTTATCAGGGCATATTTGTCTTAGTAGTCCACTTTTGTTTTCTTTGATCTTTCAAATGTTATCTTCTTCATATTCTGTAGTTCTCTTTTTCACTTACCTCATGTCCTATTTTTTCTTCAGGATTCTATTTCACCTAGTCCTACATTTTTCAGTCTTCTTAAATATTTTCTAAATCTATATTCTCCTCTTCCCTACTTCATCAAACAAGAAATATATATATATATATATATATATATATATATATATATATATATATATATATATATATATATGACACTCTATTTCATTAACCATTCAATAAGAGATTGTTTTTCATGTTTTGTCCCCACCCCCTTTGTAGTACCTAACTCTCAAAAGCAGTGCTTAAGCTCTTTAACCCCAACGATTGCCCCGTTGTCAGCATCCAGCAACAACCCATGGGTAGTGTCCATGGCTGAGACCTGCCAGGGTATTATACTGAGTCCATGGTGGATCCACTCCACAGCAAGCTGTGTGGCTAAACTGTGAGTAAGCTATAGCCATAAGGAAAACATAATATTGTATGGATTCTGAGATATGCATCATCGTTACTAGCTGCATTCATGTGGGATTTTGACACCTGAAAGGAACTGCTATCTTCTTTATTAAATATAGTGAAAAGTACACTTTAAGGCTAAAGGTCAAACATTATTTGCTATATAAGGTAGGGCATCAATAGGCTGTAATATAGAACATAATTTCACTGAATTTCTATGACAAGTAACTAAAGACCTTGGACTAAAAAACATATGTGTTTAAATGCAATTTTAGTAAAAATTTTCACTTTATTGTTACTGTATATTTCTTTATCTTAGGGAGCATTTATACCCTCACATTTCAGGAGTCATTGACGAAGATGGCATGCTAATTGGTCATAAAATCTGCCTGCATCTCCATTTTAATATACAAGATTGTACATACCATGACAGAGGAAACATTGGAGTGGTCCTCCTCCATAATCACATTAGGAAGAAAGAAGTGCCACTTTCCCACACCTACAACATCTTTTTGAAGAACTGTTATAATTGCCTGCACAGACAACACAGAGTACACCAGTATCACAGTAAGCCACTGAGTCATATTCTGCCCTAGCATAAATATACTTAGAAAATTTGTACTATAAAGACAAACTAATTGGGCCGGTGAGATAGCTCAGCGGCATAAGTGCCTGCCTGGCAAGCACGAGGTCCTGAGGTCGACTCCGGGTACCCACACACACACACACACGAAAACTAATTGAGCAATAAATGACAGTTCATGAAATCTTTGTAAGTACATGAATCCATAGGGCTTCACTTTGTAAGAGTAAACAGCAGCAGTATCAGTGTTTCAATTAATTTTGTGTTCTATTATACAGTTTGAGGGTGGGGTTGGTGAAAACCTAAGAATGTATAAGAAATCCAAGATGAAATAAGTAACGAGGACATAAAATGAAAGGAATATAGTATAAGAGCCTTAGGAAGCTATGCTATAAAATACTTAAGGGACACAGTAACCCATATCTCATATCCTTTTCATCTCTACTCTTTCAGAGCATAACTATTGGGCCAGGGTCAAGAAATTGTCAGTTAAACTTCTGGACCTCTCATTCTGCCACCGTCAACATAGCCACATGACTGAAAGTAGTAACGTATATATCTGGAGCCAGCCGCAAGAAGACTGCCGGGTACATATCATAAGGGAAAAGTTATATTTGGGGGTTTTAGAATTAGGTATCGAATTATAGAGGTGTGCGTAAAGGCATGAAAGAGTACAAGTAGAAGTGAAGTATTTTAACTGAGATGAAATTTGAAAAGCAGAAAATTTGTGAAGAAACGTTTTATAAAGAATAACAGATGCAAAGATAGTTGGCTGTGTATACTGGGTTATTAAAATTGAAATACAATGCAATTGTAAATTAAGGACCTATGAATGGTAAGGATCTGTTCTATGAGGGAAAGTTACTTATCACAAGAATGCTAAAATAACATGACATAAAACTCCTGAAAACAGCACATCCCTCAATAACTCTTTAAAAAGGATATCCTGATTTTTTAAGAGCCTAATCTATGACATCATGCAGTGCACTTTGTTTTTTTGGTTCTGTTGACTGAACTTAGGGGCTTCACACTGCGCTGTCTCCCCAGCCCTTTCTTCTTTTTTAGTTTGACATAGGGTCTTGGTAAGTTGCTTATTCAGTGTTCAATTCAAATTCTCCCTGCTTCAGGCTCCCAGAGGGTTAGGCTGTCCCACCATGCCCAGCTTCCACATAGTACATTTTGAGCAGGTAATATTTAGTGTATAAGACAGGCACAACTTAAAAACACAAATACAATGAGAAAAGTTAAGTCAGTAAATAAAGAATACAAAATAAAATACCATTTGAAACTTGCAAATGTGTAGGGAGGACAGATATTTGCATCCAGGATGATCACATCACAATTCTTTCCTAACAAAGTATAAAGCCTCGATTAAGCAAAAAATACTTAGCTAAAGGAATAAATGAAATACCGAGAAAAGTGTTTTGTTGATCACGCAGCTAATTTACTTAGTGTTTGCAGTTTCCTCCAAATTTCTTTTAACAATTACATTTATTTTTTCATAGAGTTACAATGATCTGCATCTAAGTCATAGTCTGCATTTCCTGATGCAGACTGTTGAAGGTGGTGCACGCAGAAACACCAGAGACAGACTCGCTGGTGTGGGGGAAAGTCTGGATTTAATTCCATTTAGGTACAGGCAGGCTGAAATCGGAGCATACCCGCAGATGGTCTGGAGGAGGGATTGGGAAAAGACAGGGTTTGGAGATGGTGTCTATAATCGCAAGGAATCTGGATGAGATGTGTGGGGTCAGAGTTCCAAGGATGGTCAGCGAAGATACGGCAACACTACTGTACTTTCTGGTCCCCGGAAGATTGTATGTCCAGTCGTAAATTTCTTTATGGCCACCCATTCTGTTTGCTGAGGACAGCAAGGTTCTTTTAGTGGATTTCTGTTGTTTGTAGAGGGCAGCATGTTTTACTGTGAAGGTCTTTCTCGGGTCAGGCCTGACTTTCCTATCGTTTTGTTGTTATAAATCAGAGAGGGGCAGGAAAGTGGGTGGAGCTTCTCATGGCTACTTTGGGTCTGAGAAATAGGGTCGTGTGGGCAGCGTGATCGTGAGAAAAATTCTGGGAAACAGGGCTGTATCAAGGGGTGGTCAGAACAGCATTTGCTGGTTGGTAATGGCTTGTACCCACCCTGTAAAAACTGTGTGAGAAATGTCTGAGGAGGCATGGCCCAAAGAGGAGGAGGAGGATAACACAAACAAGAGGCACAGCTATTGGAAGAAGCCCTAAGGCCCGGCTCCCAAATAGTCAAAGAGTCAGACAGGTGCTGTCTGATTTCTGAAGGCTTTTCTGTCGGTCTTCTGACTGCATCCCAATCAGTGCCCGACTGGTGGGTGTAAAATCAACATTCTGCAACAAGTTGTATAATGCACCTTTCTCCGTGGTGAGGGGATCTAAACTTCTACAGTTTTGCTGCCAGGGAGTCTATCTGGCTTTGTAAGGTGAGAATGGAGTCTCACATTTGTCTGAGGCTGCCAGAAAGATCTTGGGAGCGGGAGTGATGGCAAGTCAAGGATGTAGTTAGACCTGCTATGCCTGTCCCTGTAGCAGAGGTGTAATACCCGAGCCAGTAATCAGGTGTGGTAGATTTGTGACTCTACATCATTGGAACTTTACATGGCAACAGGTTTTAATGGCAACAGGCAGGACCCGATTTCCCAGAACAATGTCTGCTTTGGGGTGAGGTATGTTTGTGTATGTGTGCCAGTCCAATAAGTGGGGAGGCACAAGAAGGTGGAGGTCCCACAGAGGTAGAAAACACCTTGACTGCACAAACAGTATTGGTTGTGAATGTTAAAGAGGAGTGTGACTCTTATTTTCTCTTTCCCAGATGCATACGGTGCCTGCTAGGGCAGTACCTGTCAGGTGATGGAGGGATCCCTGGCCTGGGATCTGACTGGCACCTATTTTTCTGTTTTCCCATTGTAGGAAGAGTCTTTTGGTGTCTATGAGGTGATATTGTGAGGAATGGTCAAAGGTAGGCAAGGGGAGCCAGTCTAAGACCGACGACAAGAGTCATGGGAGGAAGGGCATGCATGGGACATGATATTTGTTGCAGAGGTCTGACTGTCTATTGAGCGGTGGCATAGTCACAACTCTGGGAGGACCAGAAAAGCACACGAGCTGAGCGAATGGCACATCCTGAGTTACTTGGTTGCTGGCATGATTGTATGAGATGTCATTGTATGAGATGTCCTAGTGATATCCTGGGGGACAGATTATGCTGGATGCAAATGGGGGCTTGGAAGGTCAGAGTAGTGTCTATGGCTATGGGGCCATCTATGGGCTTAGTTGAGCTCTCACAGAAGAATTAGTGAAACAGGACTGGAAGAGCTGGGCTGAGCATCCTGCCTGGAGGTTTTTGTCTTGTCAGTGACAGAGAAAGTAGCTATGGATGCTTGACTGAGGATTCAGAATGGACACTTCATTTCATACTGAGGATGGTGTGTAAGGTTGGTAAGTGGAGGGACTGGACTGACTGAATAGTTTGCTGTAGTAACAGAACTACAGGCCCCGCAGTCTTTGGCTAAGGTAGGATTAGAATGGTTTAGCAAGGAATGAGTAAACTGCAAAGATTTGTAAAGGTAATGGGGCACGATTGGGGGAAGCTGCGGGAATGCAACCATGGGATGTGGTGAAAGGAAGAAGAGTGTTAACTAGGCCAAAGTTCATAGAGGATGGGAGGGGAGAGGCCTCACTAGGGTGAGGGTGAACCTGAGGGTGACAAATGTTTCCATCCCTGAGGCAAGAGACAACTGAGTTGGAGTCCCAGTAGACCTGAGACTAAAGCCCACAGGAAATGGCATTAAAGTGGTTTCTGGAGTTGTAGTCCGCCTGAGAGAAGTCGGGGAGATTACTTGTGATTTCCATGAAGAGGAGCGGTCAGGCAAATTGTCAGCAGGTCACAATTTTGTTCTGGGGCACTGAGTCCACTACAGGGGCTTTTGCTGATTAACAGCCACGGAGGGCTACAGATGACTCAGAAGGGTTCCATCCACTTGGGCTGAAGGGATCAGGGGCTTAAAACTTTAATCCAAAGTAATCTGTGGCCAGGTTACCCTCATCGGGGTGAGTATGAGGTAGAAGGTAGGAGAAGATTAGCAGCACGTCATATATCTTTTCAGGCTTGTTGTAGAACTGAGAGACAATCTCCAAGGGCGCTGGCCTCCAGACTGAGGTCTGGCCTGAGCAGACAGTTTTGGCTTAGGAAAGCTCAAAAAGACTGTAGCCTACAGGCTCTCGTGGGGCGGCACAGATTTGAGGAGGAGCAATTGAGAGGAGGAAAACACAGACTCTGTGAAGCTGAATTGTTTTTTAGTGAGAGGCACCTTAAGAAGGCTGTTAACTCTTGCTACCTTTCTGGGTGACTGAGGTCTGTAGGGGGTATGTACAGACTGGACCCCAAGGCATTGCTTGGGTAATTTGACTAATAAATGCTGGGCTGTTATCTGATTGAATGGAGGTGGGGGACCAAACCTTGGCATAATATCAGCTAACAGGGAATGAATAAGAGATGAGGCCTTCTCTGGGGAAAGCTTCTACCCAATCCAGTGAAGGTGTCCACCCTTACCTCGAGGTATCTTAACTTCCACTTCCATGGTGTGAAATCAATCTAAGAGTCCTGACTTGGGGAGAAGCCTCGCACTTGGTGGGTAAGAAAGGGAGGGGGCCTCGGAAAACCCTGAGGTGTGGTTGTGTGGCAGACAGAGCACTGAGCAGTGATAGGTGTAAGAAGAGTTTTCCAAGAGGGAAAGCACATAAGAGGCTCAAAAGCCTCAGGTCAGGGATCTATGACCTGCGTGAAAATTGTCATGAAATGATGAGAGAATGGCATGGGCCGTGCAGCAGGGAGGAGGAACTTTCCCCGACTTAGGAACCATCCATCTTTTGTGGGAAGGTTGTGACATTGTTGGTGTTCAGAAGGGGAAGAGGCTCGAGTTATGCCAGAAAAGGAGAAATGTTGACCCTTAGGGGCCATTAGGGGAGGTCAGCTGGCGCTTTAGCAGTTTCATCTCCACAGGTGTTTCCAGTGGCTGTGGGATTGGAAAGTCTCTGGTGTGCCCGGCAGTGAAGGACTCCCACCCATGTTGACAATAGGATGGCTTGAAGAAGGGCTTCATGAGTGGGGCATGAATGATTGAACGCCTTCAGGAGATGAGAGACCCCTTTTCTGCCCAGCTGGCAGCATGATTATGCAATATGTGGACTATGTACCTTGCATCTCCGTAGGTTTTCACGTGGAAGCACTTAGCTAGTGTGAGGGCACTGGTCAGCACAATTAGTTCAGCCTGCTGAGAAGTGGTGGATGGAGGTAGGGTTATTATAGAATGCTGTGTGACAATACAACATATCCTGCTCTGGCAAGGGAGTTGGGGGTGGGCTTATACAAACTTCTGTCAATGAACCAGGTGTGGTCAGGGTTGAGAAGAGGGAGGGTGGGGATGTGTGGGGAAATGGGAGGTTGCTAGGCAAATCAGACACTTAGGGTCATGTGGCTCTGGACCTCTAAGGAGAGACCAGGTTAAAGTCAGGGCCTGAAGTTGATGGTAACCATTGGAGCTTCTCTGAAAACTGCATAGGGCTGAAGAAGGTGATGGGCAGAGAGAAGGTGTGAGAAATGGGATGAAGACAGGAGTCCTCGATGAGTATGGGAGGAATAAGGCTGAGGGGAGCATATCTAGTGATTTCAATGCCACTAGGAGCATCAAGGCTGTCACAGCAGCTGCTCCAGGGAATGATGGCTAGCCTGAATGTGGGGTCCAGGAATGTGATGGGGTGTGGACTTGGGCGCCGTGACAGAACTCCTGCTGCACAAACCTTGTGTTCAGCTGTATGAAGATGGGTTGGATGGCATCTCACAGGGCTAAGGGTGGGGCTACTTTTAGGGCTTCATTTTCAATCTGAAAGGACAAGTGAGAAAAGTTCTTGTTATCTAAGGACTCAGCATGGTCTCCCTTTACAAGTTTATGGAGGGGTTTAGTGAGAAGGGCCAAGTTGGGAGCCCAGAGGTGAAAGTAACCTATTATGTGGGGAGAGGAGAGGAATTGTTGTTTGTTAGTGGGACCTGGGATCTGGGTGATCAAGTGCACGTGATCTGGAGGAATGTCCTGGGTATGTTTGTAGAGAATTATGCCCAGATAAGTGAAAGATGAAGAAGAGATTTGGGCCTTAGAAGGAGAGAAGTGATATCCCTTGGAATCTAGATGCTGTGATACCAAGAGAGTGTACTGACAGGATGGCTCATAGCAGTGGCTTGCAGAGAAGGAAGTCATGTACGTACTGTATAATGTGAGAGGAGTGGGTGTGAAAGGAAAGTAAATCATGCACAAGGGCCTGGCCAAAGTAGTGAAGACTGTCCTGGAAGCGCTGAGGGAAGACAGTCCAGGTTAACTGGAGGGAATGATGAGTGTCCAGGTCTGTCGAGGGGAAAGGCAGAGAGAGGCTGTGAGGAGGGTTGCAGAGGGATAGTGAAAAAAAATCTTTTAAATCTAGGAAGAGTAAGGAGTGGTAGACGGGGGATGAGGGACAAAAGGATGTGGGGTTAGGGGCCGGTGAGATGGCTCAGCAGCGTGAGCACCTGCCTGGCAAGCGTGAGAGCCCGAGTTCGACTCCCTGAACCCACATATGAGAAATGGGCCAGTAATATCGCTCAGTGGTATGGGGCACCTGCTGGTGTGTGAGGCCCTGAGGTCAACCCCTGGTACCCACACACACACAAAAAAAGGGATGTGGGGTTAGGCAGCCTGGGGTGTATGGGAAGGACAATCTGGCTGATAACATGGAGATATTGTGTCAGCCTGTAAGAGCCCTCTGACTTTTGTACGGGGAGAATGTGGGTGTTATAGGGGGTTTTGTAAGGGGATTTGTCAGGAATTAAAAGACTGGGTCATAATTGGTGAGAAATAATAAACTGCAGTCTCTGTAAAGCGGGGTCAGGAATGGGCTACTGACTTTGGGCAGGGTAGGGGTGGTTAGGCTTGAGAGGGATATTAAGTGGTTGTTGGAATGAAGCCAGGGATGTGGTGGCAGTATCCCAGACTGTGGGGTTGAGATGAGGAGAAACAATGGGAGCCTTGGCGGGTGGCAGGGAAGGAGAGTCATTAGGGTGGTGATAAATGATGATTGTGTCCTGGGCATGGTCAGAGTAGATGACAACTTGGGTTAAGATGCCTCGCCCTAAAAGGGTAATGGGACAGGTGGGAATGACTAAAAATGAATGTGGGGAAAGGTGTGGACCCAGTTGCCACTAGATTGGGGCAGTTTTTAAGGGTCTGGAGATTTTACCATCAATATCCACAATAGCAATTGGGGCCCAGGAGGCTGCACCTTGGAAGGAAGAGAAAGTGGAGCGACAGGCCAGAGTGTAAATAGGAATGGAATGGACTTAGCCTCCACTGTAAGAGTTACCTAGCACTTGGCATTTGAGATGTTCCAAGGGGCCTCCAACGCTTGTGGGCCGTCAGTCCTCAGTGGCCAAGCAGAGAGGATCGGCGGAAAGAGCCGGTCAGGGTGACCCAGGGCCATAGCCCAGAGGTGGCAAGAGTGGCTGTCAGCATTGGGCAATCTGATTCTAGTGGGGATGCCCACAGGCAGGACGTGGCTTAGGGAGCATCCCAGGCTGTGAGCATTCTCTAGTCCAGTGACCATCCTGGTGGCATTTGAAACCTGGCACTGGAGACACCCCATTGGGCGGAAAGGCCTCGGAAACACTTTTAGCCATTGGCAGGGCAGTCTGGTACAGCCTGAGGATTTCTTACAGCAGAGGCTAACATCTGCACCTCAGAACTGCATTGTTTTCAGGCCCTTTCACCTCTCTTATTAAAGACTTTGAAAGCCAAATTGGGAAGCTCCTGTGGTGGTGTCTGAGAACCAGTTTCCAGCTTCTGTAATATTTCATGACTGTCTGGTGCTGACTGGACAATAAAATGCACCTTTAGAATAAGTTGTCCCTCTGGCCTTTCTGGGTCTAATGGTGTGTATCACCTCAGGGCAGCAGTCAGGTGACAATATACTGAGATGGATTTTCATCCCTGTTAGGAGTGGTTTCTTTCAACTTATCAAAATTAGCTGCCTTGGGCCGGTGAGATGGCTCAGCGGCTTAAGCACCTGCCTGGCAAGTGTGAGGGCCCGAGTTCGACTCCCGGAACCCACATACGAAAAAGGGGCCGGTGATATCGCTCAGCAGCACAGGCGCCTGCTGGCGCACGAGGTCCTGAAGTTGACCCCCTGGTACCCACAAAAAAAAAAATTAGCTGCCTTATGGGCCATCCTGCGATATCCCTCTACTAAGTAAGAAACCACATGGTCTCTGGTTGCTATGTCCTTGGATTCTGCCCGGTCCAGTTTGGTTTTTCCTGAGGGTCAGCTGCAGTGCCCACTGGAAGGTTGGCCTGAAGGAGGTCCTGTTTGCTCCCATGTGACTGGGTCAGGGAGATCACTGTTTCCTCTCTTCTGAAGAAAGAATGGAGCCAAGGATCACATTTAAGTCAGTCTGGGTTAGATTGTATGGCTGAGTTAAGTATCGAAAGTCTTGGATATATTGGGAGGGATTTGAGAAGGAGGAGCCCAGGTGCTGGTTAATTTGGGAGAGGTCTGTCAAAAAGAAGGCAACATGAACTCTACCTATCCCTTCTGCACCTGCCACCTCCTGGAGTGGGAACTGGGGCCAGGGGGCAGGGTTTTGGGGCTGAGCTGCAATCCAGATCAGGTATTCAGTGCAGTGGGATAAGGTATAGCGTACAGAGGAGGATTCGAGTCAAGGGGAAGTGCTGGATAAATAGAGAGAATTGGCAGGAAGCCCTAGAGGAGGGAGGGAAGGGGCTGCAGCAGTGGGAAGTTCTGGGGGAAGATTAAGGGTGGTTGCAGTGCTGGGAGGCTTCAGAGGTGGAGGAGCAGCTGTAGTGGCAGCAGGTTCAAGATGCTGCCAGGGGAGAGAACGATCAGCTGGAGCTGCTGTCAGGGAGGAATCCATGTCTTGTGAAGTGGGTGTAGACAGCAGGGAGAGAAGAAGGATTTGAGGGGAACTGAGTGAGGTTTACAAAGTGGGGATATTATGGAGACTAAAGAATTCCTGAATATAAGCCAGTTCTGACCGTTTGCAGGGCCTCTGGCAGTAATTGTCTAATTCTCGTACAACAGAGACACCAAAAGTGCCATTTTCTGACCAAGAGGACCAGTTGTCCAGTTTGTACTGTGGCCATACAGACTGGCAGAAGAATATTAGATGCTTGGGCATCAGACCCAGATAGAGAGGGAGAGGGTTGAGATTTTTTTTTTTTAATATGTGTGTACCAGGAGTTGAACTCAGGACTTCGTGCTTGCCAGGCAGGCGCTTGTGCCGCTGAGCTGTATCACCAGCCCTGAGATTTTTTAACAGAGAGCCTAAGGGGAAGGAAGGGGAAATAGAAGGAGGAATGTTCCCCATGGAGAGCAGAGAGAGGTAACTGTGACACCTGGCATGGCAAAACAGGGTCCCCAAATGGACCTGGGACTCAAGGATGTAATGGAGCATGGGTAAGTAATGAAGGGAGATGTCCCTGCAATTGATCAATTAGCAAGGAGAGCCAGTCTCCCCAGGGTGTGTGTGTGGGGGGCGCTATGTGGCTAGCACTAGGTTTATTTACAGACACAGAAAATGGGGAAGCCTCTCTTGATCTTGGGGGGTGAGGGGAGAGGGCAGAATTAAGGATCGACGATGGCAATGGAGAGGGAGAAGTTCCTCAAGGTGCAGAAAGGATTAGAGGTGCAGAACTAAGAAGTGGCCAGCAGCAGCAGCTGCTGGGAGAAGTCTTAAAGGTGAAGAGAGTGTTAGAAGCTCAGAGAAAAGAGAGAGAGAGCGCTTAGGGGATCTGAAGCAGTTAGCATTGCAGGAGCTGGGGAGCTATCTGGAACACTGGAGCAAGATCCAGAAGCCCATGTCTCTGGGGTGGCCTCAGGGCAAAAAGGCTCAAAACAGGGTGGAAGAGTAAAGAGAGTGCCCCCCACCCCTGGTTTTGAGCACTAAAATGTTTAAGGTGGCACGTGAGGAGACATAGGAGACAGGTTCGCTCCTGTCAGGGATAGTCTGGATTTAATTCCATTTAGGTACAGGCAGGCTGAAATCGGAGTGATATCAGCAGACGTTCTGGAGGAGGGATTGAGATAACACAGGGTTTGGGGATGGGGTTTATAGTCTCTGGGAATCTGGATGGAACACATGGGGTTGCAGTTCCAAGGATGGTCAGCGCAGGTGTGGGGACACTGCCTGGCATTCTGACACCTGGAAGATTGTATGTCCAGTCCTAAGTTGCTTTATGGCCATCCGTGCTGTTTGCCGAGGGCAGCATGGTTCTTTTAGTGAATTCCCGTTGTTTGTAGAGGGCAGCGTGTTTTATTGTGAAGGTCTTTCTCAGGTCACATCTGACATAGACACCATCTGATATTTCTGTCCTTCATGTCACATTGAATTTGTGTGTGGTCGAAAAATATATAAACCTTATATTTTATTGTATGTAAAAATATATAAACTACAAATTGGTAATTAAATGTTATTTGTAACCTTACAAGTATATACATATCTGTATATTGCATAAGATATATGTATATAATATGCTACATATACATTGATTTTATGTGTGTACTCTATGTACACATGTATACATGCATGTATATACCTCATAAATAGCAAATATTTTGTTTACCCATTCAGGTACAGCAAGGCAGTCCTGTTCTCTGTCTCTTTGGCAGACAACTAGAAAACCTGGTCAATGAATCCCCAGTGGCACGTGATGACCTGATTCTTGCCATCAGGGCAGTCCCATATTTATCTTGGATGAGGCAGTTTATTAAGTCATCCCAGAAGCCAGTGGATCTTATTTTTTCCCAATTCCACAGTTCTTTCCCTGGAACGGATCATGGTCCACAAGACATGCTTACCCCTAACACAGGCTCTGCTATTGTACTCTACTATAGATACTCCACATGGTCATGGAGGATATTAGGCACTTCCCTAGTCAGTAGACGGCGAATAAATCCTCTGGTATTTTTTGTTCCGAACCTTAAAACCCATGCCCTGGCAGTGGACGGTTATGCTTTCGAATTGGTCAACTGTCTCCAACTACCAAATTCCCAGTGGCACAATCCTCAAGCTCTCCCGTTGCCAAAACATGGGATCCTTCCAGAATAGCTGATCCTGGGAATACCTGCAGAGCCGATACCTCTAAATCTTTGATTCGTTCTGGAACGATGATCTCCAAAACAGCTACACTCTGGGACCTTCCTCATGTAGATGCGATGAAATGTCTGTATAGAACCACTAGTGGTTCAGTAAGATCCTGGATTAAACCATTACCTGGTATAATCGGCCCATCACTTTCCACCATTAGTTAATGTTGAAGGATCTTGGATTTTGTTTTCAAGTGATGGAGAGGGATGCCATGTTCCTTCTGAGATGAGTACTGCTGACTCCCAAATTCAACCTAGCAAATTTCCTACCCACAGTACGTTTGTAGCTAGACCCTGGACAGAAATTAACCCTGATTTTGAACCTTGGACACATTCTGATACAACAGCACCAGCACTGATGATTCAAGCTAGCAGACAGAGTATTAGCATCCAATTATACCAAGATGATATACTAAATTCTGGGGCTAAGCCAGGAACCTATGACCTGCGTTCATGGGTCCCTTCACCTGTTAATAAAATTGAACTATTGACTCCTTATATACTCAATGAAGATAGTACCCAGTATCCTACAGTTACCCATACTATAGCACCGTGGTTTCAGCCAGTCTTGAATATTTCGGAGTCTCAAATACACAGAGAAAACACAATTGCATACTGGGTTCTGCCTAAATCTAAGTCAAATCTATTATCCTCTCCATTTAATGTGCCTTTCCCTTGGGCTTCGTCTACAAGGCAAGCAATTGAGATTTGGACCCCATGTAAATCTAATGGGATAAGACCCTTGGGTAGACTTGCTAGACTCAGCCCACTGATGAAGCATGAGATCACTGTATTCAAGCCCCAGATGCAGCCTGAAGACACAACGCGGGTCTGGATCCATCCGAGTACTAATGCAATTAAGCCCTTCATTCATTCTAAAGGTGATGTAACCAGATTCTTGGATCAGTCTGAATCAGATATAGTGGAAAACTGGGCCCAGTCAAAAACCCATTTTGGAAAACCCTTGATTCAGGTGAAAGCTGATACAATCCAACTATGGTTACAGACTAGCACTGAAAAAGTAAGATCTTGGGTTCAGCCCAAATTTCCAAAGGGCAGCCCGAGAACTCAGACTGAAGAAGATAAAAACCAATACTGGATGGATACACAAAGAAGTACAATTAGAACTCACACACAAATGGGATTTGAAAGAGTCATGCCCTGGATGTGGAACCCTGAGTCTGATACAATTAGCTCTTGGGTCTGGTCTAAATCTTCTTACATGCCACATAGGACCCATCCTGATTTTAAAACTTTTCAGTGTGAAGTTGATATTGTGAGACCGTGGACTCAGTCTGAAGTTGGAACTATCCAACCTCATACAAAACCTAAACCAGTTACTTTCAGACCTTGGACACATTCTAAGGTAAAGACAGTCACACAATGGACAAAGCCTGCAGCTGAAAGAGTTTCACTGAATATACTAACATTTACAACAAGTATATGGAGCCAGCCCATGTCTCATACAAACTATTTCTGGCCTGAGACTACAGCTGATGGAGTCATAACTTGGTGTCATACACAAATAACTACATCTACGACCTATATGGAACAAGAATTTCACAAAGAGCACCCTTGGACCAAACCTGAACATGGTATAGCTGGACTTTGGTCTAGAACAGAAGATGATGCTTCTCAACCCAGTTTCCAGATTTGGAAGAATATGGTCCCACTATGGACAGAGGTAGTAACTCAAATGGCCCAAAACTTGATACCGTCTGAAGCTGAGGTAGTCGGACCATGGATCCAACGTGAGACCAATAAGTTCAGAGCCTGGAAAGAGCCTGAACTTTATATTACTAGGCCCTGGGATAATCCCAAAGGGGATAAAAGTAGATATTGGACCCAACATGAAATAGACACCTGGTTGCAGCTGGACATTAGTAAAACCAAGCAATGGGCACAAAATAAAGCCACAGCTTTAACACAGCAGACCCAGCATGAGTCTTCAGAAGTAAAGCGGAAGACACAATCTGTAACTGACACAGACAAACTGTGGATTCAACAGGAAACTCCAGCAATAAGCCATCACACGGCTTTGTTAGTCGGTGCAGTCACAGCATGGGTAAAGCCTGAATTTCAACTATTAGAGCATCAGGTGCAGTCTGAAAGTGATCCGGTCACACTGCTGACCCAGGCTGAAACTCTAATACTGAATCACTGGGCACTGTCTGAAACTCATTTGTTTATACCATGGACTCAATCAGAATTTCCAGCATTCATTTCATTGACAGAAGTTGTAGCTGGTACAGTCTTAACGTGGACCCAGGACGAAATTCCTGCAATAAATGCCTGGGCTAAAACTACAGTGGAAACAGCCACATTGTGGGCCCAAATGAAACTGTCAGCAGTAAGTCCCTGGATGAAAAGTTTAGGTGATGCAGTCATATCATGGTTGCCAGCTGGATCTCCGGGAGTAAATACCTGGGTCCTGTCTGAATTTGATTCAGGCTCATTGTGGACTCAGACTGATTATGCAGTGTTAAAACATTCCTTAGAGTTTGAAACTAAGACATTCAGACTATGGATGGAAAATGATTCTCCAAGAGCAAATGTTTGGAACCAGTTTGGAACTGATATAATCAAAGAAGGGACACACACTGAATCACCACAGGTATGTTCATGGGCACATCTTATATCTGACTCAGTAATGATTTGTACCCAGGCTGATTCTTCATCATTAAATCACTGGACACAGTCTAAACCTGAGGTAGTCACAGCGTGGACCAATGCTGAAATTCAGGCAGTAAATCGCTGGACTCAACCCAGTGTGGCTTCTGTAGTCACACCATGGATTCAGTATGGAGCTCCAGAAATAAATACCCGGTCAGAGATGGTATTTGATGTCAGTCCCCTGTGGTCTCAGGCTGACTTTTTAGCAGAGTATCCATGGACACAGTCTGAATCTGAGACAGAATGGGTGGCAGGTGAACTTTCATCAGTAATTAGAGGGATGGGGACAATAGATGATGAAGAAAAACTATGGCTCACCAATGAAATTCCAGCATTAAACTCGTTGATAGAGCCTATACCTGATAGTGTTATACCACGGATTCCAGATGAGTCACCAGCAATAAATCTATGGACCCTGCCTGTTCCTGATACAATCATAATGGGGACTCAGGCTGTCCTTACAATGGGAAAGCCACAGATAGAGGGTATAGCTCCTGCAGTAACATTGTGGCTCCAGGATGGTTCTTCATTATTAAATCTATGGCCAGACCCTGTATTTGCTACCTTGACTTGGCCACGGCCTCAGACTGAATATCCACCAGTAAATCAAGAGATGCAGGCTGAATATGGTATAACCATACCACCATGGCTCCAGGGAGAATCCCCTGCTGTTAGTCTCTGGATACTGAATGTACCTGGTACAATCACACAACCCTGGCCTCAGGCAAAACATCTCTGGCCAGTACCATTGGCTGACACTATCACACCACCTTGGTCCCAGGCTGATTCTCCACCAGTGGAAGAGCGGACACTGCCAATATCAAATAAAATCACACAACCGTGGCTTCATTTAGAAACTATAGCAGTGGATCTGTCAACCCTGGTAACTTCTGATATAATTGTGCCACTATGGCCCCAGGCTGAATATCCAGCAGTAAACCTGTGGACATTGTCTACATCTGATGAAACAGCACCACACTGGACACAGACTGACTCATCTCCAGTAAATATCTGGAAACCGCCTACATCTGATATGTTCACACTTCCTTGGCTCCAGGCTGAATCTCCAGCAGGAAATTTATGGTCACAGTCTTTTTCCGATACAGTAATAGCACTGAGACTCCAGAGTGAAAATCCAGCAATAAATCTTTGGAAACTGCTGGCATCTGATAAAATAATAGCACCATGGCCCCAGGTTGAATCTCCGACAGCAAATCCATGGCTATTCCCTGTAACTGGTACAGTCATAACACCACGGCCCCAACATGAATCTTTGTCAGGAAACCAATGACCCATCTCTTTGTCTGATACAGTGATATTACCATGTCCCATGGCTGAATCTCCACAAGTCCATCTATTACCACAGCCTGTATCTGTTACAATAGTAGCACCATGGCCACATGATAAACATACAATAGTTAATCGATGGATACAGGAGGAATCTCATACAATCATGCCAGCTTGGCCCCAGGCTGAATCTCCAGCAGAAACTCTGTGGACATGGCCTTTGTCCGATACTATCACAGAATCTAGTCCCCCAGGTAGAACCTCCAGCAATAAATCTATGGATGCTGCTGGCATCTGATTCAGTTACCATGTCATGGCCCCAGGCTGAATTTCCACCAGTCAGTATGCAGGTTTTACCTGACTCTGATTCAATAACAGCATCATGGCTCCAGGCTGAATCTCCACCAGTAAACCTTTTGACAATACTTTTATTTAATATAAGCATTGTACCTTGGCTGCAGACTGAATCTCCAGCAGGAATTCTATGGACAATGCCTTTGTATGAAACAATCACATTGTCATCGCCATCTGAATCCACAGCAGGATATGTAAGGCCAGACCCTGTATCTGATACAGCTGTACCACTTTGGCCTCAGGCTGAATCTCCAGCAGGAAATCTTTGGCCAAATCCTGTCTCTGCTGCAGTCACATCTCAACGGCCACAGGCTGAAACTCCTCTCCTTAGGATAGGGACACTGGAGGTATCTGATACAATGACATCACCACAGCCTTCACCTGGAAATGTACAGCCAGAGCTTATATCTGGTACTATGACACCACCCGGGTCCTTGGCTGAATCTCCAGTAGAAAATCTATGGGTCTACTCCATTCCCCATGTAATTATATCACAGTGGCTCCAGGCCGAATCTCCTATCATTAGTGTGTGGATATCACAGGTGTCTAATACATTTTTGTCACCATGGCTCCAGGCTGAATCTGTAGCAGGACATTTATGGCCAATACCTCTGTCTGATACAGTCATATTACCATGGTGCCAGTCTGAACTGCTGGCAGGAAATCTACGTACATCACCGGCTTGCGACTCAAAAATATCCCCATGGCCTCCATCTGAATTTCTACCAACAAACTTTTGGCCAGACCCTGTATTTGGTGCAGTGACAAATTTGTGGCCCCTAACTGCAACTCCAGCTGTAAATCTATGGGCAGAAACTGCATCTATTAAAATCACGGAGTCTAGGGACGGTGAGACGGCTCAGCGGCTTAAGCGCCTGCCTTGCAAGCGCGAAGGCCCGAGTTCGACTCCCGGAACCCACATACGAAAAAAGGGGCCGGTGATATCGCTCAGCGGCACGGGTGCCCGTTGGCGCGTGAGGTCCTGAGGTCGTCCCCCCGGTACCCACAAAAAAAAAAAAAAAATCACGGAGTCTAAAGATCAAGCTGTGCATTCACAGGCACAACCTATATCTGACACAGTCATACTGTCACGGTCCCATGGTGAATCTCCAGCAGCTCCTCTGTGGGTACTGAAGCTCTCCAAAATAGTTTCTCCAAAGTGGGCCCCAGACAAATCTAAAGCAGGAAATCTGGGGCCCCAGCCTATGTCTGATACAGTCATACCACCATGGCCCCAGACTAAATGTTCACCAACAAATTTATGGACTCATCCTATACCCCATACAATAACATCACCTTGGTACAAGGCTGAACTTGTAGCAGTGAATCCATGGGCACTCTCTCTGTTTGGTACTATCACATCACCATGGGCACAGGCCGAATGTCTACCAGTAAACCTTTGGGCATTGCCTAGCTCTAATACAATGACATCATCACTGTGGTCCCCATCTGAATCCTTAACAGTTAACACAAGGACACTGATCATATCTGATTTGATTACACCACTGTGGGCCGAGGCTGATTATTCAGCACTAATCCCCTGAGCAGGGCTTATGGCTAGTAAACTCTCACCGTTAAGGAAATCATCTGAATTTCTAACTATAAAGTCCTGGATTCAGTCTGTTTCTGATATACTCACACCTTGGCCTCAGGGTGAGTATCCATCTATAAGTCATTGGGCACAGGTACTATCTGATCCAGTCATACTACAGAAACAAGCTGGTTTACCTGCTGTGTCTCTCTGGACAACATATGAAACTGACATCTTTACAGAATGGATCAATGCTCCGTTCCCACAAGTAAAGTACCCAACACAAAAGGAAGCAAAAAACCACTGGGCAACATCTGAATCTGACATGATTATACCTCAAACCCAAGATAAATCTCTGAAAGAAAATGTCTGGCTAAACAATGATTCTGAAACAGTCATACCATGGAACCAGGGCGATATTTTAGAAGTTGAGCTTTGGTCACAGCCAGAGGTTGGTACCATTATACCTAAAGCACTAATTCCTGGGATAGAGGGTATAGCTAAAACAGTCAAACTGTGGACACAGTCTGAATCTCCAGCAGTCAGTCATTTGAGAGAGCCAGTAACTGACACAGTTGCAACAATGGTACAGACCCTGCCTCCCACAATAAATCCAATTAATCCCTGGACAAAACTTCTACTTGACAAAGTCTTACTGAGGACATGACCTGAAACTCCATTCATGAATACTTGGAGACAAGGTGAAAAAGCAGGCATAAACCTCAGGATATTGTCTGAATCCCCAGTAGTAAATATCCAGACAGAGTCTGACACTCTACCCTTAACTCCCTGGGTACAGGCTAAGTCTGATAGTGTCACACCATGGACTCAGGAAGAATATCCGTGGGCATATCCTGTAACTGAAACCTTCAAATTGTATGTACCGTCTATACCCACCACACTGAATTCTTTCCCACGGATGGAAAATCTAGTAACAGCATGGTCTTATCCTAAAGTTCCACAAATGTATCCCTGGAAGAGAGCTAAAGCATCAAAAGTCACACCCTGGATGCAGGCTGAATCTTTGTTAGTCAATTCCTGACAGAGGCTAAAATATCCAAAGTCTGGACATAGGTTGAATCCCCACCCAAGTATCCCTGCACAGAGGTCATAGTTTCAAAAGTGATACCCTGCACCAAGGCTGAATCTCCAACAGTAGTTGTTGGGAAAGAAATTTTAGCTTCAAAAGTCAAACTCTGGAACCAGGTTGAATTGCCAATGGTCAATCTCTGGATACAACCTGTGGCTTTTACTGTTCCACATTTGACACAGGTTATATATCACACAGTAAACAGCTGGGCACAGCCTTCGTCTGACCCTGTCATATTACGGATCTGTTCTGAATCTTCAGCAGTCATTACGTGGATATATCCTATACCTGAAACATTTACAGCCTTGACTCGGAAAGAATTGACAGTATTATCTGGTAAAGTCACACTGTGGACCCAAGCTGTATTTGCTCCAGACAAGCCTTGGAAGAAAGCGGAATCCTTCACAGTAATACCCTGGACTCAGGCTGAGTCTCCATCATTAATTTCCTCCACACAACCTGTTCCTGATACAGACACACCACAGAGCCTGGCTGAGTTTCTGGCAGCAAATACAAGGATACAGCCTATGCCTGATACCCTGACACAGCGGATGCGGTTTGAATCTCCAGGAGTCAAGATTTGGAATGAAATTACAGCTTCCACAGTTACACAGTGGAGCTGTGCTGAGTTTCCAGCTTTAAATCGATGGACACCAATGGTGACCTCCACAACCACCACGTGGAGACTAAGTGAGCCTTCAGCAGTGAACCTTGGGTCGAGGGCTGCAGCAGCCACAATCTCCACATGGACCCAGTATGAGTCTCCAGGAGTCCAGACCTTGTCAGTGCCTTTAGCTTCCACAGCCACAGATTGGAAACAGACTGACTCTTCAGGTGTGAATTCTTACACACAGTTTGAAACCGATATAGGCATATTTTCTAAAATGCTTACAGAACCCTTGATACTGCCTGAAGTTAATATATTCACACTGCCTGTGCAAACTCAAACTTACACAACCCAACACTTGAATCAGATCGAAACTCAGGACTATCTTCTGAGCACGCGTCAAGTTCAAAATGCTCACACATGGACTTTGCCTAAAGTTGGAGCACTTGTATCTCAGCCATTGGCTGTACATCAAGCAGGGAGATCCTGGCCCCAGCTTGATCCTCAAATTAGCAGAGGTTGGTTTAAAATTCAAGCAGCAAGTATACAACCGTGGGCTCAGTCAGAATCTCAAAGAATCTTTACCTCATTTAGACCCAGAAAAATAGATCTATGGGCCCAACATACACTTGCTACAGTCACATCATCTGTCCAATCAGAAAAGGATATATTTGATCCCTGGATATATAAAGTAGATATACCAAGGTCCTGGACCATTTCAGGCACTGATACAGTAAGACCAATGATCCAAACTGAATCTCCCTCAGTCAGTGCCTGGATCCAGTCAAAAACTCATATAATCAGACTGTTTACCCAAATTGAATATGAAGCAGTCAGGCTCTGCCCTCAGGGTGTACCTGATGCAGCCACACCCTTTTCCCAGGTTGAAATGCAAGCAACGAAGCCCTTGATCCTACCGGACATTTATAATGACAAAGCCTGGTTCCAGTCTCAATATAATACACAACGAGAAACTCAACTTGAAGCTCAAACAGTTACTCCCTGCATCCAGGCAGAATGGCAAATGGCACAGCCCTGGCACCGCCCTGAAACTAATGTGATCAGATCTCCAACCCAGGCTAAAGCCCATCTTGGGATCTATCCTGAAACAAATACAGTCAGAGTCTGGACCTATTCTGAAAGCAATGAAGGAAAACTTTTGAGCCAGGCTGAATGCCAAGTGATCAGGACCTGGCCTGAAGCTGATTTGATCACACCTTCGTCCCTGACTCAGAATATGGCCATTAGGTCCCTAGTTGACTCAGCTGACACATTCCTTGGCCCAGACTGAAACTGGTATAAGCAACCCTTGGATAAAGCACAAAGCTGTTATGATCAGACAATGGGCCCAGTCTGAAACTCTAGAAATTCTTCAATGGACCCAGCCTGGTACTGTAACAGAATACTGGCTCAAGTGTCCAATAGGTTCAGTCAGATACTGGAACCGGCCTGAAACTGAAATGATGCAAATTTGGGCCCAGACTGTGAAACAAGTAGTAAAAATGCCAAACTTGGCTGAGGTGGATGGAGTGGCACCTTGGTTACGGGTTCAAGGCAGTACTTCCCTACCTTGGATTCAGCCTGCTCCCAACCCTGTGAGTCTCGGGATCCAGAGTAAACTTGCTTTCACTGGGACCCAGACTCAGCAAAGAGATGCTACAAATCACCCCAAAATCCAAGCAGTCGGACCCTGGCTAAAGCCTGAAGCTGATACAGTCGGATCTTGGTTCCATATGCAAATGAATAAGGGCATGCCATGGATTTATTCAGAATATCAAATATTCAGTTCCTTCATCCAGCCTGAGGTTGGCATAATACATGCCTGGATCCCACCTAAATCCCAAGCAATCAGACCCAGTCTAAAACTAGCATGGGCTGAAACTTTCACAGTCAGATCTTGGTCTGATGTTATATTTCAAGTAGCTGTACCACAGACTTCACTAATAGGAAGAAGACTCACACCCTGGATTCAGTCTGAAAACCAACCAGACAGATCCTGGAGCCAACGTGAAGGTGGTATTTTCTCCTCATTTGCTGTTCCTAAACCTAATACTGCTAGAATTTGCATTCAGTCTGAAGTACTAATACCTGGCCCCTACTAAAAGCTGATATGATTGCTTCATTTGCTTTTCCTGACTTACAAGCAGGTGGAGAAACCCTATTAATAAGCAGTTTTGGTATCTGGTCTAAATTTGTACCCTTTCACCAGCAGACCCTCTTCCTCTGTGAACTATTATTTTATAGCTTTGCTAACTATAGTTACCATAGTATGAGGTGGCTATATCATTGAAAGCCGAGATAAAAACAATTCTCTGTAGCCCAGCCAGCTCATAAACATTTTATTTCCTACCCGTTCAGACAACGAGACCCCTGAAAATGGTCCCCAGAACTTGGCAACAAATTAAAGTCTACCAAGACAAAAGGAGGCCTTGATGTCTTATCCGCCTCCTTCAGCACTCATTCTCTGTCTCTGTCCTTTCTTATTTCATGTTCGCTCCCATCTCCATATATGTTGTCCCCTTTCTGTTTGCTTTTTCCTTCTTGTATATTCCATTCATTGTGCATTTTCCCTTCTTGTTCCATTTTTCCCCACGTGCCCTTCTCTCCACTTCTTGAGCATTCATATTCTGATAGTCTGCTCCCGGAACTACCTTCTTAAAATTTACTGAGGAGTCCATTCTCTCTTATAACTTTGCATTCCTGCATGGTTTCCCAGCCACATTTTCAACGAAACAACCCGTGCCTGGATCTCAGTTTGAACCTGACTCTAAGTATCAGCCCGGACAACAGCCTCTCAAGTGTTCAGAACTCAAGGTTTCCTTGGTCCAATGTCACCTGGGCGTAACCTGGCAAGAGAATTTCCAGGCTCTCTGGCTTGTCAAAACACCTGTTATTTCTCAAGCCACCACAGGCAAGTTTAGCATTGTCATGTGTCTGAATTTTTAAGCTTGGATTACTGGTTCTTTTTGGAGTCCAAAGCCTAATTTCTGAATAAGTAAGATGTGACATTTTCAGAAATATAAGTCTAAAATTCAGGTCATGGTTTTATGCATCAAGAGACTAGAATTAATGGCATAATGCTTGTGAGATCCTAATATTGAGAGAATATCTTATTTAGTCGGAGTGTGTTTATGACCTAAGTTTTTGGAGTGTAATTCCTTCCAGAAAGCAACTCTTACTTCTTTAAAGTGGCTCATCACTTTACTTGAGTAATAGACTTCATATTTAATAGACTGCATATCATCAGTCAGGGAACATATGCAGAGAACCCATTTCTATACCTAAGATTGTGGGAAGTTAGTAGTTTACTTCCAAGCGTGCTCCTAAAGTTGAAGATGTCAAACTTTCAAATATTTTCCTAAAATGTAAAAATCAGAAATCTTCGAGTGGTAGCAGTAATGTTTCCCTCCGTGTGGGTTCCATTTTCAGAGTGTGGATTACGCCCAGGCTTTGTTCCTCACTGCCCCAAGTGCTGGAAGGCAGAAATGGGTGAATTTCCCTGGATGGTTTCTGTGCAATTGTCTTTCTCCCATTTCTGTGCTGGCTCAATTCTGAATGAACATTGGATCCTTACGTCTGCTAGATGTGCCAATTTCATGTACGTCTGAGTAAGTCACTTCAAGGCTAAGGTATCACTATAAACTGACAAAAATGTTTGACATTATTTATGGTTAGCTTTTTCTGAACAAAGTAGATATTTTCATTTCCTTATAGAAATCAAAGTCGCTGTATTTCCACCTCTGTTATATTTCCTTAGCGCATAAGGAAGCATATCTCAAGCACAAGATAACAAATGTTTCTAGATTTTTGGCATAAAGTCTACCATTTTCTATTTTACTCAGCTTTTCTCACATACGTCCAAATTAGAGTTTATCCATCTCTTGGGGGATAATCTCACTATTCAAATCAGTACACTGGCAAATTGTAAAAGGATATCCTATTTCATAAATTCTTATCTAAATGATGCTGGAAAATATGCTGAGTTTCAATCATAGCCTGTCACCATGTATTCCCTCACTTATGATGCCTCCTTTCATGTGTTTTTAAATTTCTTTTAATTTATTTAAAAGAGTACAAAAGCAACATGGATTTAGTAGAAACTGTATGTTTTGAGTTCTGATCTTTTCCTAGTACAGTGAAATGAAGTATAATATTTTCCTGGGATGCTGAACAGTTCCAATTAGCTGTAGTTCTCAGTCAGCCACACAGTAAATAGTTAAGCACTTATACTCAATTATGCGCTTTGCTGGTAAGATTGTTGCTGATCTACGGTGTTCAGGAGCTTGGTGTATTAAATGTATTTTCAACTTATAATATTTTCAGCTTATATGGGTTTATCAAGATACAACTTCATTGGAAGTAGAGAGGCATCTGTCTTAGAATCCCTGTTTTGCTTCTTACGGCTTCATCACTCTTGTCTCTTAAAATTCAGTTTCTTTATCTCTACAGCAATAATATCTTCCTGAAGAAATTCCTTATGGTACAACTTTTAATTTCTTCCTTTTTAAATATTTTATTGTATGGAAAAGATGGTAAAAGAAAATTTTATGACAAAATAATAGGAGAATAACAATGGATAATACATTGCATATTGCTTTCTTATAACGTAGTTATTCAGAGTCTAAGACATGGGCATTAAAATTTCCCCAGTTGATATTAGCACAAACCTTCCTTTCCAATGAAGAGACACTAACAGCATAACTGACTTTCATTTGTTTTCCCTTTTCTCCTCCTTCCTTCCCCTTTTCCCCATCCTAGTTCCTTTTTCCTTTTCAGCAATTTCTTCCCTAATTTCACAATATCTATCATATATTTTAGGCATTATTTACTCTTTCAACTTTTCACACTAGGAAGATGACACAATGTTTACACATGTCTGTCTGTTTTATTTCACTTACGAGTATGGTCTCTAGTTGCATCCGTTTACCTGTAAAGTCTCAAGTTTATCCTTCTTTGTGGCCAAGTGATGCTCCATTACTAAAAAATACCACATCTTTTTTTATCCATTCCTCAGTTGATGAGAACTTGGGTTGTTTCTGAGATTTAGCTATTACAAATTGTTGCTGCTAGAAATATGACTGCACATATCACGCCATAGTATGATGCTTTTTATTCTTCTGGGAAGATACCCAGAAGGGGAACAGGTGGGTCAAATGGGACCTGTAATCCTAATTTTTTGAAGAATCTCCATACTGATTTCCACAGTGCTTGCACCAATCTACACTCCCACCAACAGCGGAGAAGTGTTCCTTTTCAACAAAGTCCCTGCAGCATTTGTTATGGGTTGATTTCTTGGAGACAGCCAATCTTTCTGGGGTGAGATGGGATCTCACTGTTGCTTTAATTTGCATCTCTGGAATAACCAATGATGTTGAACATTTTTTCTTTCTTTTTTTTTTTTTTTTTTTTAATGTGGGTACCGGGAGTTGACCTCAGGACCTCACGCTTGCCAGGGAGGCAGTCGTGCCACTGAGCAATATCAGCAGCCCTTATGTGGGTTCCGGGAGTTGAACTCAGGACCTCGCGCTTACCATGCAGGCGCTTATGCCGCTGAGCCATCACACCGGCCCAAATATTTTTTCATGTATTTGTTTACCATTTGCATTTCTCCATCTGAGAACTGTGCATTCATCCAAGATGCCCAGCTTTGGATCGAGTCTTTGAATTTGGGGAGTCTGACCTTTTTTCAATTCTTTGTATGTTCTAGATAGAAGTCCTTTGTCTCAGAGAAAGTTGGCTAAAATTTTATCCCACTCCGTGGGTTGTCTTTTCACTCTGTTGGTGATTTCTTTTGATGTGCAAAAACTTTTTAAAAAGATCAGACCCCAGTTGTTGATTCTTTGAAGCATTTCCCATGCAGTCTGGGTTTTGGTCATGAAATCTCTGTCTACACTTATGTCTTCAAGATTTCTACCTACTTTCTCTTCCAGGAGATTTAGTGTTTCTGTTTTAGTATTTAGAGCTTTGGTCCATTTTGACTTTAGTTTAGCACATGGTGACGCATAGGGCTCTAATTTTAGTCTTAGGCATGTAGAGAGCCCTTTCGTACAGCACCATTTATTAAGAGGTTACCTTTCTTCCAGTGAACGTGTTTGGTCCCTTTGTCAAAAATACAGTGGCTGAGTGCATGGGGAGTTGTTTATGCATCTTCTAATTTGTTGCACTGATCCTCAAAGTGGATTTTTTTTTCTTTTGTGTGTGTGTGTGTTTGTCTAGTACCATGCTGATTTTATCACAGTAGCTTTGTAGTATAATTTCAAGTCAGGGATTGTGATGCCTCCTGCCTTGCCCTTGTTGCCCAGGATTGCCTTTGCTTTTCTAGGTCTCTTCTGCATACGCTAATGGTATTTTGATTGGGATTGCATTAAATCTGTGTAACAGTTTTCAGAGTGTGGCCATTTTCACAATGTTGCTTCTTCCTACCCATCAGCGAGGGATATCTTTCCAATTTCTGATATCCTCTTTGGTCTCCTTTCTCAGAATATATAATTTTCTATTTATAGATCTTTTACTTCCTTTGTTAGATGGATTCCTAAGTATTTCATTTTTTGGATGGTATTGTGAAGGATGTGGTTTTCCTAATTTCTCTCTCAGTGAGTTTGTTGTTTGTGTGCAGCAATGGTATTGATTTCTGAGAGATGACTTTGTACCTATTACAAACCAATAGCCAACATCCCACTAAATGGGCAAAATCTGAAAGCTTTCACTTTAAAATCAGGAACAAGACAAGGATGACCATTAGCACCACTGCTATTTAACAAAGTTCTGGAAACATTAGCCAGAGCAGTTACAGGAGAGAGAGAAATAAAATGGATAAAGATATGAAAGGAAAAAATTAAATTATTATTCGCAGGTGATGTGATACTCTACACAGAAGACCCCTGAACCTCCACCAAAAGACTTCTAGATTTAAGAACCAAGTTCAGCTGTATGGCTGAATTTCTAAATCAGAAAATGTGTTGTCAGTGTAGTGAAGGATTAATTTAGACAAGAGAAATAAGGCTCAGAGAGAGGGGATGATTGTCCAAAGTGTCCCCTTTTAGCGGCATATTTCAGTTGGTAAGTTTTAATGTTTGTCATCATGAACTAGTAAATATTAGTTAGCACAACAATTAAGTTATTAAAGTTTTGTGGCTGGAGATAGAACCCAGAATTTTATGTGTGCCAGGCAAGTGCTCTAGCACTGAGGTGCATGAGCAGGCCTCCTATCAGCAAATACCAACAAAGATTTGATTGCATCTGAACGTTCCCATTTACACTTCTAAAAGTGTTTCCACTTGATGGAAGTAATAATGCCTTATTATATTTAATAATGCCCTGTGTTTCTAATATATCTGCTGGCAACAAACAGATTAGGGAATAAGAGTAAGCTCATGTGTTCTTTATGATGCCGTCAATTCCTGTGACAGCTGAGTTTCTTTTTCACATTGACATGTGGAAATAATAAACCGCTTGATAAATTTTCCTTCCAGAAAAAATTCAGAGGCCCTGGCCTTGGTACAATGGGGCTTACTGATCTTCAGGACCCAGCTCAAGCTCATTTTGTAGGCATTCACCGTGCCATGCCTTACATAGGTCCCAAGGGACCTCTAGGTACTGGCCTGATCTTTCTGAAGGAGCCACTACAACTTCAACCCCTGGTGCTTCCTATTTGTCTGGAGGAGAGTCTAGAGCAAGAGAAAAACAAACAACTGTGTGACTGCTGGCTACCCAGCTGGTCCCTTATGAAAGGTAAGTAGTGAAGAAGGCAGTGGGGTAGGATGAAATGATTTGCTGGTAAACAGAATAGTATTCCCTCATGAGAATACTCTCTGATTATCTCTCTTCAGCCATATTTCTCCCATAAATTTAGACTAAACTTCCAACAGAACAAAATACAACAAAAAACAAATGAGCCATTCTTCTCTCTTGTTAACAAGGAAGACCTGGGATTCTGCAAAAAAGACACTTAAGTATCCTGCAAGCCAGCACTTGTGCACAATTTTGGCCCAAGATAAATGAATTTACTTTCTGTGTGGAAGCCAAAAAATCTATTAGGGAGGATGGCTGTAAGGTAAACAATTCAGGGGATTCGAAGGACAGGGGCGTGAAGGAATACCCTACCACACTAGAATTACTTCTTGAGTCCTTCAGGTTATCAACTAAAACTCTTTCCTATTTCTTACAGGGTGACCTAGGGGCACATCTGGTGTGCCGTCTACCACAAAAGAACACCTGGGTGCAGGTGGGAATACTGAGTCACTTTGATGAGCACTGCAAAAAGCCCTCTGTCTTCAGCCAAGTGAGCCCTTTCATTTTCTGGCTCCAGGGAGTAACACGTCCCAGCCATGCACCCTGGTCTCAGCAAGGGCCCATGACTACCTCTGCTTCTACATCCCCTTCCGTCTCTACCTCTATAAATGCCTCAGCTTTTACTTCCAATTCAGCTTCTATTCAGCCATGCTTCATCTCTCTACCACAGCCTCAGAGGATGACCCAAGATGGTGGTAGTAAAGAAGGTACAGGAGGGGAATGAAGAGGCCAAGGGAAATAGAAAAGAGAAATGGGGGTGGAGGGGAAGCTCTTTTCATGAACAGTATGCGTCTCTCTATGTACAAAGAAACAAGAATCATTTCTCTTACGGCGTACCAAGTCATGCAATAGTGTGTATTGTTTAACTTTAAAACAATCCCTAATGGAGATTACAACAGTTATTTTAATTAATTACTCTTGAGACTCCGAGAAGTGGAAATGTCCATTGCATTCTTAGGGGCACAAGAGGAACAAGCTAAGATGAGGCTTAAATGTATTATTCTGAATTGTTTCTTTACCCACTACCTTGCATATCGGGCAAAGCTAGTTTACATCCAAAGTGTTTATTTCTGTTGGTAGGTAGTCGGTAACTGTTTTGTAGGTTCTTGTATAACCCAACTTTATATGACACTATGATGTGGTTGTCACTTTCCTTCTTCCCTCGTCTATCCTGAAGCCTCTCACAACATAATCAGTGGCCAGTTCACATTTCTCTGCTCATCCTAACTTACTCAGAAGTTCATTTCAGTCCCATGTGTTATATTTTCATCCAAGTAAAGCCATTTGTCATCTACCTCCTGTTGCCATACACATAGAGAATACTGCTTTTCATGCCTAACTGAGGCCATAAAACTTCTTTGCTCAAATCCGGATTCGTGGAGATTTTCATATGGAGAACTCAAAGTAGGTTATCTTGACGATCCAAGTTGTGCTTCCAGTTTCACCTATATAGTCATACCTCAGTTCCTGAGGGCTTCTGTTTGCAAACCATTTGGTTCTAAAAAGCATTGGTGGAATTTGGCTTCAGTTAGCGAACTCCATTTTGGGTGACAAACACAATCTGGGGCATCTTCACCACAAAAACACACACGCAGCCATCATCCCCAAACCACAAAGCAGTTTAGGATTATAAACTGAGGCATGACTGTATTTTCTAGTCTTTTCTAGTCATCTAATCTGTTATATTAATTGCTTCTCTTAATGTGTATATTACCCAGCATTCCTTCAACTTGCCCATATTTGAAGAACTCTAAAATTCACTTTTAAACATGTGCTCTTTTCCAACCTTCAAACCGGAATTTCCTATTTATGATAGCTGCTCGATACAGATTACAAGCTTAGCAAACTGTCCCTTTCTGTTCACGACATAGGTGTGTCAGCTACAAAATTTTAATTTTTTATCATTTATGCATAAATATGCCCTACTTGTTTGCCTGAGTGCAATAATAAATTCTAACAAGCTAAGATAACAGCTAAAGGATGTTTGCAGTTAGAGAGAAAGCTGAAATCATTCCTAATACTTTGATTAAAATAATATAATCCGGACCATAAAGAAACAATGTGCTTGGAAAGATAAAGGGAGCAGTCCTTTCAGGCAAAGAGCAGGCAGGCTGACAGAGAATCTTATGCCACGCTAAGTCATATTGAACGATGCCAACCTGTTCAACAGAGATATTAGTGATTAATCAACTGAAAAAATGGGATACCAATATCACTTCACCAACTATACTTTTATTTTTTCTCAGCTTTGACAGATCACGTTTCTCTTCATTACACTCTGCCTTGGCAGGCCGTTATCATAAGCTGTAGCAGTCAAATCTGCAGTGGTTCCATTATTAGCAGCTCTTGGATTCTCACTGCTGCCCACTGTGTCAGAAACATGTAAGCTTATGTTTTACCTCTTCCCATATCATGTTATCTATTACATCCAGATTAGATTGGTGAAGATTTCTTTGGTAGAAAACTTCCATAGTTCCTGAATCATGTCTCTTGTGCCATGACATCTTTGTTTCAGGCTGACCAAGAAACCATCTATGGTGGCTATTGGTGCCTCTATTATTTAATTCCCCTGTAACCCTATTACCTGTGAACTCTGACTGCATTCTTAGACTTCTGATTTCTCTGGAAGTAAACGAGGGACCTTGTGTGCTACAGTGAAAGGAATACCTTGAAAAGCCCGATATGATTTGAAGGTTCAAGTTTCCTAGTGCGTCTATTTTAATTAAATCTTACCCCCACGTGTAGGAATCCTGAAGACACTGTTGTAATCCTGGGCTTTAAACATCCTGGGGAACCTCTGAGAGTTGTCAAGGTGTCTAATATTCTACTGCATGAGAGATTCCGGTTTGTGAGTGGGGCAGCAAAAAATGATCTAGCACTGTTGCTCCTCCAAAAATCCCAGACACCCCCTCAGATATTGGCACCCTTGGGCCATATGAAGGATCTAAGCAACTCAGAATGCTGGCTGTCTGGACCACAAATTCTTAAACCAGGTTAGTTATTTCTTATCTTTTTGGGGAATAATCCCAACACAAGTGAGGATATACTTTTAGTATTAGAATTTAAGGAAAAAAACTATAATTGTAATTATCTACATTACTAACTTTAGAACTACTGAGATTTTATTTTTTTTGTGGTAACCGGGGGTCGATCTCAGGACCTCGCACGCCAGGAGGCGCCCGTTCCCCTGAGCGATAGCACCGGCCCTTTTTTGCATGTGGGTTTAGGGATTCGAACTCGGGCCCTTGCGCTTGCCAGGCAGGCACTTAGCCAATGAGCCATCTCACCGACCCACTACTGAGATTTTTATCCAGAACAGGGACCTATATGGTTAATTGATAATTACTTCATAGGATTTTAGAGATGGAAAAGTAATAGGAAAATTTTTCTGTGTATTGGAACATTTTATAAAAAAGGGAGAGATGACTTGTGTCTCAGTTCTTTGCTAGATTTGAAATTGAGGAAAGAAGAAAATTTTTTTTTATTTTGTCTCTACCTTGTTAGGAAAATGAAGATTTACTTGAGCTGGAACTTGGAATTTTACAAAGCAAAATACACCTCTAAGTTTTGAAGAAGCGGTCATGTGGAAAATAATTATGTTTTGTTTTAAACTGACTTTAAATGATTTGAAAAGGAATGGAATGAATTTGTGTGATAAGATGCTAATGGTGTAACAAGAAAAATACAGCCTTTTAGCATAATAAATTAGAGATATTGGTTTAAGTGACAAATCAGAACATAGTCTTATCTCAATGTTTGCTGTTTCAATATAACCAAACACCTGAAGATTTTTATGTTCCATCTGTTATCTCAGGACAGACAGATGAAAATCCAGAAATGTTACAGATTCAGGTGATGAGAGCTTCAACCTGTGCCTATCAATACCCTGACATAGGTGGTACGATAGTTTGCTTCATTTCTAAGGCCAAAGGTGCTGACACAAATATGGTGAGCCTCTCAGCATATTTTTTTTTCTTTTTTGGAATGGTAGAAACTTTAACTTTGTCAGTGTATCAAGAAGTAGATCACCTAACCTTAAATGATAAAATAGATCAAAGGCAGTGAAATCTTGCCCACTGAAATTACATATTTCTAATCAGAGTCAGAAATACGTTGATAATTTTGATATACCTGATGCATGTTATTTTCCCCTCTCTACACTACACGGTTGATTTAACATTTGTAATACAAGTTAGGCATTTTATATAATTCCTCTCATTTTCGTATGCTGTTCTTGCTTCTTATGGTTTGAGAAGTTTAAACTTTTCTCTGTCCACAGTTTCAAAATGCAGTTTTATAATTTAATTCACAAAGATTTTCTTGTGCCAGTCCTTCTAGTATATATTTAGTGGTAAGCATGATTTACTTATGCACCAGTCTTAGATCTCCCCCTTTACTGAACACTCATTATAAACTATGAATCCTAGGATTGACTAAGCACTTGTGAAAATGACGTAAATCTAATTTTACTCTTGCCTTCACAGGAGTTGGTGAGTCCAGGAAGTGCTGTTATGTGCAGAGAGAAGTCTGTAAATGGCAAGTGGATACACATAGGCTTCACCAGTGTCAAGGCTGTTGCTACAATTGTGAGTCCTCATTTCTCCTGGATTCTATCTAGTTCAGCAAGAGCTGGTCATCCACTAAACCAGGCCATGATGCCTTGGGTTGAAAAGCCCAAGTCCTCCAGCCTCCTCAGAGAGTCAAGTACACTGCCACTTTTTTCCATGCTGATTGTTGCAGCCCAGAGAATTCTGTAGTCCAGTATAGTTGGATGTGCTACTCTGCTTATCCCGATTGATAAGACAATGAATATCATCACAGACCAGAAGATCGACTTATGTCCTATATTATGTACCTCCTATGTTGTGTAGTCTTCAATAAATAGAACTGTCCTCCAAAGTGGCTGTCCTTTTCTTATTTTCTACCTTAGTTACTTTCTCCTTGCTGGGACAAAATATCCAAAATTTAAAGGAAGAGCAGTTTGTAGAGGATTTTGATGCACAGCTTGTAGAGGAGTCAGTCCATAGTTGGCTTGCTCTTAGGCAGGATGAAAATACACAGGTTTGTGGCAGTGGAGAAAGAGTTCTTGACATGGCAATGAGAAGCAGGGGCATGACCAAGGGAAGAGAACGGATATATTACTTTGTGGGCCATGGCGACACACCCCTTTCCATCAGGCTTCACGTCCCAACACCACACCCAAATATAAACCCACTGCTGTACTAATCCATTGCTGAGAATCACACTCTCATGCACATCCCTTTATGCAAAATGCATTTAGCCCACTTGTAAGTGTGGCCAAGTCCTAGCACTTTTAACACTACTGAAATGTCCAATTCCAACATCTCCTCTGAGATTTAAGGCAAACTCCTAGGCGTGAGCCTTTGTAAAAGCTGAAAGAAAGTTAAACACTCCCAATACACAATAGCATGAATAGCATGATTCCTATTCCAAAAGGAAATAGAAGGCTGGAAAGGAATGGGACCAAAGCACGACAAAAATCCAGCAACTTAAGGCAAACCTTAAATCCTGTAGTTCTTTGTCCAGCACTCGGGCACTATGTGGCAAGATGTGAACCTCAAAGGGCTAGCGTGTCCCTGAGTGTATGGCACTATGGTTATAACCCTCATGGGTCCTCTCTTAGGCCATCTGTATTCACACCTTGACACATTCATCAGACTATCCATGCTCCTGGCATCTCCAACCCTCTGGAGTCTCCTCTCGGCTTCTAGCTTCACACTCACAACGTCACACACTGCCCGGGCCCCCAGGCCTTCTGAAATCTGGGTGGAAGCCTCCCTGACTCCACAACTCTTGCATCCCACATGTGCATAAAACCAGCACAATGCGATGAATGCACCAGTAGCTGAGCCCTTTTGAATTTTGCCAGTGGTTGCAGAGGACTGAGCACCTGGATCACTGTGCTTGGTGAAATGAATTTTGTGCTGTCAACTCCCATTTGCTGTACAAATACAGTCATAGACACCACACACACATGAGCCAGTTAGCTCCCAAAAGCCCAACCTTACGAGTGCATGGGGTTGTAGAGGGACATTTATATATAAGCTGTAACTCTACCTGATGCTTGTAAATTGATGCTTGTAACTTAAACGTTTTCATTTAAAAGAATTTAAAATGAACATATGTTTAACAGAAAATACCTCTAGGGTTTCAAATTTTAATGGATGAAGAAAATAGGACAATTTGATTACATGTATGCACATTTAATGGAGTATTACTCTGCACTAAAGAAGGAGAGAACCATGTGATTTATAGCATATATGTGGAAATGGTGTTCACCATCATGACAAGGAAAATAGCCAGACTGAAAAGACATATGTCACATATTTTCTCTCATATGTGGAACCTGAGCAAGGGGTGGGGAGGATAAGGGAGAGAAGGAGGAGGAGAGGAGGAACAAGGGAGCAGAAGAGAGAGTATTGGAAAACAGGAAAGGAACAAGGAGGAGAAAAAATTAAAGAACAATGGAGGATGATGGGTGCATTAGTATGATCCAAGTATGTTGTCAGCCATACAATAGGTTGAAACGTATTAAGCTGTAAAATTAAAGTGTACTAATAAGAATAAAATGAAATGCATGTGGAAAACTTATTTTTTGTTTGTGTAGTGGAGATTGAACCCTGAGCCTTTTCACTGAGTTATAGTCCCAGCCCATTATTTAACATCTTTTCATTTCTCTTAATTCTTTCTTTCCTTTATCCTTTCTTCTTTGTTCTTCCTTTCTTTATTTTTTCTATATTTTATCTCTTAATGATTTCTACTTTGTATATATTTATATTTATTTCTTATTTATTTGCTTATATGTTTATATTTTTTCTCAACTGAGGATTTTCTAATACCCTAACCCTAAGCCTAACCCTAACCCTAACCCAGAGCCTTCACAGTTCTTGGTGATCACAAATTCCCAGTGGCTAGATTCTGTACTTCCCTGAGGGATGAAGAGAGGCTTGGGGGTTTTGAGATTTCCCATTATTCCATTAGGGGTGGACCATCCTCTCCTACCTACTAAGACTAGGACCAAGTCTACTAAGACTGAAGACATTCCAAGGCAAGATCATTCTCAGCGTAAGACCATGGCTGCCCTCTGAGTCATCTGATAATCTACTCCTCACATCCCCTCCTCAATCAACAAATGCCAAGGTTCTGGCTGCCTGGTGGCCTTTTGTGCTTCATGAATAACTGCTCATCCCGGGTCCCCATGGTACCGCCATCTATCCCTTGCTCTTTCTTTCTTTTTGTCCCACCATGTGCTGTAGCACCGCACATGAGATTGGGGCTTCACTGCAGGGGTCCCTGATACTCGCTGATCCACATCTCCAGCCTACATTTTTACTTTTAAACTTTGAGACAGAGTTTCACTAACTCACCAAGTTGCCCTGATAGCTTCAAACTAATGATTCTGCCACTCAGTCTCCCAGTGTACGAGAACTATAGGTAGCACGGGTGGTTCAGAAAAAATTTTACAGGAACATTTGTAAAACTGTTTAATGTAAAAACTGTCATATTTGGAACCAATATTATTTACCCAATATTATACACTGTGTATATCTTCAAATATAGTACGTCGTTTTATTCCTTACATGTTTTATGAATTTTTGAATAGTAATAATGTACAGTGCTTACAATAAACACAATATTATTATTCAATGAACACAACTTTTTTTTTTTGTGGGTACTGGGGGTTGACCTCAGGAACTCGTGCACCAGCAGGCGCCCGTGCCGCTGAGCGACATCACCGGCCCTTTTTTATATCTGGGTACCGGGAGTGGAACTCAGGACCTCATGTGCTGGCAGGTGCCTGTGACGCTGAGCGATATCACCGGCCCTTTTTTTTGTATGTGGGTACTGGGAGTTCAACTCAGGACCTCGCGCATGCCAGGCAGGCGCCCATGCTGCTGAGCGACATCACTGGCCCTTTTTTCATATGTGGGTTCGGGGAGTCGAACTGGGGCCCTCCCGCTTGCCAGGCAGGCGCTTACGCTGCTGAGCCATCTCGCCGGCCTTTTTAAGCTTGGTGGCTGTGAGGAATGAGTTACACTAAGTTGACAACTCACCTTCCTTTTAGCAATGATATTTCTTTGTTTCCCTTCACTTGTAGTAACTTGTGGTTTGAATTTTCCTTTGGATACTGAGATTTGAATCCAGGACCTTCACACTGAGCAAAATCGCCAGACTAATAATTCCCTGAAAGCCAAAAACAAAACAAAACTTTAAAAAACTTACAATTTACATTAAAAGTTCTCTTTTTTGAAAATTGTGGTAAATATCCTACCTTGTCACTTTAACAAGTTGAACACTATACCTATGTCGCTATATAAAATTGGACAAACTGCAAAGATACTTGCACTAAAGGACATTTACTATTTACAAAATGAAACTTGGATAAATAAAGGGGGATAATGAATGTCAATAACAAAACCTTATTCGGAAAGATGAAAAGTGAACAATATTTTGAAAAATTTGGCTTACAGGAGCAGGAGACTACAGATGGTCTCACAGAGAGCTCAACAGACATTAATTATACATTAGTGACATTGAGTGACGTAACACTTAACACCACACAAATGTAAAATCAGGCTTGTATATTCCACTACTTCAGTAAGACTAAGACGACATCTCCTTGAAAGGAGACAGCATGGAAGTCCTAAGCCAATCCAATAGGAAGTTTACTAGGAGAACAGTATTTGCCATCCCTGTCAGGGGTGGGCGGTGTGAACCCTCCTGGATTCAGAGCTTGGCACATGCACATAGCTGCATCCAAACTTTTCCTGCCTCTGCCTCCTCTGCACTTTGGATGCAACAACGCATCCTCAGAAACTTCAGCAGCAGAAAGTTCTCACATCCTGAAAGACCCAACACCACATTGATAGCCAGTGAATCCTTGTTTTGGGGTGATTCTTGTGTTTGGGTCTTGGCCAAAAAAAATCAGTTCATGAAATATTGTTCCTTCAAGTTCACAGTCCAGACCACACATTTGAAAATGGATTAATTATAGTTATGTTGGTAATACTATAAAATATTCCAAAGTACTGAAAGGGATGAAACCACTCCGCATTCGTGCAGTGAGGCCAGCGTTAACCTGATACCATAGTCTCCAAAGTAGTTTTTTAAAATAGTTTCCACTGAGAGTCATATTGTGTTATAGATTCCTATGGGTTTTTACAAAAGCATAATGTCACGTATACTACATTATAATGTCATAGAGAATAGTTGGCACCCTATAATTTTCCCCGTGCTTCATCTAGTCAACTTACTTGCATTTGTCCTGAAGCCTTGGAAATGGGATTTTAAAAATTCTGCTGTGGTTTTCAGTGTCTCAAATAGCATATGAATGAATTACAATGAATGTAGCCAATGCATGACTTTAGTTTAAAAATATGCATTAGATATTTTTACTTCTTGCACAGATTGTTTCGTACAGATTGTCTGCTTGTGAATTAATAACACTCATTTTTACCATGGATTAATCTCTATTTTACATACACACCACTGTGTTCACTGTCACTTTGGTTGCTTCTACCTTTCGGGAACTATAAACCTGCTGTATACGCTTACATTCGGCTTCCAGATCTTTCTGTGGACGTCATTCTGAATTAATTGGGATAAAAACCTAGAGCATCATTGTAGAGTCATATGATAAGACCATATTTTTCTCTATGGGAAAATTGTCAAACTTCCTTCATTAGTTAGGCTTTTGTGGATTTATTTCTGAATTTCTATTGTTCTATTCTGGTTATCTATGTGATTCTTTTTTCAACAGTACCGCACTGTCTTCATTAGCGTAATCAATAGTGAGAATTGTGATTGGACAATGTCATTTCTTCAGCCTTGTTTTTCATTAGTATATTGACTACCTCAAGTGTTTTGCCTTTCAATATATAAAGACCAGAGGAATCCGTTTATTGGCATCTTCCAAATACCTTCATGGTCTTGACTGAAGTTTTGTGCAAAGACCAATTTGTGAAGATTTGGCATTTTAATAGTGTAAAGTTCGAGTTCACAGGCACAGTGCATCCTTCTAATCATTAGATCAATTAGGTCTTTCATCAGATGTTCGTTTTCAGCATTTAGAACCCAGTAATATTTTTGTTAGATGTATACCCAAGTATTTTCATTGGATGCATCCATTAGGAGATTTCCAAATAAATTCCAATGTTTCATTAGATACGTACAACAAATTGATTGATTTTCTGTGGGAAGCTATTATAACTTCATTTAGTTGCAGTCTTTGTAAATTGAAGGGGTAATATTTTGTGCACGTTTCTCAATTCCATGAGATTCTCTATAAACAATAGATAATCATGTCATTTGCAAACAAAGGTAACATTTGTTTCTCTCTTACCAGTTTCTGTAGCTTATTTTCTTTTTATGGCAAATCAATTAGTTAAGAACTTAATATTTTGGTTAGAAGTGGTGATAAATGGCATTATTCCTTTTTTTCCTGCTCATATAGGAAAGTTTCTACTGTCCCTCAGTTCATGTCTCGTTAGCACTGATTTTGTGCCTACAATTTTTATCAAGTAGGGAAGTATATCCTCTCTTTCTACTCTGGTGAGTTTCTTCAGGTTATGCATGCAGTATGATGTATTTTATCACAATTGTTATACATTTTGATATTATATGTGTTTTCCTCTTTAAACTTCTGTAATAGAGTACATTGACTGATGTTCCAGTGTTGAACTAGACTTGTACACTAGAAATAAATACTAGCTTTTCAGTCAATTAAGGTTGTACATTTTAGATATACATAATGATCACATTTATCATAGGGAGTTTGTACCTGTGCATGATATGTCTTTCCTATGTTTTTTTACATGGGTACCGGGGGTCGACCTCAGGATCTTGGGCACCAGCAGGTGCCCCTGCCGCTGAGTGATATCACCGGTCCCCTTTTACATATGTGGGTTCCAAGTGTTGAACTCAAGCCATCACGCTTGCCAGGCAAGGCTTACGTGGCTCAGCCATCTCACCGGCCCTACATGATACATCTTGATACTGCTTTTCTCTCATTCTCTTACCCTGACTTCAACCTCTTTTCCCCTTCTTATTTACAGAAGTTTTGTTTCCGTTTTTCCTTCTTTTCTTGTTTTTTCTTTTCTCTTCGTTCCAGTCCGCTGCCCTCTCCCTAGTTCCCTTCCCATTTCAACCTTTTGTTCCTATTTCACAATATCTATTATGTATTTGTGTCCATATTTACATTTTTGTTTTCTCACACCGGAGAAACAATTTGATATTTATCAGGTGTGTCTGATTTATTTCATTTCAGAGTATGGTTTTAAGGTGAAGCCAATTACCTAGAATTATTTATTGCCTTATTACTCATAAGATGGGCTTCTTAACCATGAAGGTCCTTGAAATTAGGAGTGATGAATACTTTATCACTTATGATGTTGATAATGTATATAACATTATTCTATTTTTCTTTTCTCTCCAAGTTAGAATTTGTATTCTCACAAATTTTCCAGGGAAGTAAACATAGTTGTAAACCAGTTAGCAATCAGGTAATTATGGAGACCACAGACTAAGTGACCTTGATAGCACAGTTCGTTCTGTGCTTATAGGTTTGAGAACCAGGGGAGCTGATTGTGTAAGTCATAGTCGGAGGACCAAAGAAAGTTATATGAGCTATTGCAGATCAAGTAGCAAAGCAGGAAAGAAGGGAAAAATTTCTCCTTGCCTTGCCTTTTTTTTCTTTTTGTATTCAGGCCTTCAGTAGATTCAATGATGTCTACCCAATGGAGGAAGAAGATGTACAGAGTCTGTTATCAAACTCTAATCATATCCAGAGACATCCTTACAGACATACTCATAAATAATAGATAACCCACTAACCCCATGGCTAATGAAGTTGACAGGTAAATTTAACTATCACAGCTGTCAATTCAGCTCCCATGCACATGTTCTTAAAGCATACTCAATATCCAGATAAATATGTCAGTCTTTAGAGAATGATATAACAAAACCATGACTTGGATAGCTAATAAGCAACGGAAGTTTACTTCTGACAGTTCCAGAGGCTGGGAAGATCACAAGCAAGGCACTGGTAGATGCGGTGTTTGACTTACATTTTACAGATGATGCATTATTTTGTATACTCACATTGTAAATGCAACTAGCTGGTGTTATGGTGCCTGCTTGTAAATGCAGCCCTTGGAAAGGCTAAGGTAAGAGGATTTGAAGTTCTAGCCTAAGCTGGGAAACTTAGCAACTAAGTGGAAACTCAGTACAAAAATATTAAATAAATAAAAATGGACATTGCTCTGAAAGTCCTGGGTGTCATTCCCAGTACTGATGGAGAAGGAGAGAGGAATGGGGGGTAGAGGGAGGAGCAGGAGTAGAGACTAGCTCTCTAAATTTTCTTTTGTAAGTTACCAAACTCAGTCCTCAAAGTTGTTCTCTCATGAGCTAATCACCACCCATGAGGCTCTGTTTCCTGAGAAATCCCCCCTGGGAGGGAGCATATCAACCTGTAAACTTAAGATGTTTACAGATATTCAGATTTTAAGAAACAATAACAACAATGTATTTCAAGTGAACATTATACCTGTGTTGTGTGTATCAAAACTCCATGAAAGTATTCCCCTGGAGAGAAGGTAATATGGTTAGTGATGTTTACTCTCCTCCTTAGTATCTCTTCTCTTAAACATTACGCTGTAAAATTCGTAGCGCTTAAATATGATGATATAAATGCATGTTACATCACATGAGAAGGAATGCAAGAACAAAAGACACCAAAATACACAAGCAAATGGGCACACATGTGTCAACATTCATAACTACTAAGAGAAAATATGCATGACAGCTGTGATGCTCATTTTTGTAACTTGCCGTTGGACGTCGCTGTTAGACATAGTTACCTTGTTCTAAATCCTATATTGTTTTCATCTTCAACAAGAACCTCAGCTGGTCATGGTTCTTTACCTAGTGGGTAAAGAAGTGTTCCTCTTTCGTTCCTGAAGCGCCCGGGAATAATATATCACCCACCACTGATTTGAAGCATACACCATTTTCTGGAGAACCTTCCTAAGTCTAGCAAGACATTGACAACAAAATGACAATATGAGTGAGTCTTCAAGTGGTCACTACACTAATTATCAATCTAGCTTATTCAGGATGTCAGGGAACATGTTATTGTAACTAGCGAATTCCAGGAGTACAGACCAATTGCCTCAATTGCTGTGAAGTGAGCTCCTGATTCGAAGCAATTTCGTATGGTATAGTGTGATGGTGGATGAGGCCTTCTACAAGTTCATGGGTAAAAGTTTTTCGGATGCATTGGATGCAGGAACAAATACCCACACCCAAGATGTCTTTTCCGGTAAGGACAGAATACTGCCCATTCCTCAATGGATTGCAGCCTATGTAACAAAAAAATTTTTTTTTTGTCTTTCATAGAAATAGCTTTTGTACACCTTAATTTTCTATTGTTTCCTGATTTCAATCTCATTTATTTCTTTAGTAATTTTTATTTTATTTTTAATGGTTAGTTTAGGCTTAATACACTGAGCTTTTTCTGTTTCCTAAGATAGTGATTTAGATTACTGCTTCTCAGGTTTTTATTCTTTTCTAAAATATAAATTTAATGTTATAAGTTTCTATTAGATTTGATATATCACCCAAAGTTTTGGATACTTTTATATTCATTTTCATTTTGACCCAAAAAATTTTAAATATTCCTTAAACACATCCTTGTGTTCAGTATGATTTTAAATTTGTAACTTTTTCAGGGTTTTCCTTTGTCTTTCTAATGCTGACATGTTTTTAACATCACTGGGGTCCCATAACCTACTTTGGAAGACTTCTATATGTTAAATTTGTTAAATTGTATTTTATGGTCCAGATTTATTATTCTTTGGGAATTCTTCTTCAGGGAAAGTTCTATATGTGCTTGACAATAATATATATTCTGCTATTGTTGATTATTGTATTCTGTATATATCAACTAATCCAAATGGATTAGTAGTGCTTTAGGTGGTAAATCATATCTTTACTAATTTTCTGCTTCATCGATCTAATAATTACTGATGCAGACCTGCTATACTCTCCAGTAGTGAAACATCTATTTCTCCTTTTACTTAGGCATATATCTTCCTACTCTGCTGTTAGACATCTAAAATTTGTGTTGCTATGCCTTACTTGATAACTAATTCTGTTACCATTCTGTAGTGTCCTTCTTCTTTTTTTTTTTTGTGGGTGCCAGGGGTCGACCTCAGGACATCGCACGCCAGCAGGCACCCGTGCCGCTGAGCGATATCACTGGCCACTTTTTCGTATGTGGGTTCTGGGAGTCGAACTTGGGCCCTTGCGCTTACCAGGCAGGTGCTTAAGCCGCTGAGCCATCTCACCGGCCCCTGTAGTGTCCTACTTTACAATGGTAATGTGTTTTGATATTAGCCTTATCTGAAATTATTTCAGATAGAGTTCCTTTAAAA